>JARHVA010005592.1:0-392500 GCA_037957365.1 Torreya grandis | reverse complement strand
CCTTAAAGTGGTTTAGTCATATTTATCAAGTATTCTACTCTTCTATTAATTATTGTTGTGGATCTATTTATTCTGCTCTTAGTTTTATGCTACATTATTTAACTATTGTGAAACATTAAGTAATTTCATTATAAGTGGTATCTATGTGTTGAATTGGGAAAGTTTTTGTGACATTTTTTTAGATCTAGTATTTTAGTTATGCTGAGAGCTAAAGTAATACAAAATATAACTTGAAACATAGGAATAATTTCAACTTTTCATCACTATAGTATTGTTTGAAGTTTTGTTTTTTAAATAGTGATTTTTTCTCACCTTTTCCATAATTAGTAGGCATTAGAGTCATCTTGGTGAGATTATTAAAATCTTATAATCTACTAGTACACTTTTTTTGCCTAAAACCCTCCATCCTAGCGTTTATGTATGGATAGTCCTAACAATCACAACTATGGTAAAGGGAAAGACACTAAAAAAAATTCACAAGGAAGACATTGAGTCTAAAACATTAGATCCTTTGGTTTATTAATAAATTCACCAAATTTAGTCATATATAAAAATAATGGTACAAAAATTATGATCTTGATGTAGTAAAATGAGACATCATTAGGGTTAAAGGGTATATTGATGTTGTGAATAATTAGTTAGTAATTATTAGTGCGTAGTTAACTAATTTAGGGGCTCAAATTCTAAAAAATAATCCTCCACCACTACACATGAGATATCCTAATTATAAAAACCATAAATATAATACTATTTCAAAACATATGATGCCAAAATTGGAAATGCACAAGTTTTATGGCAAGGATACATTCACTTAGATTAATAAAAAATAAAATTTATTTGATCAACATCACACCCCATGTGTGTAAAATATATTCATGGCATATTTGAATCTATAACATGAGTTTTTCACTTGGTATATGTGGTTATGTGATCAAATCACAAATAAGAAGCTTCTTGTTACCAGGTCATAATTTATTGAGGAGTTACAAATTCACTGTTACAATAACATCTTAGAAAATTACTTTAATTAGTTCATAAAGTTGTGATAAATAGGGATTGTTAAGGATTATATTTATCATTTATATAATCTATCCTTATGTGTGGAAGACATAAATAAGGAAAACATGAATGACATATTCTTAGGTAGGCTTAAGGATATCATCTATATTGATTTTTTCATGTTTAATCCAACTTTAGTATCTAAATACCTTCTATTAAAGTAAAAGGTAGATGAAAATGATATGTTAAAATTAAGGGATTTAATTAAGGTATACAAACATAATTCCAAAACACAGTAATTTAATTAACCTAAAATATTGACCCCTCAACAATTTAAAGAGAAACATGAAAAAGGGTTATGTTTCAATTATGACAAAAAGTGGATCAAAGGACATAAATGTGTTGTTAATAGTTTATTTTACATTGAAGGCATAAATGAAGATGAATAAGATGATGAGGAATCAAGTGAGGGTACAAATAACTAGAGGAATCTAAATATTCTCACCCTACTATCTTGAAGTGACTTTTTGAGCATCCATCTCCTTAAGTGCATGCCTTAAAGGGTGCATTTGGAAAGTGGTGGGCATAATTTTGGTGCTTTGTAGTAGGTGTTATTATCAATGTCATTATCATATCATTCCTAATATCAACTTGGCTTCCTCAAAACACACATATAAATAAATCTTGTGTTGTCTCCTTGAAATCATAAAACCTTGAATATGACTAAGTCTAAAATCTAGAAGGACCCTTCAAAACATTAAATTTGCATTATAAATCCTAGAGGTCTGAAACCACTCTCAAAAATATTGATAGTATATATGAATTATAACTTAAAGTATAAGAAAATAGATTTCCATGTTTAAATTTAGACTCATACTTAAATGTTTATTTTATATATAATTCCTATTTCAACACTTTCTCCATCTTATCTTATGCCATTATACAAGCCAATATTATCTTCTTATGGCATTGAATTTAGATGATACCCTCTATTTATTGTATGGAGCTAGATGATATTGTCATATGGTATCAAATAGGCTAATAATTCTATTTATTACCTAATATCACATTAAAATTCATCAATCTGGTCGATGTCATCAACTTAGTGCTTAGGTTTGGTTTTGGGTATTTGATCACTATATATATAATTCATGGAAAATACAATACCATGGTATTGTATAGGATAATACCATTCTATATCAGCTAACATCCCATTAAATTTAATTAATCTATTTGATGTCATCAGATTAATCCTAAGGGTTAGTTTTAGGTATTTTATCACTATACATACTATTCATATTGCATTCCAAACACATCATATACTCTAGTTCACTTGAACTTCTAACATAATTCACATTAGGATGATTCGTACATAGATCCTTATCTTAAGTGAATCTTGTCTTCTAGAGCTCTTCGAGATTCATTAGGAGGATTATTTTTATTTTACATATTGATTAAATATTTAATGTATTCATAAGAACAATAATATCTTTCAAAAAACATTTTCCAAGGGGGATATTAAGTCTCGATGGGTATACTCCAAGGTATGTATTTATAATCTTATGTTCTTTTCTTTATTTCATTTAATAGATAGATTTTTTTATTGATTGATAAATAAAAACGTGTGTATCCTTTTCTAGGTTCTCTATAAACTTATTATTAGTGTGGCTATAGGATTTATTTCACTTTCCAATTATCCATTTTAGGTTTCTTAGGCCCCAATTTGTCAATCATAACACCTTACCCATTTTTTTCTAGCCCTTCCCATTTCATTTACTTTAAATTACTAACAAAACTAAATACATTACTTGTTTTCAATATAAATTACTTATTTAGAGGTATACTTAGAGTTATATCATTATTTATTAGGATTAAAATATTTGGAACTCTTTCCATTGATATTTGATATAGGTTCTCCTCTCACTAGGTGTACAGATCCATTGGTCACTACCCAAATAATATATATCATTGGGATCTATTTTATTAACCTTATCTGAGTCTATATATTTAGAGATAGGATAATTATAGGTTAATCATATCACACTACATATAAATTATACCATTTTATATTAAATCTCTTATTTAAATTATATTTGTCTGGTCAATACAATCAAATTAGAGTTTAGGGTTGGTTTTGGGTATTGTGTGTGTGTGTGTGTGTGTGTGTGTGTGTGTGTGTGTGTGTGTGTGTGTGTGTGTGTGTGTGTGTGTGTGTGTGTGTGTGTGTGTGTGTGTGTGTTTGTGTGTGTGTGTGTGTGTGTGTGTGTGTGTGTGTGTGTGTGTGTGTGTGTGTGTGTGTGTGTGTGTGTGTGTGTGTGTGTGTGTGTGTGTGTGTGTGTGTGTGTGTGTATGGTTCATATTTCATTCACATCATATCATATACACTATATTATATCTAATTTCACTCATACTTTTACCATAAATAATAATTGGAGGAGTTTTTGGTGTATAACATTATCTTGAAGAATCTTGTCTTATGGTATCTTTAAATCTCAATCAGAGGAGTCATTTGTAATTATAGTCAAGGATATCTTAGGTATTTAACAAAACATTTGAAATATTCAAAAAATAACATCTTTTGTAAATATCCACTTGATCCAAAGGGGATATATATGATCGATAGGTCTAATCTAAGGTAAGTATTTCTAATCCTATAATATTTCATTTATTTACTTATTAGATAGATGTTGTTGCTTAGTGTAGTCATTTAAAATGTCATTTAATGTAATGAGTATCACTTGAGACCACCCAATAATTAACTTATCCCTATACCTATTGTAGGGACTATTTTTATCATTTTCTCACTTATATTCACTTTTATCCCATGCCTAGATATACCAAAAGCCATAGCAAGGCATCACCTTGGCATCCCAAATCTTTTCACACATGTGCTAGCCACCTGGACAATAACATGGTTTATTTAGTCTATAGTAAAATGAATTATTAGAAAAGGGGGAAACATTTTTATCCTTAATTAATTTTTTTACCAACATATATATTTCCACTCCACAAAAGCATCTTAGGGTCAACCTAGATTCATTTTATATACACATACTATTTTTAAACTTTATCAATTATTGATGTTTTATCTCTTGTAAGAACTTGTTGAGTCTCAATATATCTCATTGAAAAAATTAAAGTGTGCATTTTTAAATGGGTGGGTCAACCATTGGTGATTCATAAGAGTCTTGTTCCCTATACCACATGTAGAACCAACACAAACCTCTCACATATGTTTCCCTAAGCTTTGACATCTCCCTTACATGCTCCTCCAAGTAATTCACCACCTCAAATAACCCCTACCTAAGCCAAAAAATATTTTTACCATCATCTAAACATAGTTAATGGGCTGACCTTGTTATGTTAAATAATCACATTATAGGGTTAAGTCAACCTAATCAACTTATTTTGGGACCTAACTACTTTATTTCCTAAATAATTGGGTCAAATAGGCCAACAAAGTTAGCTAAAACATTGAAAAGGTTTAGAGTTAGATCTAGATATATAAACATAACCTTTAACCCATTTTCATTAGATATAGATAGATATAATAATTAATTTATGCATTTGATTATCCACCATTCTATTTGAGAAGTCATTGCTTAGGGTTTCATACTTCCTTCGGAGAGAATACTCTTGTCTTGTGGGAAAATTATTTTGGATTCATAGGATAACTATTTTATCCTAGAAATAAAATATATCCTAATGAACCAAAATAACCTCTTTAAAATCACTATTTGCCAAGGGAGAGATTGAGGCTTGATAGATTTGTCTTAAAGGTAACTATTCCTAATTCTTTCTGCTCTATTATTAGTAGATAGATTGGCATGTGTTGTATTTAGAATGTATTTCTCTCATGATTAGTATTACCTCTACATTTACTTGAATAGAGTTCTTATTTACATATTTAATTTTATTTTTATTATCCCCCATTTGTGCCACAAGATTTGGTGAGAACTAAATTAGATTTATTCTAATTTTGTATTGCTTTGTTACAAAACATAGGACACAGTTAGGGTTATTGTCTAGTATTTCTCAAATATAGGATTTTAAACCCTCACTAGTGATATTATGTGGAAATATACACCTTAGTTAGGTCTAGCATATCTATATTGGTCATGGCCATAATTGTCTAAATATACCAATAAATAAAAGGGCTAGTTTGATTTATCTTCTCTGATCTAGGATTGATTTATTTATTAGCTTCACTTTCCCTTGTATAATTATAGTGAACCTGATATGAATATAAAGCTTGAAGGTTTTATTTCATGTTTTTATTATCATTTATTAGTTATTTCATTTTTACATCAATGGATTGAATCTATCAACTGGGTCTAAGATTTTATGTGTAGGTTTAATACATAGTTGATATGATTGACTCTATTTTGCTTTGTACATGTCATCTTTAACCATAGGTAACTATATTTATCCACTCAACTCATTTTACCTATTTAAATATATGTTTTTAGACTTAGTCAACCCATCAACTCTATTAGTAGGTAAAAAATATTCATCTAAATAATGTAGTATAAAAACAAAAATTTCAACATAATTAGAATCATTAGGTTCATTCCCACAAACTCAATCATTATTTTCTTCATTAAAACCTTATTTTTCATTGTTTTTAGTCTATAAAAATATAACCCTATAGTAAACTAAGTTGACTGGATTGACTCAATTATGTATTTATTTCTTTCCCATGAAACTTGGTCAACTAATTTAACTATGTTTCTTTGGCCTTTTTTTCAATAGATAAAATTGACATAGTTAATTATATTCTATATTGGTTGCATACTTAGTTGACCTAATAAACCTAATACTCTTCAAACAAAGGAATAAACTCATATTACTAGTAATTGAATCATCTTTCATTTTATTGTTTGCTTACTTAGAGTAACACACGTAGACTAAATATAAATATTCAATTTATCAATTTATTCACACACTTACAAATCACATAATATAAAAAATTATTAAACAAATTTTACCCAAGGTCTACCTACTTGGGTTTCATCACCATGGGGAAAGCTAACTCAGTTTTATGGTTGAGTATAAATATGTGATTGATGTTATATATTATAAAATCAATTGACACCCTTATTGCTATGTATTTATGAAGTGAGGGGATAAGCCCAAATACTAAACTAGTACCATCACCAATACATATCCCTTTCTACTTTAACTACCTAAAGCCATCATCAGCTTACCTTTCTAGTTCCTCTCTAAAGCCAACTCCCTATCAAATTTATTTATAAAGATATAATTTAAAATATTTGGGAAAGATTTCATAGATTAGCATTTATATTTTTATTATTTTTTGTTTGATAATTGTATTATTTTATTTTAAAAATTATATTGGCTAACATTGGTACAATGTTTGTGTTGTGTGCCATAAGTAGGTCAATTGATTTGACCTAGTTACCTTGTGTTTATTTCATTTTTTTTGCTAAATAATACTAGATCATCTAGAGTCATAACTATCAAAACCTATCTTTACCCTTAAAACATAGTTATCCCACTTGAATGTGTCTCTTATGGTTTTTACTTCTATAAAACGCACTTGTTATGTTCAACCTAGTATCTTATAGACTAATATTTTTACCCTTTCATAGTACATAGTCATCCTATTCGACTCAATATATTACAAATTGCCTAGTTTATATTCCTTCAACACACAATTAACATGTTTGATTATGTCTCTTTTAGACTTTATTAGTTCAACCATCTATATAACATAGTCAACTAAGTCTATTGTGTCTCTTATATCATGTCCTACCTACTTTCTTACAAGATAGTATCAACTAGTTCAAACCAATATCCTACCCATTTATCCTCATTTTTAAGAAATGTTTTGCTTACCTCCTTTATAATAAATTTATTATTTGACAATAATACAAAATTGAATCAAGCAAAAATTATGAGTTTCACTAATCCCAATAGGTTTCCTAAAACACATTTGGTGGCACCTATCATGGATCGAAGTAATGTCAATGTTTCAATCCACACTACCAACTATGGGACTCCCCATTATTCTTCCATGGCAGTTAACCCCTTACTTTCACTAGAAGCTAAATGTGACCTTGATTACATGACTGAAATGATCTTTTTCATCAATGCAAATCCTCAACATAGATGAAATGATCCAATAGACATTTATAACATCATGATGGGACCTAATATAAAACCCCATTCACCTTAACCTAGATTTTCTCAAGGATTTGGGGCAAGTCCTTTATCTTCATCCACACCTTTTCCCTATATCATGTCTCCTTATCATACTATGACATCATCTTATATGTCTTATTATACCTCCATGACAAGTATTTCTTCACATGTGGTAGGCTCAACCTATATTGGTGATCTTCAAAATACCCACACCCATACCCATGCTACTAATGCATCTCATTTTACCAATGTTGTTTATTTTTATATTACATCTTATGCTACTAATGGTTTTATTTACACAAGTGTAGCACATGTTACTACCTCATCTCACACTCATAATGAATCTCAATATCTTAATATCTCACATAACACTAATGTATCACATGGTTCTTCCAGTAGCCAAAATTATGCTCAAACCAATAAAATTTTAGTAAAAATGCTTAAATAAACTCATACATTTTGAATTAATAATTAAAATTAAAAAATCACCTAATACATCTCTAAAATCAACCCAACCATGCTTAATGCAAAGTGTACAATTCTAATTCCCCCCAACCCCCCTTAGGGATTCACATGGTAACCTCATATTATAACCTCCACTTATCAAAAAATTATCAAACATTTACAAAGTGAACCTCTAGTACCTCAAATTTAAAACATTGACATAGGAGGTATCACTCCCACCATCACATATAATCTATCTATAGACCCTACCCTACATTTAAAAACATTTGGAAACGTTTACAAAGATTGGGTTAAGCTTAATATTTCTATTGCCACTAAAATCTTAGTTAAAGTTTTTTTTGGAGGTAATTTAGATTAGTAAAATAAACTATAAAACCATTCCATTACTAGATTATAATACTTAATTAGTTCATTATTCCATGTATTCCAAACTAGTGATCTTCTCAAAAATGGCTTAGCTCATTTTATCAATTGTAAACAACTAGAAAATGAAATGGCACAATTTTTTAATCAAATAATGGAAAAAACTATCTATTAAAGTCAAGCATAATATGGAAGATGAAAATAACTTCCACCTATTTATTAATTCTCTCCACCGTAAATTATAATATCATGTTAGGACCCTTTCTCTAAATTTTTTAAAAGAGGTTCTAGACCAAGTCAAATGCCAAGATTTCCTTATACATCAATTTAAACCTCCTTAACCTATAACACAAAATTCCCTGCTTATCAAAATAAAAAACCATCATACAACTAATGATGTTTTTACCAAAACTTATGAAAGCATACACACCATCTAGGCTATTGCACCAAAAAATACCAAGGATCATGTATGTAATTAGAAATGCATCATGTCTATAAATCAATCTTAACTCAAAGAAGATACATCACACCATACACTTCTAATTCAAGACACATTTTTTAAGAGGGAATATGACCAATATGGGGATCTGATATGACTAATTAAAGGATCTCTTATCACAATACACCATGATAGGTAAGGTTCAAAATCCTCTAGTCAAACACAATCACACAATAACCCTAAGTGAGTCTTGTGTTTTGATATTTCATTAAACTAATAAAAATTAAAGTAAATCTAATCTAGTGCTCACTAAAGCTTATGGAAAAACATGAGGGGTTAGTAAACAATCAAAACATGTATACGATAATATCAATTAGGCTATGTATGAGTAAGACCCTAATACATGGAATATTAAGAGTAATATTATTCAAAGCCAATACTTATGCTACTTATATCTACTAAAGAAGGGAGTAAAGATAGATAATACTTACATGAATGATGAACTAGTTAAATATCAATCTCTCCCTTGGTCAAAGGGGATGAAAAAGAGGTTGTTATGGTTGTAAGGATCACTAATAAAGGCCAAATAATCTAAGATTTATCCACAAGACTAGATTCTCCGTGTCGAGACCCTAAGCTAAGACTCCTCAAATAGAATGTTGGAATAGCAAATTGTATAGAAGTATAAGTAAATAATAACTCTTGATTGCATATTGAAATAATGATGAAATGATATTATATATATAGGTGGATTTGACCCTAAACCCTTTAAAAAATCTTGGCCAATATGGTCGACCTATTCAACCTCGCACAATTTTAGATTATTATTCACTAGGTCATTAATTAGGTTGGCCAAGAGATGAACTAGTTCATAAGATAAAATCACCCAATGTATAGGGTCAACCTAGTCAACTTAGTATAACTGACTAATAAAATGGAATTAAGTTGAGGAAAAGAGGGATGAAAAGTAGGAAAAGACTAGAGGAGTGTGCAAAGGAGGAGTAATATCTTAGGGAATGGTTTTTAGGAGCTGGTTAGATTGGCAATAAGTGGTAATAAGGGAAAAAAATCCTACAAAGCACCAATGGTCTTCCCACCCCTTTCCTAGTGTAGCCTTTACGATGTGAACTCAAAGAGATTGAGTCTCTATATGTTATTGTAAGATGTAAAACATCAATATTTGATAAAAGTTAAAAATATTAAGTTTATACATATTCCCCACTCAAAGGTCATCATTTGTCACTAAGGTGCACTAGGAGATGGTGCTTTGATAAAGAACATAATAACACATAATGTTGATGCTAAAAAATATTTGAAATATTTTAAAGAAAAAATAATTAAAATTAAATGACTAAAAAGGTAAATAATTTAAAATTTAATGTGATGCATACCTTAACTTACCTTTATCACTTGATGATTATTTGTTGTGTTATTATTTTTGGTTGTAGAGGGTGTAGAGACTATTTTTGAAAAACCCAAGAATACAAAATTAAATATGAAAAATAAATAAACGTAGGAAAACCAAGATAACTGGTGCTATGTGGATGGGATGTACTTGGGAATTTACCAAGTTGGGATGACAAGTGTTATGTTAGACCAAAATTAGGTAACTAAAAATCCAAGGCTACTAAAGACTAAAAAACACAAACAAGTAAACCTTAAGTAATAAAGGTAAACTCACCAATTCAAACCAAGGATACATGTCAAAAAGAATGGTAATCAAATAGTGATGTGAAATCAATAACAAAATGGTAAAATAACATTTATGAGTGAGTAGTAATAATTATTATCTCACACAACAATGGAAAAAGGTGCATAAAAGGGGGAAATAACATTATCAAGTGAGAAGTAACAAGCCAATCTCAATCAATAATGGAAAAAGGTACAAACTCAAATGACCATAATATAAGGGTAATACAATAATGACAAATGGTAAAATGAATAAAACAAGTATAGGAATGTAATTCTATGGTATAAATACAGTAATCCATAGTATCTCAAACATGTTTTTATCCAAGGATAGATACAAATGAAACAAAGTAGTGATAAAATACTTTTAAGATGTGTAGAAGAAAGAAGGAAAGAAGAGGGAAAATAGATTTAGAGTCACACATGCCTATCAATGAGGGAAATGACATGGGTGGAGGGTGAAAAAAGGGAAAAAATAAGGTAGAGGAACTCTTTATTTAAGTCAAGACATTCAAATTAGGTTTGTCAAAACAAGAGGACTTTCAACCTTAAGGACTCTAAAGAAATATTTTCCACAAAAGTATTAGGTCAACAAATGTTATATGTAGATCATCCCATGAAGGCTATATGCATGGAAATTAAAATGGACCTACCTTCCCATAATTTTTCCCCATTATTCAACACCCCTTATAGATCCATTGGTGTACTGCAAAGATGGGGTACTTACATGGGAAATTAGGTATCACTAAAAAAAATTATTCTCTTTTTCTAATCTACTGGCCTACCACACCAAAATGGACCTCTACTCTATTAAGAAGCCAATTGTGGGTTTTTAGATTTAACTAGAAGAAGGAGATGTGATTTGACTTTTAATAATTTTGAATGTTTTTTGCCTTTTTAGATCATTTCCTTAATTAAATGATTTGGATTTTAAATATTTTTAAGGATTTTTAAGATTCCTCCTCTATATGGACTTGTAATTACCAATCATGAGAGATAGAGTGATACACATGAATGAGCTGTAGGATTAGGCTAGAAAAAGCTATGTAACCAAAGACAAGATTAACTAGAAAACTTAGGCTTAATAATGAATCAACATTTTATCTCAAGTCTCAGCCTTGTATATGCTTAATTTGAGAAAAGGGAATAAAAGGAATAAAGGAGATCCAAAGTGGACCTTTGAAAGGTGAGTATAATGAGACTAATTATTTGTTATCTAATCACATGTTAAAGAGAGAATGACTAAAAGATACTAGGTGTGTATAACCAATTCATAATGGCAATTATCCATGAAAAAAGAGATAAGAAAGAAAATAATTATGAAGACAAAATAAAGGATAACTTTTAAGAAAGAAACTCAAGAAAAAAAATAAAGAAATGATAAAGAAGACATCTATAAATAAACATAAATGACATAATAAGTAATATAAAGTTCAAAAGTCACCATGTAAGATAAATAATAATTTGACACAATGTCAAATGATATAACAAATAGATAAAGATAATATTGGAGCACACATACAATCCAATTGAGAATGCAAAGAATGTCATGAATGTGTTCATAAATACTAATAAAATTTCCCACACGCATTATCTATAATATCTAATAGATCTTTTCTAAGTTGGAGTCAAATGGCTATTAATGTCTCATTTATCTTTAGTGAAAACTCAAAAACCACTTCTCATCTAATATCCTTAATAGAAAAGTTAGGAATGTTTTAAGGAGGAATTTTCCTTTGATCATATCCTTGACATGTGATATGTGTAGACTTTAGGTTGTAGTCATAATATCCAAGGGTTTTGATAAAATCAAGAGAGGTAATATAAGTGTCACAAACCTCATCAATCAAGGTACTCTTGACTTAGATATCACCAATTTTAACACTAATAATTAGAGGAGGATCATTTGCATGAAGTAGAATCTCATCAAGAATCATATAAGTGATGGGAAATTTTAAAGAAAGAGAAGTGTCCATTATTTATTCAACATGGATAGACATCTCTTCATATTGTTGTAATTTTCTATCTTAAGATCCAAATAAGGTTTCTTCGCATCCCACTAGAGGAGGTTAAGGGATGTTCATTTAGAACAAGAGTTACATAAGATGATTTTGATGACATGGAGAGGTCCTCATAATCTCAAGGATTGGAATTTGAGATGGGATATTAGTGAGTTTCATGATGGGATCCCACTCATCTCAACCCATAAGAAGGTTGTTATAAATAGGTGCATAATGTTAGAGGACGTCCTCAAAAAGAGGATCTAAAGTGCTTTGGAATTTGTGTTAATATGAAGGAAAAAGTTTAGATCAAGTTTTTAAATTATGTTATGAAGATAAAGTAGTTGGTTCAGGTTGATTTTGAGATTTTGTAGAAGTGTTGATAGAAACTTGATTATCATTAGTGTTAGGTAAAGAATATGGAGAGATGGTAGAAATAAAATGGGAAGTGTTATCCAAAGGATGAGTTAGAATTAGGTCATCAAAAGTTATAAGGTCATTTTTCCCCAACTCATTTAAGTGAGTTAGAGAAGAATCTTGGATAACATGTAATGTGTAAGATAATGGAGGGGTATAGATAGGTTAATGATCATTGAAAGTACCCACACTTTTCATTTTAGTCATATTAACCACATTATTTTTAGGAGTTGGTTAAATAAGACTTTTTACACTATTTTTGGAAGGGGTGGGATTTTATTAGGTATCTTGATTAGGTTGGTGACTAGGAAGAGGGTCTTTTTAGATAACCAGATGAACATTATCTTGATTCAAGGCTTTAGATTTATTATGTGTTTCATGAAACTTAAAAGTAATTCCATAAAATTGTTGACACTTTTGAATGATTTAATAATGATAAAAACTAGGACTAAGAAGAAAATCCATATCTAAATTATAAAGCTACCTATAGGTCTCATGAGAATGAACCAAACTAGCATAAAATGAATAAAACTTGTTAAGATCATACCATGTTTTCATAAGATGAGTGGGATAAAGTTTTAGAAATTTATCTAAAGTTAGGGGTTCATGAACACTGATGTTATTATGTGAATATAAAAGAAATTTGTGTATTTTTGAGAAGAGGGAGCTAGTTTCAAAGATTGGCTAGGAATGATAGCTTGAATAGTCTAAATGGTATTATAAGAGTTTGTGACACCATCATTGATAGCATTATGATTTTTGTTCTTAACTAAGATATGAGGACCCATATAAGGATAGGGTGGATAAAGTTGATGCATAAATAAATCTTGATGGTTTTCTTGGTTAATGGCCTCTTCTAAAGTATGTAGAGAGATTGTGGACCTGGTATTACAACTTGGGAAAAAGAGAATTGGTAAAGGGATGGAAAAGGTTATCATTGGGCATGTTACATTCACATTTATTGGAAAATATTTTCCACCTTTTTATAAAATCATGTGAAGTTTCATTTTCAATTTGTTTACAAAAAATAAAGTGAGCCAAAGTATTCTTCAGAATATCACTAGTTTGGAACTCTTAGACTAGATAATTTACTAAATCTTTCAAATTAGTAATAGAATGAGTTTTTAGTTAGTTATACCAATATAAATCATCACCTATGAGGGTTTTATCAAGGATCTTGGTAGAAACAAAGGTGTTTAATTTGACCCAATCATTACAAATATTTACAAATATTTTTTTATGAAGGGTAGGATCACTAGATCCATTATAAGAAATGGTAGGGGTGGTACCTCCTATATCAATATCAACAATTTGAGTGGTAAGAGGCTCATTTTTAATATGTTTAATGGTTTTTTTGACCAAAAGAGGAGGGATGAGATTGAATTGGGAATATCAAAGAGGAGGTGAGGGAAAATTTTGATTATGCATGCCCCAAGAAGTTGGTTGAGCATGAGTTTGAAGATAGAGAAGATGATTTTGCATTCTCATCATTTGATTTGTATTATAAGATTGAAAAGTATTCATTTTATTAAGTTTTTGTAATAATATTTGGTGGGTTTTATTGGAATTATTAACATTATTTAAATCATTAGAGTTGGTATTAGTGGCTTGGGTATCACTATTGGTGTTGGTGAGAGATTGAGAGGAATTGTTAGAATGTGAAGCACTAGTGGAAAATATTTCTTGTGTGGAAAAATATGGACTAGTAAAAGGATGAGAAGAGAAAGAACTAGAAACATGATTTCCTTAAGTATAAAATGATTCATTAGTGGAAGTATTAACAATAGTTTGTCTTAGGAGAGGCCCACTAGATGTAGAACCTACCATGTTAGTGGATATACTATGCATGGAGGTAGAAGAAGTTAAAGAAAAAGAGGTCATGGTATGAGAGAAGGTCATAATTGAGGGAAGAGGTTGAGAATGAAAGAAAGTAGTACCCCCAAATCCATTTGAGAAAGTGGGAGAAGGTGAACGAGGCTCTTAAACTTGACCACTTTAGATGAGATGGTAAATGGTAGAAGGATCCTTTCCTTAATGTTAAGGAATTTCAAAGATAAAGAAGAGCATTTTAGGGGTATACTCTAATTTGGCTTGATCTTCTAGTGAGAAGATAAGATTATGATATGAAGAGGAATGAGGAGGGGTCCCATTATAGGGAGAATAAAAATGGATAAGAAAAGATGTGAAAGATATTATTAAAATATTCATGCATTATATATGAAATTATCAGATATATCTATTTTATCCTATCCTCCATGAGTTGTAAATGGATAGAAGATGAATAGTATCCTTTCTTTGGTACCAATGTACAAGAATAATATGAATAGTTAGGAATTATAGTGACTATAAATTGTATGTTTTTTTGAATAATATGAACCTTTATTAACATTAATACAGACTTTTTGGTTATGGTTACCTATCATATTTATTATGTTATTTATTATCTACATTATCATGTTTAATGTTTGGTTTAATATTATCTAAATTAATCTAAATGATCTACAAACCTTAAGAAATCTCTTGATTAATCTTAGTTCTTATCTATTACATGATAAATCATGTATGTCATGCTCCTCTTAATTATGAATTATTTGTACCATCCTATGTATTATAACAAAACTTAACTATCCTTATATTTATCATGTTCTATTGCATCAAGAACCTATGCTAACAATGGTGTAGTGGGAATGGAAACACTCCTTTTGGAGGAAACTATGCTAAGATGGTTATCGATATAATGAGACATTGGAACATGGTTAGAGCATAAAGTATGGCACTTCATAGAAGAAGAATCTAAAATGACTAGTCTTAACACAAGCAAAATCATTCAAGAGCATATCTATGGAGAAATATATGAATTTTTTGGTGTGATCTACCTAAATTATTGACTAATTGGTTGACAATATTTGAATACTACTACTTATATCCTAGAATAAAATAAACTATTACCTTGATAAAGGAAAAGATAAAATGGTTGTTGAAATTAGAAACTGATTGGACAAGAGTGATAGACTATTGGGTCACCACTAATATAGATGGATACATCATCAAATTTATGATCTAGGAGTATATAGCATTTGAAACTATGCAGGATCATTTTATCTAATAAATCAGAGGGAATTTTTCGTAGCAACTACCTATCCCATTGAACATGTTGGTTAGGGATAAGGCCATGGTGCCTACTTCAGCCAATATGGAGTAGTCACTTTGGGCATATGGGGACTTATGTGCATGATGGTGAATTATGGATAGATGAGTAAGTAGATATTGAACCTGAATCTAGAATGGATATGTGAGGAAAAAAATGTTAGAAGGAAACTCTAGATTCATAACAAGAACTACAATTAAAAAAATAGATGGAATAAAAATAAGAATACCCAAGTAGCTATGATTAGAAGTAAGAGTAATAGTAGAGTAGATGATGAATGAGTGCATAGATGTGATGAGAAGGATGATGAGCATAAGATGAATAAAAAATATGATGATGGATATTGATAGATAAAATTAGAGGATGAAGAATGAGATGAAGATGATAAGTGTGAATAAGACTATAAGAGAAGTTTAGGAGTAGAATAGATATAAGATAAAAGTAGTATGAAAATACAAGAAAGGGTATTATCAAAAAAATAATAATTATGTAGAGAAATATAACTTAGTCATAGGTTAATCACATGTTCAATAAGAACATATGAAGAAGTCACAAAAATAACTATTCACTAGAAGTGTATGCATCCCCACAACCCAATATTTTATAATCTAGTAAAAGTTTTTATCTAGGTGAGCCAAAGGATAAAAATTAGAAAATACCATTTTTACAGCATGTGAAATATTGGGGTATGGAAATTCACACAAAATACATTAGGAATGCTTTGAAGGCCATAATATTAGTTAAAGTTTAACAATAACAATAACAATAAGAAATTACAAACAAGAAAAGTGTGCATGATAATTCTTCTAGTATGTAGAGTAGTACATAGGAAGGATCACTCAGAACACATACACTTCCAATATCAGTTATAGAGAAGAATCCATTCATACCAATCAATATGTTGAATTAGTTAGGAGGATTCTTAAACTTATATTTCTATGATGGTCCATCGACCATAATACCTATTAACTTGAAAAATGAAATGGCAAGCTAAGGGCATCATTGATGAAATTTTAAAAAAATTGTAAGTTAGTAGGGGATCTATTTGGGAGAGCATTGAAGTTCATATAAAAAAGAGATATTTATTAAGCAAGTTTAAAATATGTACAATATTGGCTCATCACATAATTTAAGATTAATAAATGCACTAGCTAGACAATACATGACCTAAAGGAGATAAAAGCAAAAGTTTAGAGAGTCAGTCTATGAATATGATCATAGATTTTTTATTATAATAAATAATTTAAAATTTTACTTAATAGATAAAGACAAAGTAGCATGGTTCATTTAAGGACTATGAAATAAGATTCAATTTTCCACTATGCAAACTCAATATGAGAAAAATGTAGATGTTAGAGCTACTTCACTACATGTAAAATAGATAAAAGATTATGGAGAATCTCTTATTTCTAATTATAAATTGAAAACACACTACAAACTTTCATGAAAATATTGAAGAAATACCATGAGGTGGATAAGCCTAAATTGAATATATGGTACATAAAGTGTTCAAAATAAGGAAAACACTGAAATGATTAACCTAGAGTCAAGACAAAATTCCATGAACTCTACTAGGTAGTAGGGCCTGCCATTACATAATGCCATCTTCTAAAGTAATATATCAAAAATCTACAAAATTTGTATTTTAATTTATTCAAGTCAACTAATAGTGACAATAATAACTATAGATCTTTATAAGATATTAAAGAGGGTATCTCCAAAAATGTATTTATTGTCTTAGTACAACAAACCTCCTTGGAAAAGCATGCAATCCTAGGCCCAAAAGTTGATAAGAGTTGTGCAACCCAAATAAATCCACAATAGATTTTGAGTTCACCATAGTATTAGCCTCACAGTCTAGCTAGATGGACTCCTTATTCATTGAGTTAGACACCTTTATCTCCTCAGTATTAGTATTCAACATGTAAGAGCTCCCCCATAACATAACAATAATAAATTAATTAGACCGCTCTAGTTATGCAATAACAATTCAACATGGGAGATGATAAGTAATAGTACCAACATTAAAACTCTAAATAACAATAAAGAATATATCAAAGGGGATATCAATATAATAGAGGATGAGGTTGAGGTGGTTATAGAGGAGGATACTAAGGTGGTACACGTAATAACTATCAAAGGCCTCCTCTACAATCCCATCTATATGGGAATTATAATCATGTCCAACATAACTATTTGATGAATCCACAATGACATCCATATTGTACATACTAAAGAGTTTCTAATTAGCATGACACAGAATATTATTCTATTTTAGAGAAGTAGATAAAGTGAAAATCTATCCAAAATGTAAATATGGTAAGTGTTAAGCCTAAAGAAAATGTGTTTATGAATGCTATGACATGATAATAGCATGCATAAAAAGTGTTGCCTCTATTGAATATGCCTCAAGGTTAGGGCATCAGAAAAGTTAAATAGGAAGATATAGATATATAAAAAAATCTCATGCATGAAGACACATAGTTATTGAAAAACATTAAACATTAGGAAACTACTAATGGTGATGCTGCAGTAATCAATGCACAAATGTATGGCCAAATTATGAGCATTATATAACAAGACAAATTTGTCACTATGCTCATATATATCTTAAAACTTTTGAGTACTTTAAACAATAGAAATATATCAAAAACATCATTAATCTACTTCATAATATTTTTGAATGTGCATAGTGTGGTCAACAAAATACAAAAAATTGATTTCTTATATCAAGATGAAAAAACCTTGGGATGTTGATGCCTAGATTGATATTGAAGTTACTAGTTATGAGATCCTTAATGTTGTCTTTCATTTTGGCCATAGAGTTAATATGATTCTGAGATCTACATGGGAAGCTATTAGATGACCAAATCTTATCTATAGCCTAGTAACTCTAAGCTTAGCTAATTATAGAAAAGTTGAGCCTATTATAAAATTAGAAAATGTTGAGATTAAAGTCATAGACTTGTCTCTACAAGGTGACTTTGAGATCATATACATAAATACTATATAAATGTACTACTCTATGTCGATATGAAAAAATGGGATTGTGATGGACAAATGACTATTAATATAGTGTACAACTAGAACTAGGAACATCATGGTGATAAAGTTTTTATCATTCCTCTTAAAAGAGCACACAAGCCTTACATAATTTTAGTTGAAGTAGACTCCCCTATGTTTTGAAAGAAAATAGTTAGATGAAGATCAATGCTAAGGAGAATCTAAAAGTTCTATGTGTATTTGAATACAACTTCTTGTAACATCATTCCAAACCATAAGTCCAATCCCTACTCACTTAATAATTCAAGAAATTAAAATATTGAAGGCCCAAACTAGTAGATATGTAGTTGGTGGTAGATCAATTTGTCATTAAAGAATGCACCTCTATATCTACAAAATCATTGACTCCATCAGAAGTTAATTTCTTATATCAAGCTGATGATCACATACAAGACTACATAAAGATGATAAGGGAAGGTGATATATCATGGGAATTAGCTTCATCTATCATCAATGACTTAGATGAACTCCTCATAAACTAGGCCTAAGGTGATCATGAACTCTAGTTAATGTGAATGGTCTTTGTAAATAAGCAATAATTACCTATGTACTATACAATAGAGGACATCAATGATTTCATTCTATGCTCTCAAGTCCATGTTATAACCATCAATAAACTAGTCAATTATTTAAATTATGATCTAATGGGAGTTATTTTGACATGGTGGGAAACTCATCACAACAACCAAATTGAATGGGATGATGCCTATGAGCTTATGATTAGTAGATTCCAACTGTTCAAGTTAAACTTCACCAGTTAGACAATCTTTTAATAAGGTGAGTACCCCAAAATTCATGTACATAAGTGTGTTGAAGTATGGAATGAGGAACATGTTATACCAAAATATTGGGTTCACATCTTCCACTATACACTTGATCCACTACCAGTAGCATGGTACATGCACCAAGAATGCAGAAGGGAGACCAAGCATTGTGCACAAGTATAGAGTGATTTTATACAAATATTTGTGTTTGAAGATGAAAATCCATTAGTCCATAATGTAGTATAAAAACTCAAGTATTTTTTATGCCATGGGTGCACATAAGACTTGAGCACTAGAACATAATCTACTGTGTATAAAAATATAGCCTTTGATATTAATGAGGCATTACAAAGGTAAAAATATGCTAAGAATGAAGAAAAATATTTGAAATATCCATGTAACCACATAGAAGATGAGGCACAAGATAGTGAAGATTCAAACTTTGATGGTGACCTAGATTTGAATTATTTATTTGAGATTGAGCGACCTATAGAACCACTCAAGGATACTGATGTAGCACTTACTAAGGAAGATAAGTTGTGAAACATCCAAATTATTGAGTAGGAATGATAAAAGAGTATACAAGAATATATGGATACTTAAAAATGCAATATTTATTATCAGGTTATCAAGAATCATGTCGCTAACATTGGAATCAAGGAGGTTCCAAAACTGAAAAGCACAAGTAATTATTAGACAAACTAAAATTTTGGAAGCTCAACAACTTCTAAGGGATTAATAAGACATATTTCCCACCAAAATCTTAGAAGTTTAAAGATTCAACCCATCTCTTGGTGAGATTCACATTAAACTGAAGTAGTGTGCACAGTTGATCATGAATCAACCATATAAGCTCAATCTAAATATGAGGTTAAAAGTAAAGGTATAATTGGATATAATCTAGGATGCAAGGATAATCTATCTAGTATAAAAAGTCAATTGGGTAAGCTCCACAGTTGTTTAGCCCAATAAAATAGGATAAATTTGAGTATGTGGGGACTAATACATTTTGATTGATTCCTACATAAATGATCCACTTCTAATACCATTAATAGATGAAGTTTTGGAGTATATTTTAGGACACAAAATATATTCTTCCATAGAGGGTTTCAGTGGATATCATCAGATCCTGATCATAGAATAAGATCAAGCCAAAAAAGCTTTTGTAATAGAGTGGGGTTATTTTGAATATAAGATCATGCCTTTTGGTCTTAAGAACACACTTGTGATGTTCTTTCATGTAGTGGTTACAACATTCAAGGATTGCATTCATGATTTCTTGGAAGTTTATCTTGACTATTGGTTAATATTCTCCCTATTCAAAGAGTATTTGTCTAAGCTATGTTTAATATTGGAATGATGTCAAGATCTATGAATCACTTTAAATCTAAATAAATGTTTATTTTTTACACCATTTGGAGTATTTATTAGATATGTAATATGTAGTGAAGGTATTCTAGTATATCAAGAAAAAATCATAGTAATACCAAGTATGCCTCCACCTATTAGTTTTACTAAAGTGTGATCTTTTCTCAAACATATAGGCTACTATTAAAACTTTATAAAAGGATACACAACTATTTCATCTATGCTAGAAACTTTAATATGTAAAAATGTAAAATTTTTCTAGACCTCAGAATGTCAAGAAGATTTCATTGAGTTAAAACAATGACTAGTTACTATGCCCATACTATTTTTTATAGATTGGAACAATCCTTTCCACATACATGAAAATGCTTCATGCATCATATTTAGTGTTATACTTACACATCTCATAGATGGTTCACTTTAACATCCTATCAACTTTGGTATCTAGAAAATATCTAATGCAAAGAAAAACTATACTACCACTGAGTGAGAAACACTAGCCATCATGTTTGCACTTCAAAAATTCTAGCATTATATTCTTACAACACCATTTGAAGTTTTCACTAACCATCAAGCCATGTGATATCTAGTTAATAAACCAATGTTAGGAGGATATATCTCTCAATGGTTGATGTTGCTTTAGGAGTTTCAATTCCATATAAATGTGAATATATGAAGGGAGAATCTAGGATGAGACCACCTCAATCATATCCCAAATAGGGAAGAGATGAACTAATTACAAGAATATTCTCTTGACACCCATTTTTTCCATGTCTCTTTGATTTTTGAAAACTTTTAAGTGATATCTAACTTACTTGAGCAAGGAATCTTCCATGTGCACTTTAAAGAGTGGGATAAAAAATAGTTTGTGACTAGAGAACTACCATATACCATCATTAATAGACTTTTATATCACTTGGGAAAGGATGAAGTCCTACATAAGGTTGTCCTTGAACATGAATGACCTAAAATATTAGAGGAATCTCATCAAGGAGTGATAGGAGGACATTTTCTTAGGAGAGGCTACAGCTAGAAAAATTATACAAAGAAAACTATGGTGGCATAATTTGTTCTAATATGCACACAGAGTTGCACAACACTATGATGTCTAGAAATGCATGGGTAAATTGCTCCAAAAATATGAGATTTTATTACAGCCCTTGTTATTAGAGTATCCTTTTTAATAGTGGGGTATTTATTTTATTGGACCAATCAACCCACCATACAAGATAAACAAATCTAGATACATCATTATTGAGATAGATTATTTTACTAAGTGATTTAAAACTATTGCCACACCTAACTATAGTGTGAAAGATGTAGTCAAATTCATATATTAAAATATCATTACTAGGTTTGGATGCCTTATAAAGTTAGTCATCAATATAGGAATATAATAAAACTATCAAGGCCTTGATTAAAGAGTTTATGATCTCCCATCATAAAATCACTACCTATCATCTGTGGGTTAATGGCCAAGCTAAAGCCTCCAATAAGGTACTAAGAAAATGCTTACAAAAATATGTGATTTCAGGTGGTATGACTAGGAATATCACATTCCTAAAATATTATGGGTATATCTTACACATCACAAAAGAGCTATAGGATTTACAACATTCCATTTGATGTATAGTTTGGAAGGAGTCATACCGATGGAATATCTAATACTTAGTGTACACATTACCATCATCATATGATTTAGATATCAAGAATATCTTACTAATCATCTCCTTAAACTAAATTAGAACAATGAATTTAGATGAAAAGTAGTGTGGGAGGAGTGTCTGGATCTCATTTCCACACACCCCAAAGTGTCACCCAATGTCCTACAATACCTAGGTCATTATGCCAAAATAACTTTGCTACCCAAGGGAGTATTTATTAAAATTCATGAGCTATCACACTTACCATTCAAATTTATCCCCTTCTTCATCATGATGGATATGGTGTAGGTCAAAGTATAATGATAAAAATAGCATGCATCTAGGCATGAGACCCCATTGTATTTTATACCACTAAGCATATACATTCTTGCTACACAATAACTAGAGTTAGTATGAAGCTTGCAGTAGTAGAAGGGCAAGCATAAACTAGATCTTGATTCAGTGTCCCCTTCCTTAAATCAAATAACAAGAAAGACTATGACTTGTAAGGATGACCTAAAGGTGTTGTAGATAACTAGCTCCTATGACCTCATGGACATGGGTATCAAATGCATAAGAAGTCTACTAGGACATATTGGTAGACATGGTTTGAGACTAATATGAGGAGGAAGAGAAATATTTCTCTTTCTAGAAGGTGATATGTATAGTGCAAATCCAAAATTAGGTTCCACCTAAGCTATGGGTATAATTCCTAGCTTTCCCACCTTCTATCATTATCAACATAGTCTGAGAAGAAGTCAAGTAGCTCCAACACATAATGAACTTCTTCTAGCCTTTGATTTCTCCAACATTCATACCTAACATCATATTTTCACCCTTACTACAGAGTCTATTGAAACAACTTATGTGTATTCCTAGAACATGATGAGAGGCAAGAGTCTCCCCTACCTTGGAGGAATACACATTTTGTTGAATAACTATTGCATAAGAAGCATAACCTACTCCTAAATATTTTACACCACCACCATGATACAGGCTGGTCACAATCAGTAGAAATAAGCAATAGGTTCTAAGTTTAGAGGTGTGACCAAAAGATTCCACACTATCATCATAGGCACATGAGATTGAGGAAATTGCATAATAGTAATTAATAGTGTATGATCAATATGCCTCCATGGAGGAAGCCATTTTCATAGTTGAATGCCATCTCAAGAAGGAATAAAATAAGAGAAATAAAGAAAAAAGAATCAAAACAATAACACATAATGTATCAAGTTGAAGAAATTGAGGCCTCACAAAAGGCCAAAGATGTAGAGGTAGACATACAAAAGGCCAAGGAGATGGCCAGGTAGGCCCAAGAATCAACTATTATAGCATAATAAGCATATAAGGAGAAAGAGAAGAAGGAGAAAGAAGAAGTAGAAAAACAAAAAAAAGATGTAGGAGATCAGTCACAATAGTAGGTAGAGGAAACTTCAAAGAAGAAGGAGGAACGTGATGAAGTCTTATGGAAATAACAAGAGTAGGCATAGGCCCAAGATATGCAAGAATAAGAGAAGAAGAAGAAATAAGAATAAGAATAGAGGAAGAAAGAAGAATAAGAGAAAAAGTAGAAAGAAGAAGAAGATGAGAGAAAGAAAAAAGAGAAAGAGGAAGTAAAAGAGAAAAATAAGAAAGAAGAGGAAGAGAATATCAAGAAAGAGGAAGAGGATAAGAAAAAAGAGGAAGAATAAAAGAAGAAGAAGAAGTAAGAAGAAGAGTAGGAGAAAAAGAAGAGAGGGGAAGAATATTAGAGGAAGAGGTCAAACAAAAGATGGTTGAAGATGCTAGATCGCAAGCTAAGCTAAAACAAGGGCCATAGTGTAGCAGTAAGTTCCACCCACAACTCAAGTAGGATCCCAATTTCCATAACTTCTATTAGGAGATATTTAGCTTTGGGACATTCGTAGTTATTACTTGGTACATTATCTTTTCACTCCCTTTAGCCACTATGCCATGCCCTGACCCTATAGCCTTAACAAGAACATTGGACATGCTCTCAGTCAAGTAAGAGAATTCACTTGATGTCTCTCAATTTCATTTGAATAAGTAGTTGGAGGGTGCCATAATTTTTCAAGAGTCCATCACACAAAAGGCCACCTCTTTAGATCAAGAGCAAGATCAAACAAGGGAATAAAATGTGGAGCTCAAGAATCATCTTCATGAAGTGGTGAACATTATTGAAGATAATTTCATAGACTTGACCTCTTAATTAATCAAGGACCAAGTGATGTCATACTATAATAGGCTCAAAACTTGATCTCAAAGCTTACAAAATATTGGTGTGCAATACAATAACTTCACCTAGTCAGCATCTTAGATCAAAATTTGAAGACTAACACCACTATTTTAATGACTCTATTAGAGGATTATCAAGGCATGATTGACATTGCATCCCTTCAAGACCATCAACTTGCATGAAATCTTCTAGACTAGAAGTGTCAGCTTGATAATTCCCTTACTAGCTCTAGTGTAGACTTCATTATAGCTACCGTGACTAGCATAACCATGCAAATATAGACTACCTTGGATAATGAAATTGACCTTACTCTCTATTAATATTTCAATGCTATGGATAATGTACATGATCAAATCTTCAGCTAGTAGTAAGACCTATGACATAGTGCATTTATAGGTCTTCAAGTAGAACAACATGAAGAAAAGTTTGAGCAACTGAGCATAGAAGTTCAACTAAAGGTCAGAAATACAAAGGTAGAAATGAGTACCACAAAGACTCAGACCTAAAGTAACTCATTAGATGCTATGCACCCATGTGCATCTTGATTCATATGGTCTAATAAGTGATGCTTGATTAGAATGACTTCAAAACTAACCTAGCTCCATTTTATAGTGAGGTGGCCCCAATCATAAACATTCTTATTTATACAATCTACAATCAGAGCTCTAGTAAGAACTTGCACAATGCATGAATACTCAGTATTGGACCAAGGATCATATTACCTAGCCTTCTTCCTAAGCATCACAATCTCTTTCGAATTGAGTAATGTGTAATGTGCAAATTTTTGAATTTTTAATTAAAGTTTTGAGCAAATTTTTATATTTGCGATGATTAGTGAGACAAACATGAGCAGGATGGTTAAAAACCTATAAAGGGTAGCCATCTGGTTATGCCAACCTATTAAAACCCAAAAAAGGTGGTAAGTTGGTATGTTACTTAGTTGAAAACTTGAAATGGTGGCTAAGTAGTGTACAAAAGGTGAAAACTAGAAATGGTGTCTTAATAAATTAATGTGACTCTTGCTACTCTACCCAATTTTTTATCTTCTACCCTCAATGCATAGTCACATGAACCTATGATGTTGTCTTAGGTTGAGATAACATTTTAAGTTTAAGAAAGTATTGGGAGAATAAAAAGGGATAGTAAAGCTATGCAAGATATTCTTTGAATATTCATGTGTTATATATGAAATTATCGATTATATGTATTTTGTCATATCCTCCATGATTTGTAAAGGTATAAAAGATGAATATTATCCTCTCTTTGGCACCAATAAATGAGAAGAATATGAATATTCAGGAAATATAGACACTATAAATATGTAGGTTTGTATGAAGAAGATGATGAACCTTTATTGAGATCAATATAGACTTTTTGGTTGTGGTTACCTATCATATTTAATATGTTATTTCTTATTTACATTATCTGTTTAATGTTTGGTTTAATCTTATCTAAAGTAATCTGAATATTCTAAAATCCTTAAGAAAGCTTTGGATTAAATGACAACTCATCTTTATCATGATTTTATTAATTATAAATTTTATGTACCATCCTATGTAGTATAACAAAAATTAGTTATCCTCATCGTTAGCATGTTATATTTTATTAGGAACTTATGTTTACACCCATAGTTTGTTGTGTGAGTGGATAAATGAACATTACTCTCATCTAGGAAAGGACCCCTACTTTTCTTATGGGAGACCCTATGACGGTTGGTAAAAATCATCATGTATGTTGACTATAACTCAGTGTTATCTTCAAATAGAAAGTTCACAATGAAGGACAAATACTAAACAAGGTAAGAGAGATGCAAAGAGAAAGGATATAGGAAGTGACAAAAATAGTATAGAGTTGAATGTGTTGACCTAGTATAGAAAATAGGGCCTAAAAAAAACCATATAAATTTGACTATGTTAACTTAGTATAGCAAACTGAGGCTTAAAAAGTGTATAGGGTTGACGAGGTCAACTGAGTACAATTGGAAAGGAAAAATAAATAGCCTATAAGAGACTGTGTTGATAGAAACTATTGTGTACTAAAACAAGAAAAAAAATTCAATTACTTATGAAAGCAAGAAATGAAATAAAACACAATCAATTGGGTCAATGATGAACCAATTGAGGCACATAGCACAAAACCTTGCATTAATGTTAGCTAATGCAAATTCTTTCAATACAACATAAAATTGAGAAAAGAGGAATTAGTCAATTTAGAAAGTAAAAGCTAACTAAGTGGTTAGCCTAAATGTTGTTAGATTATTAGAGTATAATTTTAGATGTGATAGGAAGCTGGTTATAATTAAGGAACTAGAAAGCAATCTAAGAATGGTTTCAAGATGAAAGGGATGAAAGGGATCTATAGTGGAAATGGTACTAGATTAATATTGGGACCTATCCCCTCACCTCACACACCATATTGATAAGGGTGTTGGGTGTTTATCCAAAATATATCATTAACCACATGTTTATACTTGGCTAGAAAACCAAGTTAGATTCCCCTTGGTGACGAAATTTATGTAGGTAGGTCTTGGGTAAACAATTGTTAAAATCCATTTTGAGATTTTATGGTTTGGTAGTGTGTGCTAAAAGAGAAAATAGTGTAAATAAATGGTATATTTAATACCACCTAGTTAGACTATGTAATCTATTTAAAGCATTCAATCAACAACAAATGAAAGTGTGAGCTAATTACTAGCATATAAGGGTTAATTTCAAATTTGAAACATAGTACAATGTTGATTTTATTGAAAATATATGCAGCAAATATATAACATAGTTGATAGTGTCACCTTTTTACTATAGAAGCAAAGGTCTAAAAATGAACTTCATCGATAGGGTTGGCCTAGATTTCTAAATAGATTACAAAACTGCATCGAAAGGGTTGACCTAGTTGACTGTATATGGGTATTTTTTAAGATTGTAAACTATGAAAACTATGAAAGTAAAGAAAAAGAGATAATGATAGAAAGGAACCTTAATGGGTTGAAGGATGCAAATAATTAAGATTAGTGTTGAAGAATTTTGATTAATACTTGTAAAGTTTGCCAACTCTGTCGACTAGATTGACCTAGCTTTATAGAAACCTATTGCTGATAGCTTAAAAATATACAAAGTATACTGGGTAAACCTAATATGTTGAACTAGATTCCTAAAAATTTAGAAGGCTAACCAAGTCAATCGAGTATCCTAAACTTGGTAAAAAATCATGCATAGATAGAATAGAGTCATATTGATGTGACTGTATGTTAAACCTATGCACAAAATTTAGTACTATGTTGATATATTTGACCTAGCATTGTAAATATATGAAAAATGAAATTATAAATTAATGAAATAAGTGAAGAAAAAATTTCAAGGGTTATATTCACATCAGGTTTACCAAAGTATGCAATTATAAATGCATCATGTCTAGAAATCAATCCTATGAGAAGATAAATCATACCATACACCTCCGATTGGTGACATATTTCTTAAGTGAGAATATGACCAATATGGGGATATTTTATACCCAATTAGGGGATATATTACCATAATACACCATGCTATAGAGGGTACTAAATCATCCAGTCAAACACAATTAGGTAATAACCCTAAGGGAGTCCCATGTTTTCATATTTCACTAAACTAATAACAAGCAAAGTAAATCTAGTCCAGTGCTCACAAAATCTTGTGGCATAACATGAGGGGTTATTAAATAATAAAAACATTTATAAGAGAATCTTAATTAAGTTTTATATGTGTAAGAACCTAATAAATATAATATAAAGAGTAATATTATTCGAATCCAACACTTATGCTACTTTTATCTACGAAAGAGAGGACAAAAGTTAGAGAATACTTACCTAAATGATGAACCGATCGAGACTCAATCTCTCCCTTGACAAAAGGTACTTATTAAGATTAGATTTTTTTTAAGGATCACTAAGAAAGGCCAAAGAATCCAATACATATCCACAAAACTAGATTATCCAAGTAGAAACCCTAAGCTAAGACTCCTCAAGTATAATGGTAGAAGAGTAGATTGTAAAGAAACATGAGTGAATAATAAATATTGATTTCATATTGAAATAATGAGGAAATTATCTTATATATATACACAAATTTAAAACTAAAACCTTCCAAAAATATTGATAGATATGATCGACCCGGTCGACTTAGTACAATTTAAAACAATTATTCACTAGGTCATGAGCTAGGTCAGCCAAGAGCCAAACAAGTTCCTAAGTGAAAATCACCCAAAACTATGTAGGGTTGACCCAATTGGCCTAGTATAATGGACTAAAAAAAGGGACTTAAGGTGAGGAAAAGAGGGATGAAAAGTGGGAAAATTTTTGAGGATTGTACAAAGGAGTAATAACTTAGTTAATGGTTTTTAGGAGCTAGTTGGATTGGTAATAAGTGGCAATAAGGGATAATAATCTTATGAAGCACCAATGGTTTACCCACTCCTTTCTCGGTGTACCCTTTAAGGCATGCACTCAGAGAGATTGAGTCTCAATGGGTTAATTTAAGATGTAAAGCATCATTATTTAATAAATTTTTAATATATTATGTGTATACAGAGCATGTCCCTCCAGCTAATAACAATTCTAATCATAATCCCACATTTCCTCAAAATAATCACACTAATGTGCACAAATCATTTTCATTATCAAAAATTCAAAAACATATTACAAGGCCTCTAACACAAGATCTTGACACCACTCATTCTATTAAGACATGGTATGACCTAAATAAATATTGTTGGTTTCATGCAAGTTTGGGCCATTCTTATAATATTTGTATACAATTAAGAAATCTTACTATGTATTTTCTCCTTGGCCTTAATTTTGATAATTAATCCCTTACACACAAATGTCAACAAGCTTATGACGTAACACTTAAATATCATGGAATCAAACTAAACATAAATATTTAAACCATGTTAATGCTCATTTACCTATATACAAGGATCCCCTTCCTAATGACCAATACAACATTGAACAACCTAACCATACCACTAACAAAATCTAAAGTCTTATAGACCTACAAACCAATGAGGAAAATGTGGTTAATATGAATAATATGAGAAGATTAGTTTCTTATATTAATTCAAACCCAACACCTCACCATCACACCTAATTAATATTTCACATTATTCAAGATACTTGACCATATCATATTATAGACTTGGGGCATGAGGAACCAACACACATACAAACATCACCCCCAACAACAAAACTTAACCATACCTCTCATGCCATTTATATAACTTATACTCTTTCCCCAAATTTCATGCCTTAATAAAACATTCCTCAAACTTCAAACAATATTTTTTAGACTCAACCACAAAAAATATCTCAACAAACAACCACATAACCTAAGGTAAATCAACCTACTTTCAACCAACCTAAACCAACCATACATTATCAACATAAGTTTCATTTCACATCTAACCCCACTTAAAAGGATCTATTAAAACATTATGCACCTCTATCTAATAATCATCTCATGGGTTTTGATGAATGATATCATATTGTGGAATTTTCCCATGCCCCATCTCAAATTCCTTTCTTATATCTTATGTGAAATTCTCCCTACCATCATAATCACCTAATAAAATTATTATTCAAAATGAACATCTATCATCCTCCTGCTATAGGGAGTTAAGATACCTTATAAATATATGAAGATAGCATACTTCAATAATGTGAAGAGATGTCCATATATGTTGGTAAAATAGTGGACACTTATCTCTCATTTAAGTTTCATATATCTTCTATGATTCATAATGAGACATTACTTCATGTGGATGATCTTCCCTTATTCATTATAATTTAAATAGATAATATCAAAGATAAGCATTCTTTATTTGATGAAGGTTCAAGCACTTGGGTTGCCTCCATTCACTTTATTAGAAAAAATGGATACTTTGAATGTAACCTTAAATCCACACGCAGTACATGCCAAGGCTATGGAAAAAGACAAATGCCTCCTCTAGGTATTTTTTTATTTACCATTACCATTCCTACCATTACCATCCATGTGAAATTAATGATATTTAACTTTCCACTTTCTTACAATATCTTACTCAGTCGACCTTGGACTCATCATATAAGAGAAATTGCTTCATCTGCAAGGCAATGTGTTAGATTCCCTTATAATGGTGATATATACAATATTCAAGGGGACATGAATCTTTTTAATTTTAAATAATAAAAATAATAATGTGTATTTAAAACACACACTCTTGAAACCTTACCTAACATTCCATTTCATAAATCCCAACACTTTAACTATCCCATCAAATCCACTAGAGGTTATAATGGTCATCCAAAACTAATCTAAAATAGTTCACCTAACCTCTTAGACTTTGATGATGATGAACTAGATGATAGAAGATTAAAGATAGAAACTTTTGATATCTCTCTAAAAATCATCACTCAACTCCCCCTTATCTTCAACCTCTTGATGAAATATCAGTTACTTTAACCAAAAATAAACATTACATTCATCATACTTCCTTAATTAATAACATCATTCACACATGTACTATTGACTTGCAAACAACTGATTATGATGACAACTATTATTTAGATTACCCATTTTTAGCTAGAATCATCCAAGCTAGAAATGTTGAGGTTCTTAGATATCATTCTTATTTATTTCAGTATTTTAGTTCTATCATTCCTTCCCTTATAATACCTAATGTTAGTTTTCCCAATATTATCCATAGGTTAAATATGGAGGATAAATGTATTACACCTCTAGTCATAACAGAGCCTCTTAAAAGTATGATCATGGATCATTCCATTATAGGAACTTACCATTTTTCTAGATATCATTATCCTTATAGTATTCTTGCTCTACATATTTTAGACACTATGTTTATATCCCCTACACATCTAGCCTTACCTATATATGAGCCTAGTCTAGTTTTGGCTCTAGCTTCTCCCTTCCTTGGTGATGGTCTTCTACCGTTGCCTCATCTTTATCCCTTAACTATACATTTGGAAGATGAGGTTTATTATGATACTCATAGACCTTTTGGTCATTAGACAAAGTATTTTCATCTATATTATTAGTCATAGGATTCCTCTTCTACCACTTCATCTAGTAGACCTCCATAGTCTACTAATATACATATTTGTTGCTTCCATGGCACAAAAAACCATTCCTCTACCCACTAATGAAAACATAGGTAGTACATTGAAACAATAAAAAAAATTATTGGCTAGGACAAATACATGATTAGACCACCTCCCAGTTTACTTCTAGACTACTTCCCTAAATATGGGTAAGTCTATTATCTTTGGCATAAGTGTTCTATGCATCATACGGATTAGTGTCAAGTTCTTCAAAAGTTTCTTTAAGATTTCCCAAAATATACGCCAGAACTAGTTATTCCTCATACTATATTTCACCCACCCATGAAGGATCCTCTTTCTCAATTATTATCACCTTTGAATAAACCCATAAATACCACTCATATTGAGATACCTATTCCTTGTATCGAGTATCCCAAATAGTTATGCAAGAACATAACTCCTAGTTTTATATTTTGATTTTTATTTATTTATTTATTTATTTTTATTTATTTATTTTTTATTTTTATTTTTAATTTTAATTTTTTTTATCAATTTTGGATTGATTATTTATTTTATGGGTCTTATAGGTCTTAAAATTAACTTTATAATCATCTCAAATTTTTTATAATAGGTTAGGTTGGTTAGAATTTGAATTTGGCACTTTCTTGCCAAAATTCAAATTAATTTTTCGAATTGTTCTCTTTAGTTTAAGAGACATTAAAAAAATTATAGTGATGTATAATGATGGTTCATGGTTTTTTATGTGTTTAAATTTTATTCATGTGACTTATAATTTCTAGGTCACATTGGATCATATATTTTTTCATGTTGGTTAATGGTCTAGTTTGAATAATTACATTCAAAGTCTATTCAAGACCTATGTTAGATTACTATTGGATAGTTAGGGAATTTATAGGAGCATATATTAATTTATAAAAGATTTAATAAAATAATAATATATGTGAGATGAAATTTTTTGAATATCAAATAATGAGAGAGAGAGAGAGGTGTCAATTAAAAGATAGAAGACGGTCACACTAATTATGTGCAATTTCAAAAAAATGATAAATTTTCAATGCTAAAGATCAGGTTTTGAAGTCGTTTGTGTTATATATGGAATATTAGTGAGTTTTATGATATTAATATTATTTAATATTTTGATGTATATAGACAAGTTCCACCATATTTAGTTAGAGTAGGGAATGAATACCAGTTTGCATATATTTTGTGTATTTCTAGCTGGTTTAAGTTCAAAGAAATAATTTTTACCTTTATATGGATTGATATTGTAATTAAAAAGGTATCAAAAAATATTATAAAATAATATTAACTTGTTCATATAATTAAAAAATCAATAAATACTCAAACTCAATCAAATCCTATAGTTTACTCATACATTCATGTACCCTATCATTCAGAGACTTTTTGAAGGGAGTATTGGTAGTTTTTGAATATTGTGTCAATAAAAAAATGGTTTTTGTTATCCCTAATTATTTATAAAAATTTAAAATAACTTTTAAAATTTAATCATACATTAAAACCTCTTTTTGTTCTTTAAAACCAATGTTTCCTCTCTCTTGCCCTGTGTCAAAGACCTAGTGAAGAGGTTTGGCCATTTCATGGTTTTGATATTTAGAGAGTGATTCAAACCTTAAAATTTGGCATGGATGATGGGTATTTAATCATAATGGTGAATCAAAAATTATTTTTACATTTTTTCATGTGTGGATCATTTATAAGAAAAAGATAGTTTTAGGCCTAAGAGACCTAATTAATAGAGAATAACTTGGAATTAATGTACTAGTTTAGTGAGTTAGATCTTAAGATTTTATAGAGTGATGTAAAAAAATAATGGGTATAAAAAATATCATTTATTTTCTCTAAAAACATTTTTATTTTAAAAAACCTTAAGAAAAGTGCCTGTAGAGGGCTACTAGAAATAGACATACAAGAATAAAGTTATTTGAAAACACTATAATTCCTATTTGATTTGGAAACTAAAATTTTGTGAGTTGATAAAAAGAGACAAAGGATACTTAAAACCCTAATTTTTTGATATATAAACCTTCTAAAATTGTATAATCACCCAAAATAGTGCTTTGATAGGGGTAGTAGAGATATGCCTAATAAGGAAAGTTTGTTTCAAAGTTATTTGTACTAACCACTCTAGATAATTTTTGTATGAGATTAGGTATGATACCTAAAGGATATATAAAGGTTTACACTCTTAAAAAATAAAATTGAATTGATATTTTTTTCAGTTATCTTGGAGAGTGGTTTTTGATCAGATACCTTAGAGCGTGAGAGTATAAGATGACACCTAGAATAAATAGAGCTAGTATTCAAACTATATTAGAGGAATTTTAAAACCTAATTATTGGTTTTGATGATAGGATTTTAGTATTAAAAGATACTCAAAGAAGGGGAGTTTTAACAAGGGATGAAAGTGATATAGATTAAGAGATTCAAGATCTAGAAGAGGAAGATGGAGAAGTTGAAGACTTTGATGGATAAGGTCTTGAAATAATACTAAATCTAGTAATGAAACAATGGTCCAAACCAAATGTGGAACTTCCTACATAGTCAATAATATTATTAGGATAACTTATTAAATAGATTATAGATCTAGATAAATAATTTGATTGTAAAAGTGTTATAAAGGAGAACTGTGCTCTAAGAATTTGACTCAAGAGAGGATGGTTAGTATTGTGTTAGTTTTAAAATGAAATAAACACACTAATAGAATAACATATCTAGGCCTAGACACTAGGGAGAGCTTAGTTAATAATCATGAATGAAACACACAACTAAAATGCAAAATAAAACACTTTTACCTTCCTTGGATGCTCCAAAATGCTTGTTGTGGTGGCTTCCTTAGCTTGTGCTCATAAATTACTTGGCAATGGAAGCTTGACAACCTCCATATTTCCTTGGCACCTTTGGTTTTTGGCTTGGCTTGCAATCAATTTGGAATTATAACACTAGTTTCTTAAAGTTTTTTGGAACCAATCCTGGATTATAACCTTACACTAATTAAGCTTAGAAATGATGTTTTGAGGTCTCTTATTTCTAGATTTTTGGATTTGATCATAATCAACCTCAACCATCCATCTCAAGATTGAGATTTGTGGTTTAGGATTAATTAAATTTATGTAATTAAATTTTTAATTATCCTTATCATGGCATTGGAGGAAGGGGCAATTAAGAGGCATGGGAGGCATGAATCTTGATATTTGTGGCATTTATGGCCTAGAAATGTCTTCCTATGAAATGAGGTCACTTGATGATGCATATATTAAATATTCATTTCCATAGTGAATTATTCAACAAGTTTCCATGGAATTTTTTATTAGGCCTTGATCTGGGTTAATTAGCTCTTAAGCATGATTAAGCACTTTATGCACAAATTACTCAAATTAATCAGAATGTCTTGTTATTGGCCATAAATTTTATTGGATTTGAATTATAATTCCATGTTAGATGAATTATATGTGTATTCCCATTTAGAATGTTTCCAAAAAAAAAAATAACGACAAAAGTCTTGTGCTAAAGATTTGATAGGAAAGAGTAGTCTAGAGCATGCAAGTGCAATTTGGCATTTTCACTTGAAATGGACTAATCAAAGTTAGTTGGCCCATAAATTGCATTGTCCCATTTAGGGATACCATAGCCAAAATTGGAATTTGAATATGTCATTTTCACGTCATTTTATGTGTTTTATTATTTTTAGGCCAAATTGTGTGTTTTGGGTAGAAATTGGTAAAAAAATTGGTTGGAGGTTATCGATGGCCAGTTTTAGGTGTCTATAGTTTACCCCTATCTTGGAAGGCATTGAAATATTTAATCATATTAACATATTCTCAAAGAATGAAAAGGTCTTGCATTCTTACAACTATAATGATGATAAACTATGTGATGCCCCCTCAAGGGAATGGTTGGCATAAGTAGGTCAGTAAATAGTCCCTCAAAAAGAAAGAATTAAAATGAGGGGACCAAAGAAGGGAAATATAATGGGGTGAAAACATAATGATAGTGAAAAATTAGTCACAATCATTGATAATGTAAGTGGGATGGTTCATAATGGTTTTTCGAAAGGTAGTTATAAGCATTATACCCCAATAGTGGCAATGTGGTATGATAACACAATGATTTGCCCAAAGGTGGTTATAATCATTGAGAAGATAGAGCTGCCCTAGTTAGGATAAACAAACAAGATAATAACATGCCCATTTATAGGCAAAAAAAGTAAAGTGGTGACAACACAATGATTTTCCCAAAGGCACTTATAATCATTGAGAAATGCAGGTGGGATGGTGTGAAATGATTTGCCCATATGTAGTTATAATCATTAGACCCCAATTATGGAAAACATGATAAACTTAGTCGAGGATGATGATAACTTGATGAGAGGGTAATGACAAATTAGAAAAACTTACTAGTAGGGAGATGCTCATCTAAACTAATAAAGGTTAAATTTCTTTCATGGGTAATGACTCTATTTGGGATATGATTAGGAGTAAATCAGGATGTCAGTGTTGAGATGCCACCATTATTAAATAGACTCCTTAAATATTATGTTTTTTGTAACATGTGATGGTAGGCTTCATGATATAATACCATAAAGACTTGGCTAGAATATGCATAAGGACTGACTCCTATAATCCAATACTCAATAAAAAATAATGCACCAATGATAAAAACCATGATGACAATGTAAACATATGAATAGGGATGGATTCAAGTGTAAGTGTGGACAAGAAATCACCCAATGAACACACATAAACTAAATCAAGGCAACAGTGTTGAAAGTAAACAAATAGGCAAATAAACAAACAAAATAAGTAAACATAAATAAACAAACAATGCAATAAAAAATCCTTTAAACATTACCCCTAGAAAATAGGCACCAACTTAACAAATGAACTAAATAGGGGAATAGAAAAAAAGGAAGATGGTGGCTGAGATATCTCCATATGCACTAGGCAAGTGAATGTTGCCTACATAGTTCCATGGATGTAATATCCAATATAAAAATTTCAAGCCAAATATAGTTCTCCCAAGGAATGGGAAGAATGTGATAACTGATGAAAACAAATAGAATGTATGTGATACAAGAATATAAATGGTATTGAAAAATAGAAAGTGCATGAGAGGAAAGGCCAAAAAGGATGGGGAAACTAAATGACAATTGATTTTCTTATAACTTAGTAAGGGTTCCCATAATCGTTAATACAAAGAAGTGGTCAATGTTTTTGTTCTTTTCTAACAATTTTTTGAAATGTTTTTGGAATTATTTGAAGTATGCAAACTCAATTTAGAATGATAAGATACTAAATGGTTGAAGCTCACAAAATTGTGAGAATATTACTTAGGTTTCTCTCAAAATGATGAGAGTGTGGCCTAGGTTGCTCATAAAATGGTGAGAGTGTGGCTTAGGTTACTTGTAAAATGGTGAGAGCATGGGTAAAAGGGGTGACTGAGCTAATGTAAATAATTATTGAGCACTTCCTACATAGTCCTAGAATAATACCTTAAGTCACTATAATTCCACGATTTTAGTGAAGGAATTTGACTAGTGTGGTAGCCAAGTCAAACAAAATATGAACAATTGGTAAAAAGACACAATATGGCAGAGGAAGTGGCAAGTTGGTATGTCAAGGCTTAGTATTTCCCCTAGTTCTCCCATAGGTGATTATAACTAGGACAAAATGGGATTGATCAATGGTACTAATTTGATCAAAGGTATTTATAATTAGTAGAAATATTGGTGGTAAGAAAGGACTAACAAATGAAGGAAAAAACTACTGAAACTTTTGTCACACTATCCCAAGATATGTTTTCTATCTCAAATACTTAAACCAACTGATGAAATGATTAGATCCCTTGATGATGAAACTATGTGACAAATGACAAAAACCAAGGTCAAATGGGTTAGTCTTTAGAACACACTAGGTTGATAGGTCAAAAATGGAAAGTAAATATGGGAAAGGGGATGAATGTGTATAAAGAAGAATAGTGACAATAAGGCATAACTAAAATAGTCCTTATAGACAATACACCTTAGAATTCAAGTAAGGTACTACTTGAGATGAATAATATTCATTAGCTCTAAAAGTTAATCACCTTCTGGTGTGGTAAGCCTATATGCTCTTGATCCATAATATGTAGTGATGATGAAAGTCCCTATCTAGTTTGGTTTAAATTTCCCTTTGTGTTTCTTTTCAGTCATGGTATTCTTTTGGTTTTATTTAAGAACAAGATCACCAAGTTCAAATGTTCTATACTTCACATGATGATTATAGTGGCCTTTGAGTTGATTCTGATATGCTTGAAGATTGTTGAGCATGTTTGTGCATTTTTCATCAAGTAGTTCTAGCTCTTATAGGTAAGCTACTCAATAGTCATGATCATCCAGGACATGATTTGAAGAGATGCATAGAGAAGGTAACTTGACCTCAATGGGAAGGATGGATTCAATACCATAAATAGGTGAGTATGGAGTGGCTCCTATGGGGGTATGATGATTGGTATGGTATGCCCAAAGGGTAGAGAATATCTATAGGTGCCAGTCAATACAAGCATCATTGATAATATTTTTGAAAATATTGCCAATGGTTTTATTGGATGCCTTAGCCTGGTCGTTACCTTAAGGGTAATATGTTATAGAAAAGTGTTGTGTGATGTTGTATTTGGTACATAAAAGGTCTACACATTGTTTCTTAAATGATCCCCCATTATTAGATATAATGTCAGATGGAATACCATAGTGGTAGATGAGGTGGTTCAAGATGAATTTGGAAATTTACTTTCTAATAATGTGAGGGGTAAAGGTTCAACCCACTTAGTGAAATATTCAGTGGTGGTAAGGATATGTTTATGTCCAATAGATGAAGTAGGGTTAATCTTCCTAATCAGTTCCAGTCCCTATGTAGATAATGGCCATGGTATAAACATCAGTTTTAGAGTTTTTGCTAGGCTATAAATCAAATTAACATGCCATTGACATTTATCACATTTCATTACATATGTAGTGGTATTTGCATCCGTTATGGGCCAATAATATCTAGTAAACAAGAGCTCTTTGGATAGGATTACCCTAATATAATGGGATCCACATACTCTTTCGTGAACTTCTCTTAAAATCAATATAGATTATATTGAAGTTAAATAATGAATTAGATTTCTATCAAAATTATGTTGGGAAAGAGTGGATCCAAGTAGAGTGTAATAAGTGGAATGATGAATGAAGGCTTTGGTTTTTTTTCAAGAGAAGTTAAGTGGTATAACTTGTTCATGAAGGTAGTTATAAAGGTCTAAGTACCAAATATAATTATGACCAATAATATCAGAAATCATGAAAATGGTTGAAGGTTCATGAGCTGGAGATGATAAATTCTTGATGAGGAATTGATACTCTCTATCTTGATCTATTTTTCAAATTAGTGATCTAATATTAGCCATGGCATCTACAATTTTGTTACTATCACTTGGTATATCCTCAAACTAAATATTGATAATTTGATTTTTAAAAGTATCAACTATGGATTTATATGGAACCAACTTATCATCTTTGGTCTAAAAATGATATGTGACCTGATTGATAATTAACTGAGAATCACCATAAAATTGAAGATGAGATATATTCCAATGCACTACTTGTCAAATTCCTAAAACAAGTGCTTCATACTCGACCATGTTATTGTTATAAAGAAAGCTAATTCTAAATGATTTATGGATTAGATCCCCCTATGGTGTAATAAACAATAGGCCTACCCCTAATCCATGTGTAGTGAATGAACCATAAAAATATAGCTTACAAGACTATTCCTCAAGGGGTGTGTCTATGATGGTCATGATGGATTCATCGATAAATGGAAACTTGAGTGGTTGTGTGTCTGTGAGAGGTGCTTCAATAAGTTGATCTATAAGAACTTGTCCTTTGATTGCTTTCTAATTGACATAATCTATGCCAAATTCACTAAGAGGCATGATCCATCTATCCATTCTACCTTGTAATTTTTTTAGATAGTAAATACTTAATAATATCTACTTTTGAAATGACCATGGTTTTATTATTCAACATGTAATGACATAATTTTTGAGCTGTGAAAACCATAGCTAGACAAGCTTTTTCAACAGGTGCATAGTTATGTTCATATGTAACCAAGGTATGGCTTATGTAGTAAATAATATGCTCCTTCCTATTGTCATCATGTTGATCCAAGAGTTCCCCCAAAGCATAATCAGTAGCTGATAGGTATAACAATAATGGCTTTCATGGAAGATGTAGTAATAAAACAAGTGGATTAATAAGATAGTCGTTGCATTATTGAAAATCTATTTGGAAGTGATCATCCTAGTGAAATGCAACTCCTTTCTTCAAAATATGTTTAAATGGATGGCACTTGTTTTCTAATTGAGAGATGAATCATCAGATGGACTAGATCTTACCCTTCAAATTATGGAGTTACTTCAAATTTGTTAGTGGAACCATCTCAGCGATAACATGGACTTTAGCTGGATCAAATTTAATACCTCTATGAGACATGATGAAGCTTATTAATTTCCCTAAAGCTACACCAAACACACATTTTTTTAGATTTAGTATAACTTTGTACTCTTTTAGTCTTTCAAATATCTTATGCAACATTATTGGATGGTCAGCTTTGGTCTCATATTTTCCTAATATGTCATTGACATTGTCTTTAACAATTCATGCATTATATCATGGGATATGATAGTCATGGCTCTTTGATATGTATCTCTCACATTATTAAGGCCTAATGGCATCCATTGATAAAAAAAAAGTTCCCCATGGAGTGGTGAATGCTATTTTATGTTGATTTTCTAGTACTATTTTGATCTGATTGTATCCTAAAAAGCCATTCATGAGTGAAAGCATTTCATAACCTACCTTGGAGTCAAAAATCATGTCAATATTAGGCAAGGGAAAATCATCTTTAGGATAAGCTTTGTTGATGTCTTGAAAATCAGTACAAATTTTGATTCCTTTAGGCTTTTTTCATATAGGTACAATATTAGAGATCCATTGAGAGTAGTAAATGGATCAAATATATCCTACTTCTAAGAGTTTTTCCAACTCTTTATTTACTAATACATCAATGCAAGGATGAATCTTACAGAGATTTTGTTTTTCCAATTTGGCATTAAGATTAACCACAAGGTGGTGTAGAACCAAGGTAGGGTCTAATCCTGGCATGTCAAAATAGGCCCATGCAAATATATCCATACAATCTTTTAGTAAAGATAGAAAGATGTTACATTCCTCCCTAGTGAGAGATTTTCCTAATTATTTCCATTTTAGGTTTGATAGATTCCTGATGTTTACCTCTATTGTATCTTTGACTATGAGGGTCAAACCATCTTCTAAGATAGTAGGCAATGACTTGAACTATTGGATTATGTCATGGTCCTCTGCTAGGACTTCCTCTTCAACTTCTCCTAGGCATGATGAATCTAAGTCTCTTAATGGTAGATTTGGCCATGTTATAAAAATAGTCATAAATTATTGGAGAATTTGATTAAATACTTATTGTTGCTTAGAACTAAACTTAGATCTATAGGAAAGTTTGTTGTTAGTGGTCTTTTGGTCTAAATTTGAAGAAAAATGAACACCCCCATCTAATGGCACCTAAAATAGGTTTTACCACTAGACTAGCCTTTATCTTTACTTTTTCCTTGGTCAAAAATCACCTCAAAGAGGTTTTCACTTTGAGACCTCAATATTTTTTCTGGCTAAGGGTGTTTACTCACTATCTAAAATAGGCTAAAAGATCTAGTGTGATTGAGAATCCTGATTTGTGATCTCCCAACTAAACATTGTCTCTAAGGCCTAAGAAATCATAGAATGCCTCATCATTTTGGAACTCATCAATCGATAGAGCAGATTCTTGTTGGTCCTAGTCTATCATTTAGGGATAATATAATTGTAATGGATTGTGATGAATGGCTTAGTTAAGGGTAAAAATGGCATTGTTATCAAATAGGTTAGTTTCAACTAGGTTATCAAAGGTGAAGCTATGATTAGACTATGCTTCATTATTGACATCATCATCACTAGTCACTAGTGATGGAGTTTGAATAAAATATGTGGGGTCACCCCCAGGTAGTTTAAATCCAATTCCATAAGGTCTTTCATACTTAGTCATAGAAATCGGCTTGATGGTTCGTTGCTGATTTAATCTAAGGCCTTTTCCTTCATAATTGTGATGTTCCATGATCTTATTAGGAATAAGATACTTTGTATTTTTATAATAATTAGCTTGGTTGTCATTGTATAACCATGATTCATCTCCTTTAAGAGGGTCAAGTTCTAGGCTAGATGATGGTACAAATGTGATAGGTCCCTTGTCTTTGTTTTTTTGTTGCCAATGCATATGTGGAATGACTTTAGGTCACCCAAAAGTTTTTCGATTTTGAGGAAGATTGGTGATATGAAACATATCATAGGTCACATATTCTCCCAGTCCATTATCTAAAATGGTGAAACGATTAGAAGGTTTAAGAGGTGACATGTGGTAAAGGGAATCCAAGGTATTGGGATCTATGCAATTATCTGATGAAGGATCAATAAGTATAACTTTTCCTTTATCCTACTTGGAACTGGGATTCATACCATACTAATAATTATAGCTTTGAAATTAAACCTCAAGATGCTTATAGTTTTCATACAAGTGTAAATCTCCTAGAATACTCACCTTTATCCCTGAGTGGGAAAACTTGATACATTGGTCCAGTGTTGATGGGACTACATGAATCTCATGTAACCAAGGCCTGCCTATAAGTATGTTGTATGATAACTCAAGATCCAACACATGGTAAAGTGTATCATGGATCAAAGGCTCAATAATAACTGGTAAACTAATGGTGCCCTATGATTCTCTTTCATGATTGTCATAAGCTTTGATAGTTATTATTTCTTATTGGAGATCTATCATGATGTACCTAAGAAGCTTGATGAGCTTGAGGGACACTATGTTGAGGTTGGATCTACTATCTATAAGGACACATTTCACTTTATACCATCTGATACAAACTTATATGTATAATGAATTCTTATGGAGTGGGCCAAGGGAAGACATATCACTTTGGTTAAATGTGACTTATTGGGCTAGAGCTAGGTGTCCAACCAAAGCTTGAAAGTTATCAAGGGATATGTCACTAGCAATAATGGATTGGGTCAAAAAATCATTCAAGATGTTTTATGGATTATTGACATTCGTAGTAAATCCAAAATATAAATTTGTGCTGGTGTCTTTTATAATTGGTCAATAATATCAAACTTCTTGTCTTGGTTAGTAGTGAATGTTTTATTTTGAGGCTAAATGGTTGGTTGGATGATAGGTAAAGTGGCAGATGGTTGAGGGCCTAAGATACTAATATTTTACCTCTGAGTTGTGATTACATAATCAAGATTAGATATTGGACCATTATTACTAACTAATGTTAGGAATGGTGTGGGACTAGATATGACAAGTCTTAGTTATCAATGCACTTATATGTGGTCACATGGCAAGGATGATTTATCACTATAAGATTCAAAAGATGAAGTCCTAGTTTCTAGTTTACTATATGTACTACCAAATCAAAGAAGGATTATCCATGTGGTTTGATTGAATATTATTGTTTAGCAATGGTTTAGGTTGATTAGTACTTGGTCTAGGATTAATGGAGATGACATTAATGCTACCCCTTGAAATATAACTTACAACCCTATTGCAGTCATGTGTATCTACATGGTAGGTTTGTTGGTTGTTACCATTTTGACCTTGTTTTTTTCATTGTTTTGTCATTATGGATTTTGATGCTATTTTTTTTATTCTATTGGTTTAGCCTTTGAATCTGATACTATTGATTTTATTACTACACTAGCTATTGTTGTTGTTGTTAATTATTCTACTGCTATTGATTATTATGTTAGGGAAAGGGGTTTTGATAAATCCCAAGAGTTTGATTGGAATTAGAAGCACCATTATCTAATTTTATCTCCCCATTCTCTAACATATTCTAAATTAAATTCTTTATTTGGTTACATCGTCATATATTACTCCCATTAACCCAATTATAGTCAAAAAATTCATTTTCATAGTACTAATTAGGGTAAGGAATGCCTTGTGGATAATACTTTAGTATAGGCTAACTAATCAAATTAATGGTAGCAAGCTTGTGAAATATAGAATCAATAGGTTCTCCTAAGTCACTAAAGACATGATGTGTAGGGATGGTTCTTCTAGAAGGAAGGGTTTGTAATGGTAAAAACATCTATATTTGTTATGCAGGTCTTGGTTGTTGCACTTGTGACATTAGTTGGAGAGGTTGTTGGGTAGGTGTAAGCTAAAAAGGTGGTACAGATAATGTCTGCATAGTTTACACATGAGAGGATCTAGTTACTCCATTTCCTACAACATTCTTATTTTAGTCGAATTACTTTGATCTTTCTTGATTATTAGCTTGTGTCAGTTGTGATGCTTGCACTTGATTAGGATGTTTTTTTTTATATTTACCTAATTTGTAGAATTAAGTTTGATGATTCATTTATTGATGAGCACTCATTCAATCAACAAACCTTTATCAATGATCTTGTTGAATGTATACACACATTGTAGTTCTAGATGAGAGGCTATCTCACTATGCAAATTTTTAGTAAACATAATAACTAATTTTTTATCTAGTAAAATATGGGTGAAACATCTTTTAAGGGATATCCATCACTGTAAATAACTTAAAAAACTCTCCCCAACTTTTTTCTTTGCTTGTGTCTTGTCTACTAATGAAATCTCATGCTCGAGATTATAGGAAAAGTGTTATATAAATTTATCAAAAAGATCATCAAAGTCTATTATTAAATTTTTGGGAAACTTTAAAAACCACTCCAAGGCTTGTCTAACTAGGATCCTTGGAAATAATAGCTAAAGGTATATATCACTATATGCCATTAGCTGACATGCAACAAAAATTTGGTCAAATGGGTCTTAGGGTCACATTTCCCTTTGTACTTATCAAATTTTGGTGGTTTGTATCCTGGAGGAAATGATATCTAGAAATACTCCATGTTAAATGGATAATAACATACATCATCCAATTTTAACTTCTTAGTCTACTTCCCTACTTGAATGGTAGCAATCACATCCTTCATTTATTGCAATTCTTTGGATAGGAAACTGGAAGGGATATTGGTTTTAGGGAGAATGTTGGTTTGGGTAAATGGCTGGGAGGTCACAAGTGGGACACTTTGACCAGTGTATGATGGAGACCCCTATTGGGGTACATTGGCTTGGTTTGGGAATGGACTAGGAATACACATATGTGGATTGGGATATACTTGAAATTACACATTTGGCTACATGATATTCTAGTTTGGGTTGATGATAAAGGTATGACTCAGAGTATTTTATTGTTGGAATGAAGGGATATAATTATATTATGCCTATTGTGGTTGAAAAGGGATATGCTACCAACTAATCAAACCTTATTGTTGAGTGGGAAATTGTGAACCAGGACCCTATCTCTAAATTTGTGACACATTTTAAACCAATAGTTGTCTAGTAGGTATATGAGAAACATGGGGACCTCCTTGTTAAACAAATCCATATGAATAAGTAAAATTATGTCACAAATTTAGCATCTATCATTGACCAATATTTACATGTTGTTGATTAGTCATTGCATGGTTTTGAATTGGCATATTAGTTTGTGACTGAAGAGGTATGCTTGTCATTACCTAGTGAGGTGGTACATTAGTTTCCCCTGATTGAGATGGTAATGTATTTGTCCTTTATTGTGTTGATACACTATATTACGTTTAGTATTATGGAATACAACTCAATACTTGTTGAGGGGGAGTAGGATTCATCACATTTTGTTGTTGAGGCATGTCATTAGTCATTATTTGATCATCTAATCTTGTACATTGTACACTTGATGAAGTGACTGGTTGAGGCTAGGGTGTAGAAACTCTTATTCCTTAGTATGATGATCTACTCATGGGATTAACTATTGAAACACATTGTTGGATAGTTGTTTATGCATTAGTACCACATTGATCAAGATTGGATGTTATTTACACATTATCTACTACTTTTGGCTCATTATTCAGTGTATAATTTGAAGATATTTATTTAATAACTTGAATATGTATCAAGTTATCTATCTAATTATTTTGTACAAATGGGTCATAACTCATATTCTCTTGTCCAGTTAATTCCATCAACACTCCTATTGAAGGTACTAGGTCAATGAGGGGATTAATCATCATGTTCATCTAATTTAAATCATGTGCTAAATTCATGTAGGTTTGGTATGTTATTTTCATTTGGCTAAATGGTATGTCATTTAGACTAGAGCCATAGAATTGCTAAAAGAAGCTTATTGATCATAAAAGATATAATGGGGCACTCTTACTAGACTTGGTAAATTTTCATGGGGGAAGTGTGATAGAAACATAGCCTCTACCTCTATGGCCCTAACTAAAATCTCATCTTTGTTCTCTAACAAATATTGCTCAAACAAAAATAGATCATACGTGGAAGACAAATTAGTAGAATATGGATGTTGAAGAACTGACTATTCCACTATTGGTATTATAGCTAAGTATTGCATGGTTTGTTCTTGGCATTGTTCTATGTAAGGTGGTGTGTTAACCAAATAGTTAGCCAATGGATCTTATCTTTGTGCCCCTAATTGAGTATTATAAGAGGCATAAAAATCTATATCATAAGCAATGTTATCTACATAGGGGTCTTTCACCATTTTTTCCTATGCAACTACATTACTAATCCTTGGATTATACATGAGCCACTACGAGTTTAGGAATACATGTTGGGATCCATAGTCAATTCTTTGTGATAAAAGGTCAAAGAGTTATGAAAACTCTAAAAAGGATAAAATCTAAAACAAATGATGCCTTGAACTTGGTCTAGATTTGTCAAAAGGATCAAAAGGTTTAAGCAAAGATTTGTGAGGAAACAAGCTAGAGTGAAGAATCTAATGTTTCACTGTTCACACAAAGATAAGAGAGTAAATGGACCAAAAAATTTAATAGCCAAACTCTAAGGTTAAAGTGTTTCAAATAAATCTAATCTAAGAAATTAAAATTTTCTAGGTCTTTTGGCCAAACATAGTGTCAAAAGCTAGGCTCAAACAAGGCATGTTCTAAGACTCTTGTCCAAATTAAATCAAATTATAGACTTTGAAAATAAATAAAAGTTTTAATCTAACAGATTTGAAACACTACTAATAAACACTAGGCATTTGATTCTTGGACATGAACTTGGTCAACTAGGTATAAGGTATGAAACAAAAGGTACTTTATCAATAGTTTATTTTCTCATATATAATGGTATAAAACCTGGTTCATTATGGCAAACAAGCTAGATAAAGGTGAACAATATAACTATATTTTAGACAAAGGATCAAAAGTACACTTGGATCAGTCTGAAAATGTAGGAACAAATTTAGAATTCTATGTAAGAGGGTGCATGAAACAAAGTTTGAAATGATTTAGGAACTGTAATGATCCTATACTACCCAAAAGGTGTGACCAAATTTTTTTTTTAACTCTCTAAGGCAAAGATATTTTTCCATAATTTTGACAGCATAACACTACCCTTCATAACTTAAAATGTTTGTCATGTATAGACTTAAAGTGAAAGTGTTTAACATAACATATATTAAGTATATAAATTGATGATAATGATTATGAGTCTAAAATGGCCTTAAACCTAAATTGGAAATTAAACCTAAGTTCCCTCAAGTTTAGTGAAAATGGTGAACCCTCTTAACACATCAACCCTCTAAATTTATAAAGGTGTAAATTTAAATTTAAATTATAAGTGGAGGACTTCAAAAACTTTGGTAAAGGTATATACTCAATTGAGCATCATCACTACGCCAAAGTGTATGATATGACTCTCAAGCTTTTAATTCACTTTTGAACAAGGCAAATTGATGATCTCACATGGGAAGCATAATGCCTCCTTGTTCAAAAGAGAATTTGAACTATGTGTTGGGTTTGAATTATTTGTTTACACCAAGTTTTGACTCTAAACAAGAATTTAATCTAGAATTAGATAAAATAATTAATCTCCCTTAGATCCTAAAATGACAAGGTTGCTTAGTACTGTTAGAATCCATTAATATATGTCATTTGAGAAGATTTTAAGTGTTCATCCAAAAGTAAATGTGCATTATATAGTAGGGTTTTTACACCCAACTTCTCTCAAATAATAGTAATATGACATGGACCTTGAGGTACACCTTACACCAATAAAAATTCTAAAGCAAATGGGGATTTGTCTAAAATCTAATATGTTTCTGAATGATCTAGGGGAATCAATTGCACAATGACTTTAATTCCAAACAATACAAAATAAAATCATGGGTTTCAGGTCTGTATCACTTGGCCTATTGCAAAAAGGTCTAGTCTTTTTTGTAACCACTACATTTTATTGTTTGCTCAGTGTAGTGTGATGTCCAAAGTGCCACTACATCCCGTGTGTAACTCTAAAAGAGTCAAAATGAAGTCAATGCTAGGAGATGAAATCCTAGGTTAAGGCTTTTCTAAATAACTTGTGGGAGGTGATGAAGTCTCCCTCACAATCCAAGATGCATAAAAATAAAGAAAGCATGAAATTATAAATACTTTAGGGTCATTTTCAAGGTCACCCAAACTTTGATGAGTTTTTGGGGAGTGCTTTCGATTACTTTCTTTTTAAGCCTTAGATTAGGCTACTTGAAATAAGAATGGAAATTTTAATTCCAAGGGTTCCCTATAGGGGACAAATAGAAGACCATACATGCAACACCCCTTTTTTTCCAAACAATATTAGAGCAAACAACTATTGAAGACAAAAATGACAAGTGTGTTTGATTTTAAGCCCAAATGAAAGATTTGGTGGTGCTCATTTGACCCCTTGGTCTTAGTTGTAAATTTGAAAACTAATGATAACAACACTTATTTAAGCACCTTAAATGTTACTTTAAGAACCAAAATAATATTTCTAATTCATTTTAAATCATGTAAAATATGTTCTAAGACATTATTTATCAAACTTGAAATCTGTTAGTTACTTGTCTACCCTTAAGGCATCACCCCAAAAGAAAATTTGTTAGATTATAAAAAATTTAAATGGATTTTACAAATTTTGTAAAAAAACTATGAAACTTGAAGCTAAACTAATGCAAAATTCTAAAAATTTAGGAGAAAACACATGGTTTAAAAAAAATCATTCAAAATGAAGTCCATATGACCCCAAACCAAGCATTTTAAAATAGCTCTAGGGTTTGTGTTTTTAATAAAACATAGTGACCAATGTTGGCTACATACCAACAACATCAACAATGTCCAATTGAGATCTAAATGATTTCATCTTTACTAACCGATGTCAGTTGAGTCAAGTAACTGATGTTGGTGTTTCCTACTAACATCGATTACTATGTAAACCTGTGGCAACAAAAAATGGCAAAATAAAATTAGAAAATCAATTTTCAAGAGTTTTAAAGGTCCAAATTAGGATTTTAAAGATTTAAAATTATATTCTTCATGTGTGATATGCATCTAGTCCCACTGGGTGTGCCATTATGTGATCTATAAATTTGACTCAAGAGAGGATGGTTAGTATTGTGTTAGTTCCAAAATGAAAACAAAATGAAATAAACACACTAATAACATAAAATATCTAGGCCTAGACACTAGGGAGAGCTTAGTTAACAATCATGAATGAAACACACAACTAAAATATAAAATAAAAATCTTTTGCCTTCTTTGGATGCTCCAAAATGCTTATTGTGGTGGCTTTCTTGGCTTGTGCTCATGAAGTCCTTGGAAATGGAAGCTTGACAACCTCCATCTCTCCTTGGCACCTTTAGCTTATAGCTTGGCTTGGATTAGAATCAATTTGGCATTATCACAATAGTTTCTTGAAGTTTTTTGGATCCAATCCCTTTTTATAACTTTACATTAATTAAGCTTAGAAATCATGTTGTGAGGCCACATATTTTATAGATTTTTGGATTTGATCAGAATCAACCACAACCATCCATCTCAAGATTGAGATGTGTGGTTGAGGATTAATTAAATTTATAATTATCCTTATTATGGCATTAGAGTAAGGGGTAATTAAGAGGCATGGAGGGCATCATAGAAGGCATTGATGAGGCATGGGAGGTACAAATCTTGATATTTATGGCATTTATTCCCTAGGGATGTCTTCCCAAGAAATGAGGTCACTTGATGATGTAGATATTCAATATTCATTTCTAAAACAAATTATTCAACAAGTTTCCATAGAATATTTTATTAAGCCTTGATTTAGGTTAATTAGCTCTTAAGCATGACTAAGCACTTTATGCTCAAATTGATCATAATGCCTTGTTATTAGTCCTAAATTTGACTAGATTTGAATTTGAAGTTCCATGTCAAATAAGTTGGATACATATTCCCATTTAGAATGTTTCCAACAATAAATAACAAAGGCACAAGTCTTGTGCAAAATATTTGATAGGAAAGAGTAGTCCAAAGCATGTAGGCACAGTTTTAGCATTTTGATTTGAAATGGACTGATCAATGTTAGTTAGCCCATAAATTACATTGCCCCATTTAGGGATATTCTAGCCAAAATTGGCATTTTAATATGTTAGTTTCACATCATTTTGTGTATTTTTAGGCCAAATTGTGCATTTTGGGTAGAAATTGGTCGAAATCCCAGTTGGAGGTTATCAGTGGCTACTTTTAGGTGTCTAAAAGAAGCAAGTAAAGTTTTCTCACATAAATATAAAATGGCATGTGTCATATTGGTGAGATTTCATCCAAGAAGAAACAAGAAGTAAAATCAAGTCAAAAGTCAAATCTTGTGACCAAACGGTCTTCAAGTTAAAGGGTGAATTATTTAAAAGTGAGTATGAAACAAACCTCTTTAAAAGATTTAGAACTTTGAAACAAAAATAAATGAGTGTCAAGGAATATAGAGAGGATTTTTATAAGCTATTCATCACATCAAGTCATATAGAGGAGGATAAATAGAAGGTTTATAGATATCTTATAGGATTTAGATACAATTTGTAATATGAATTAAGTCTAGTTATCCCCAATACTCTTTAAGAATGCTATCAACTTGTATTGAAATCTGAAGCCAAGATTAGTAGAAGATAAACATAATATAATAGAGGTAGACACTAAATTTATATAGGAAGGGGTCATTAAAGAGGTATAAATACCTCATAAAGAAACCAAAGAGAGGCTATCACTTCATAATAATATTCATTTAATTTTAGAGGTAGATTTAGATGTAAAAAGACATATTTTAGAGGTGGATATGTATCAAGAGGAAGAGGATATAATGGTTTCATATCCAAGTGATTCAAGTGTCATAAATTTGAAGGGCATAGGTTTTGGCAGTGTCCAAAGGGTTAATAAGTAGGAAGTTATAAGAATGAAAACAAAAATCATGTTGTTCAAGAAATATAAGAAGAGAGTGTTGGATATTCATCTCATGTGGAAGAACCATAAGTAGGTGAATCTTTACTTATAAGGAGAGTTCTGATCGAGACACCTAAAGAGAGATAACCTATACAAAAAAATAATCTTTTTGAGACCTCATGAAAGTGTCAAGGTAAGTTCTATAAAGTGGTTATTGACTCATGTAGCATAAATAACTTAGTTTTAGTTGAAATGGTGGATAAACTAAGATTGAAAAGGTTACCTCATCTAATTCCCTATAAGGTTTCATGGCTATAAAAAGGATAGCATGTATTGGTTAATAAATAATGTTAGATGGACTTTCAAATTAAGATTTATAACTACAAAGTCCTTTATGATATTATGCTAATGGATGTGTAAAATGTACTACTTAAAAGGCCTTGGTAATATGATAGAAAGATATAACATAATATAAGGAGAAATTTTTACACTTTGGAGAAGGATGGTATAATCCATACCTTGTTGCCTATGAAAGAAGAAGATGGTGAAAAAAAGATTGGTTCAAATGTAATGGTAGTAAGTGTTGGGAGAAGAATCTAGATTGTAAAGTTTCATAGGATATTTTTCTAATATTCATGTTTTATGTACTCATTTTATCATGTATAAGTATATTGTGTCCTATTTCCATGACTTTTAATAGGTCAAAATATGAACAGACTCCACTTTTGGCACTAAGTGCAAGAATAAGATGAATAGTCATAGAGTAGAAATGTCTATATATACTTGTGTTTGTAATACGAATACAGTTTCACTTTTAAAGAGAGTGATAGAGAATTATCTTGTTATGGTTACGTATATGGTTTCTTACTTTTGTCCTTACATGAATTCTCATGTCTAATGTTTGATTCATTTCTATATAATTTAATCCAAATACTCTATTTATTTTAATGAATCACTGGTTCTTCTTAATTACTATTTAACACATGATAACTCACACTTATATGTTTTTGTTTTCCAACCTTTTGTATGAATATGATATACTATCCTATATATTAAAGTATATCCTAACTATCCTGATCATTAGCATGTTTTGATGCTTTAAGAACCTCTAATAACAATGGTGTGATGAGAATTTAAAAACTCCTTATGTAGGAAATTAAGTTAAGATGGTTACTAGGGTAGATAGACATTGAGGCATGGTTAGACCAAAGAGTATGTAATTTTGTAGAAGAAGAATTAAAAAACTTGTCTTATCATACAAGAAATCATTCAAAAACATATTTATGGAGATATTTATGAATTTTTTTGGTGTGATTTGTTTGAATTGATATCTAAATGGCTATCATGATTATAATATTATTATTTTGACCCAAAAATGGAAGAAATAATAATATGGATAGAAGAAAATATAGACTGGTTGTAGAAATTGGAAACTGACTAGACAAGAATAATAGATTATTGGGTTACTACTACTATAGGTGGATATATAAATGAGTTTTTATTACAAAGATACATATATTTTTAATTTATTCAATAATTTCTTGTCAAAGGAATTTGAGGGAATTGTTTTCAGTGACTACCTCTCCTTGTGAAGATGGTGGTTGTAGATAAGGCCATGGTTCCTACTCCAACCAATATGGAGTAGTCACTTCAAGTGTATGGGGGGTGTGTGACATGATATTTAATGATTATTATATGAAAGGATAAGGCTTAAAACTAAATATAAAATTGAGACATGAGGAAAGAAGAGTTATAAGAAAATTTTGGATTTAGAATGTGAGTTGTGATAATAGAATAGATGGAGTAAATAGAAGAATACCCAGGTAGTTGTGAGTAGAGTTAAGAGTAACCATAAAATGTATGATGAATGAGTAAAAATATGTGATGATCAAGATAAAAATTATTAAAAACAAAGGATGAATAAATAAGATGATGAATCTTGGTAGAAAAAATTATGTGATGAAGAATGAAAGGAAGAAGAGATGTTTAAAGAAGAAGGTGAGAATAATTTAGAAATAGAATAGTTAGATGATAGATTTAGTGCACATATATAGTAATGGGTATTATTAAAATAAGAAAATGAAGAATTAGGTAAGGAAAAGGAAAAAAAGTCATAGAGTAATATCAAGTTCAACCATCGAAGAATAATAAATCACAATAAAGAATCATTCACTATAAGAGCACATGTCCTCATAACACAATTTATTATATTATAGTATAAGGTTTTAACCAGGTGAGTAGGAAGATAGTAGCTAAGAAGGTTTATTTTTATAACATGTGCATATTTGGGTTAGTAAATTTTAAATAGCATCAATTCAAAAGGCTTTAAAAGCCATATGGTTTATTGAATACAAGCAAATATAAGAAGGAAACATAGAAAAATAGAGTGCATAGGTTGACTCTCCTAGTGCATAGATAAATATTCATAGTACACAATTATAATAACAAATAATATATTCTCCTCTTTTAAAAAATAAATAATATATCCTGTCAATAATAGTTTACACAATGGGTGTTTTAGGATAATTTATAAATATGGAGATATATGATGGATCTATGGACCCTAAATAGTACTTACTAACTTGTGTAATGAGATGACAAGCTAAGGGGATCACTAATGAATTTATTAAAAAGTGTGAGTTATTAGGGGCACTAACTATAAAATCACTTGAATTTATAAACCATAGATAAATTAAGCAGGTAAGTCTATAATAGGTTAAGTAATGGCTTATCATAGAGCTCAATATAAAGAAATATACAAGTTAGAATATTCAAGACTTGAAGGAAATAAGAAAAAAGATGAGAGAGTTAGTTTATGACCATGATCACAAGTTCTATGATGTTATGAATAAGGTGGAATTTTCCTTAATAGACAAATATAAAATTTATGTGTTTTGTTGAAGGACTACATTTTAGAAATAGATTTGTTATAACACACTTAATATGCTACTATAGCATATGCTAGAGATCCTATCTTGTGAGTGGAGTAAATTGAATATTATGGGGAATCTCCTATCATAAATTCTAAGATTGAAAATAAATTTCAAGATCTTATGAAGAGGATGGATCAATATCATGATTCAGATAAATCTAAGTTGAATCTATGGTTTATGAAGTGTAAGAAAGGACACCATAGGAATGATTATCCTAAGATAAAGATAGAGTTATATGAAATCTATTGAGTAGTAGAGCACACAACAATTTAGTGACATCTCCTATAATATTATGTCAAGAACCCACATAATTTATATTTTAATCTATTCAAGTCACATAATCATGATGAAAATAACTATAGGGATTTATATGATATCAAAGAAGACATCACCATAAATGTATTCACCATCATTACACAACAAGTGTCCTTAGTGAAGTAGAAAATTCTAGGCCTAGAGGTTGATAAAAATTGTGTGACCTATGTAGGTATGTAATGGAATCTTAGTTCTCCTCAGTATCAACCTATAGGTCTAGCTGATTAGACCCTTCCTTCATCAAGTTAGACACCACCATCATCGTAATACTAATATACAACATCCTAGAGTCTATCAACAATTCAGTTGTAGAAAACTAGTTGGACCTCACTAATTATCCAACAATAATTTGGGATTGGAGATAATACCTAAAAACATCAACATTGGAATACAATGTAGTAATAAAGAGGTTATAAAGGAGGCTATCAATTGAATATAGGAGGATATAGGAGCATATATAGAGGAGGTTACCAAGGTGGCAGGGGAAATGACTATTAACACCTTCCTTTAAAATATTTTTTATGTGGAGAGTATAATCATGTGCAACACAATTTCCCTTTTAATCCTTAAAGATAGTCTTACTATGCATAATAAAAAATATATGATCAATGTGAGATAAAATATTATCATATCTTGTAAAATCAAAGAAAGGATAAGGGTATTAGGATTTTTAATATGGTGAGTGTGCATCCTAAGGAGGATGCATTCCTAAATTTTGTTACATGACACAAGAACTTAGAAAGAGGTTTGCCTTTTCTTGACATACCTTAGGACAAGGGAACCTAAAAATCAAATTAGGATAAATAACTAGACCTAGCTATAGAAAAAGGGCTCATCTATGAATCTACGTAGATTTTGAAAAACAATCAACACCAAAACACTACTAAACAAAATTTTACATCAATAGATGCTCAAATGTATGGCTAAATCATGTGAATTATGCATTAATATGGAGTTTTTACTACATTGATAGATAAACTAAAACTTTTAAGCACACTATGGAATGAAGACATCTCTCAAAACATCACAAATAACTTTTTAATCTAGTAGAGTGTGCACATTGATGGCAAAACAAGATAGAAAATCATGTTTGGTATGTCAAAACAAAGAAGCCATGATATGTATATGCATAAACCAAAATTGAATTTATAGGATATAAAATTCCTAATTTTGTCTTTGATTTTGTCAACATAGTCAACATGACTCTTAGATCTACATGGGAGACTACTAAATGGTCAATTCTAAGTTATAGACCACTAAATTTGAGCTTAGCCAACTATGGAAGAGTTGATCCCATTGGTAGATTATAAGACATTGAGATCAAAGTCACAAAACTAACCTTATGAGGTGACTTTTAATTCATCAATATGAAGACAAAAACAACACATTACCCTATACTATTGGAAAAAAAAGGGCATATGATGGTCAAATGACTATCAATACTATGCAAAATCAACTAGAGGTGCATCAAGGAGATAAGGTTATCATCATTCCTATGAATAGGGTGAAAAAACCCTACATCATTCCAACTAAACAAGACTCTCTTTATGTTGCACAAGAAACCAACTGGATGAAGGTAAATTATGAAGGAGAACATAAAATATTTTCACATGAACGAGTGTAACTTCTTGTATGAGAATAAAAAACCTTAGGTATATTATTTACTCACTCAATAATTGAATACAAATGAACAATGGAAACTTAAACCAATATTTACTTAGCCATTGGCAACCTAGTTTGTCATAGATGATTTTGCATCCATGACTACTAAATCCCCTACTCATTCAAAAGTTGACTTTCTTTATCAAGAAGATGATCATATGTAGGATTATATAGATCAAATTAGAGAAGGCACTTTTAGTTATGAAATAGATTCATTTGTTAGTGGAGACTCAAACATGCACCTACTCAATTGGGCTCATGGTGATCATGAACATTGACCTATGAAAATAGTTTTTACTTATGAGAGATAACACTTGTGTACTATACAACTGAGGATATCAACCAATTCATTTTATGCTTAAAAATTCATGTACGTACCATTAGCTAGTGAGTAAATGCTTTGAATTATGCTTTGAAGGGAGTTGCATAAACATGGTGGGAAATTCATGTAAATGATCAACTCAATTGGGATGATGCATGTGAACTCATGATTAGAAAATTCCAAGTACTAGAGGTCATCAAAAGTAATTGGCCTTTATTATAAGAAGCTTATCGTCCTATAATCCATATTCATAAATGTGCTTAAGTCTTGACTAAGGAATGCATAGTACTAAAGTATTGGGTTCATGTCTTTCATTATACATTGGCTCCTTTACCATCATCATGGTATATGCATTAAGAATGTAAGAGGTAGAAAAAACATTGGGCATAGGTGAAAATTGACTTCATATTAATTTTTGTGTGTGAAGATGAAAACCCTTAGGTTCACAACACACTCTTGAAAATCAAACATTTCTTATGCCATGGTTGTGCAAAAGATCTAAGCACTACGACAAAATCCACTACACAAAATAATGTAGCTTGTGATATCAATATAGCATTAAAAAGATATAAAGTTACCAATAAAGAATAAACATATATCATGCAACCATGACACCAAATAAAATATGAATAAAAGGACATAAAAGATTCGGATATTGATGGTGATATCAATTTTACTAATTTATTTGAACTTGAACAGCCAATATAACCACCCATCACAGAACCTACTGAAGAAGACAAGCTACGCAACATACAAATACTAGAACAGAAGGGAAATGGATGATATAAGAATTTTTTGATGAGGAAAATAGTAAGATTTACTAGCAACCCTTTAACAATCATGTAGCAAACATTGGAATTGAAGAGATTCCTAAATTGGCATATATAGTTGATTACTAGATAGAAGCTGAATTTTTTGAAGCTATGCAACTCCTGTGTGATTATCAAGATGTGTTTCCCACTAAATTTTTAGAGGTTAGAGGATTTGATCCATCCCTATGTGAAATTCATATTGAACTCAAGGAGTGCACATGAACCATAAATAAAATACCATATATGTTGAACCCAAACATGAAGTTAAAAGTGAAGGTTGAATTTAATAGAAAACAAGATGCCAATATAATCTATCTTATAGAGAAGGAACATTGGGTTAGTCCCATGGTATTTTATCCTAAGAAAATAGGTGATATTATAGTATGTGGTGTTTATCACATTCTAAGTGATGCATATGTGAATGATCCATTTCTAACTCTCTTCATAGATAAAGATTTGGAATCTATCACAAGACATGAAGTTTACTCTTTCATGGATGGCTTCATTAGATATCATCAAATACCCATTATAGAAGAAGATATAGTTAAAATAACTTTTTCCACATAATGTAGATCCTTTTCATACAAGGTAATGCTTTTTGGCCTCAATAACACACCTATGGTTTTTTCTCTGACATAGTGGTGATTACATTCAAGGGCTTCATTCACAACTTCCTAGAAGTTTATCTCAATGATTGGGAAGTCTTTTCTTTGTTTAAATAAAATCAATCTAAATTATGTCATATGTTATAACACTACGAAGCTATTAAATTGTTATGAGTTTAAATAAATGTTTATTTGTACATATTTTGTTGTCTTATAAGGTCACGTAGTGTGCAGTGAAGTCATTTTGGTAGACTAGGCCAAAATTATAGTCATTTTGAGTATGCCTACACAAGTCAACTCCATAAAAGTGCAATATTTTCTTGGCCATAAAGGGTAATATCATAAGTATATCAATGGATATACAACCATTTCATCTCCATTAGATTATTTATTATGCAAAGTTTTGAAGCTTTCCTAGACTCTTAAGTGCCAAGCAACCTTTATAAAATTAAAGCAAAGATTGGTTATTGCACCTATCCTCATCTTTCCAATTTGGATAAAGCCCTTTCATGTGCACATTGATGATTTGGGTATTATATTCAGTGTTGTGTTTACATAGCTAGGATATGGTAAACTAGACCACCCCATGCATTTGGCAAGGAAAAAATTGTCTAAAATAGAAAATAATTAAATGATAACTAAAAAAGAAGCATTGGCTATAGTGTTTACACTATATAAATTTGGACACTATGTTCTTGTGAAATGATTTTAAGTTTTCATAGATCATCAAGATCTATGCTACCTTGTTAATAAGCTAATTCTTAGAGGATGCATTTCTTTATGGTTGATATTATTTTAGTAATTATAATTTTACATCAATGTCAAGTGTAGCAAAGAAAATGTAGAAACAAATCATCTCATTCACATTCCTAAAGGTGAAGAAGTAGAATAATTATGGGAATATTCTCCTAATGCTCATGTATTTTGGGTTTCTATGATCTTTGAAAATTTTGAAGCAATCTCTAACTTATTTAAACAAGGAGTATTCATTGTGAACTACCAAGAAAGAAAAAGGAAGTAATTTATCACTAGATATTTTCCATATACCATCATCAATCCTATTTTGTATCATTTGGGGAAGGATGAAGTACTACACAGGGTAGTTATGGACCATGAATGACTAGAGCTCTTATAGGAGGCATAACAAGGAATAGTAGGACATTATGTCAAAAAGGTTACTTCTAAGAAGTTGTTAGAAAGTGGGTTATGGTAGCTAAATTTTTTTAGGATCTATATAGAATATCATAACACTATGAATTATATAAATGCATCTATAAACCACTATAAAGAGATGAAATTCCCTTGCACCCTTTTTTAGCCAAAATACATTTTGGATAATTGGGCATTGATTTTGTCAGACCTATCAATCTAAAGAGTAAATATAGTAAATCAAGGTATATTATTATTGTGATAGATTACTTTACCAAATGGGTTAAAGCTACTATGACACCTAGATATGGTGCAAATAATGTAGTAAGTTTTCTCTATAAGAATATTATTACATGGTTTGGATGCCCCATCAATATTTTTAGTGATCGATGAACACACCCCATGAACAACACCATCAAGGATATTACTTAGGAATTCATGATTTATCATCATAAAAGTATTGTGTAATATCCATAAGCTAATGGCCAAGCTAAGGCTTCTAATAAAGTATTAGGTAAAATGTTAACAAAGATCTATGATGTCAAGAGAGATTATTTGGAAGATCACATTCTTGTGAATCTATGGGAATATTAGATGCACTATAAGAGGGATAAAGGTTTTACTCACCTTCAGTTGGTTTATGGGCTCAAATCAGCTACAATAATGGAATATTTGGTACCCACTCTATGCATTGCAATGGTCATGAGACTAGGGGATCATGGGTCTCTCACCAACAAACTTATTAAATTAAATAGGATGGTTGAATATGGATGTAGATCATCTTGGACATATGAATTTAATAAGTAGGGATATAAAGCATGGCATGATAGGAATTTGCACCATAGGGAAATTCATAAAGATCAACCAATTTTGCTATATGATAATTATTTCAAAGCATTTCAAGGTAAATTATAAATGTGATGGAAAGGGCCTTATGTTATACATGAAATATCATAGCAAGGAACCATTTTTTTGGGAGAACTATAGGGAACCATTTTTATAGGGTGAGTGAATGGATATAGGATTAAGTTCTACCACCAATAGTCTTAATTGATCTCACTCTGCTAAGTGAGTTGGTGCTGAGTAGCACTGAGTAGATTAGGATTTGTCATTTTTACATATTTTCTTATGTGTTTCTTTTTCTATGTGTGTGTGTGTTTTTAGATGATCTCTTCACTACCATTTTGAAACCAAGATACCAAGTATAGTGTGTTATAACCATGTGCAAAAGAATTCACATGTTCTATCATCAATGTTAGAAAGAATGAAAGAAAGAAATTAAGTCTAAAAAATGTATGGATAATTCACATCACCTAATATGTTCACCCTATAATGGTCATCCCCATGTAGTTAATGCTACATTCAAGGTTTGATTGACTTATTATATAACAAATTCATGGCCCAACAACATCATCCATTGATACTCCCATATATATAGAAAAGAGAATAATGACATATATCCACACATGCCAATAAATAACTATATTAATTGTTAGATTACATAATATTTACCAAATCACCAATTGCATTCATGTCTAAAAATAGCTCAGCATAAATTTTATGTAGAGACCAACTGGTGTTAAATCTATAAAGTCATAAGATTATGAACCAAGTATATATTTCATCCTTGCAAATATTTTTTTGAGCTAAATGTTAAAGATTCAATCTATTAATAATACATTGACAACCAATAAATTCCAAGTTCATCACTCAACAATCATGGATACTTCAAAACTCATCAAGGATTTGATAGATGCATAAAAAGAAGCAATGGGCATCAATGTGGTACTAAGGAAATGTTAGGCTTGTAGAGCTAAAAGCTTCACTGATACAAATAGGAGAGAAGGTTGCTGAAGGTTGCTGAGTTGCAGAGAAGTTGGGGTCGGTCTGATCAGCCGACGTCGGTAGGATAGCAAAGGGAAGCAACCGACGTCGGTCACCTCCAGGCAGACAGGGACCGACATCGGTCGCCTGTGTGGTTCGACTGTGAGCTAATTACGGACAGTTAGCTAACGAACCAAGTATTTGCATGAAGAGATCTATTTTTAGACTGAGAGCTGTGGATCTAATTATTGTAATTAGATGTCTAATTATTGTTTGGATGAGATCTATATAATAGACTCATGGTTGTATTGGAAAAGTGTGCTAGGGAGTAAGAGAGCATAATTATAAGCTCCTTCTGTGTGTGAGGTAGAGCAATGGTGTGTTCCTCCTAGTGCCTCAGTACCAGGTGTGTTGGTGCTGGATTGGAGAGCCAGCTGGGTTCTTCAGGAGTGTAGGATCTTGGTCACAGTTGCATGGCCTATATAGGAGATCTACATGGTAAGTAAGATCGTTGATCTGCAGGTGTATGTGTGTGCAAGGTCGAGGTTCACAGGTGAGCAGAACCGTTGTTTGATTTGCAGGTGTGTAAGGTCATATAGACAGTAACACAACAGGGAGCAGTATCAGGCAGGATCTACTTGGAGTACAAGTGTGTACTCGGATAGAGCTAAGAGGAAGGCAAGGGAGTTCCTTCCATAAGTATGGTCTGTTGAATTACAGGTTGTTACAGATTCATGGGAGATCTACTTGAAGTACTTTGAGTACTTGTGGAGCACGTGGAGTGCTTGTGGAGTGCGTGGAGCACTTGTGGTGTGCATGGAGCATGGGAGGTGAACACCAACTCTGTATTTGAGTTGGGTGTTGGGACCTGTGAGAGGGAGAGCTTTGGGGAGAAGAATTACTGTTCACTTGAGGTGTGGGAAACCTCTGTAAGGTGGTGGAGAAGAAGTGGCATCTTCTTTATTGTATTCTTTTCTGTATAAAGTGTTAATACAAGTTGTGTATTGTCTCTCATATGCTGTGTTATTCTGAATTCTAGTTACTTGTTGATTCTGGTTACTTCCACATATTAAGTTGCTTGAAGTTTGGTAATCAATTGTATGCTTTCGGTGTTTCGCATCCTGACAAGTGGTATTAGAGCCTTGGTTGTAGGTTCTTGAGCTTGATACCAACAAGTGGTATCAGAGCTAAGGTTGCAGGAAGTAGGTTGTGTTTTGGTTACAGGGCACTCTCAGGGGTTTTTGATCGAGTGGGAGTAGAGCAACGGCAGATCAAAGTAAGCTAAGAATGGAGGAGTTGAAAAGCACAGATGGTTACTCACGGTCCTATGGAAAGAAAGAGCAGGTAAAAGAATATTGTTGGTTGGTAGCAGATCAGCATGAAGAAACTGAAGATACAGATGTAGCAGGGGTTGTTGCACAGGATGTGTTTGCAGGTTTCTTGGATAAAGTTGAATCTTGGATAAAAGATTCGGTTGCCTCTTTCCATGCAGCCCCAGGTAGAGGAGTTGGTAAGCCTTGCCAAAGAATTGGCAAAGGGGAAGTGAAGCTGAAATTGCAGGTGGCCAACACACTGGTGTTGATGAAGGTCATGCAGGTCCCAGGTCTGGAGATATGGCTAATTTCTTTAAAAAGATTGGGTGATGAGAGATGCATAAGAACTCTCACAGCAGTAGCACTTGAATTAGCTGGTGGTAAGAAAATAGGTATACTTTATCTACTTGTTTATATTACTGATTCTTCTTCTATTATAGAGACGTGGCTTCGTAGGCTTGGTCACATGAGTAGGAAGGAGATGCATGTTCTTAAGTGGAAGACAGATATATTTGATAGGCTTAAGAACTGGAAAGCCTTGGTGTTCTTGGAGGAGATGGCAGACAGAGTTCAGTGGATGAGGCTGGATACATCTGAGCAGAACAGTTTGGACATGTGTTTTGATCCAAAGGAGCTCGCGGGTAAAAAAGTCATCACTCACAGGCGAACACAGGTACCGGCGTCGATCAGGAGGAACTGGCGTCGAACAGACAGGTGCCGATGTCAGTCATGTGCAGACCGAAGCCGGCGATGTCAGGAAGGGTAAGACTGACGTCAGTCATGGGACCGATGTCGGTAGTAAGTAAGACTGATATCGGTCAGGAGGACCGATGTCGGCAGCAGGGACACCAGCGCTGGCAGGTTGGTAGTCAGGTACAGATGCATGGAACCGACGTCGGTCGAATGCAGACTGTGGAGTGACTGAGGTCGGTCACTGTAACGAATTTTGGGTGGACAGCATGCTGTCAAGGAGTCTCAAACACCCATACAGAGGACTGAAGGCGTAAGTAGGCCCTCAAATTTGTGTTCCTCTTCTTCATACTTGTTGCTGATTGTAGAGCAGGAAGGATCCAGGAAATAGGTGTGAGCTAGGTAGGATTATGATGCAGAACCAGATAGGAGTTTTGGTAGGTTTTCCAGCTGGATGAAAGCACAGAGACGAATGGATGCCTTAGTATAAGAATAGAGAGAACGGATACGTGAGACGAAAGACCAGGCATATGGTCTTGTAGAGCTGCAGGATAGTGGTACAGGTTTTGACAGGTGGAGGATGAAGCATGGCTTCAGTCAGTGTCAGGTAACTACTGTGGTTTGTCTTACCAGGTGGATGATGAGTCATGACATCATTCTATTACTGTATGTGGATGGTATGTTTTTCTATAGCAGGTTTGTACATACAGGGTTTTGCTAAGCTAAGGGTAGGATTAGTTCAGTGGCATGTCAGGAGGAGTTTGGAGCAGCGAAATTCTTTGACATGGGAGGCATGGAGATCACAGGTTGATTTTGTCTCCAGTGGGAGCTGATGTGAATCAGGTGTTGGCGAGGTTCGGGATGCAAAACTGGAGCACACTAAGGGCTGGATAGGTACAGTGTCCGAAATCACATGAGGTCTGGTATAGACCTGAGTATTCCCATGCAGTGGGAGCTGTCAGAGTTAGGATCCAATTCAGGGAAGTGGGTTCTCAGGTTTTCTGAGAGGGACCGACAGCAGGTGTTGCTATGCAGGGTCAGGACTTCACTACAGGTGTTGTAGGTTCGGATGTGGCAGGGTACTCGGATGACAGGTGGTACAGCACGGGATGTGTGGTGGGTTGTCTTCAAGTGGGAGCTTAAAGAGGGATACAAACTAGGAAATAGATTAGATAGAGTACAAGTACAGGTACAGTGCAACTATTTATCTCCAAGTGGGAGATTGTTAGGCTTGTGGAGCTAAAAGCTTCACTGATGCAAACAGGAGAGAAGGTTGCTGAAGGTTGCTAAGTTGTAGAGAAGTTGGGGTCAGTCTGATTAGCTTACGTCGGCAGGATAGCAAAGGGAAGCAACCGATGTCGGTCATATATTGGCCGATGTCGGTCACCTCCAGGCAGATAGGGACCGACGTCGGTCGCCTGTGTGGTTTGACTGCGAGCTAATTACAGACAGTTAGCTAATGAACCAAGTGTTTGCATGAAGAGATCTATTTTTAGACTGAGAGCTGTGGATCTAATTATTGTAATTAGATGTCTAATTATTGTTTGGATGAGATCTATATAATAGACTCATGGTTGTATTGGAAAAGTGTGCTAGGGAGTAAGAGAGCATAATTATAAGCTCCTTCTGTGTGTGAGGTAGAGCAATGGTGCGTTCCTCCTAGTGCCTCAGTACCAGGTGTGTTGGTGCTGGATTGGAGAGCTAGCTGGGTTCTTCAGGAGTGTAGGATCTTGGTCACAGTTGCATGGCCTATATAGGAGATCTACATGGTAAGTAAGATCATTGATCTGCAGGTGTATGTGTGTGCAAGGTCGAGGTTCACAGGTGAGTAGAACCATTGTTTGATTTGTAGGTGTGCAAGGTCATATAGACAGCAACACAACAGGGAGCAGTATCAGGCAGGATCTACTTGGAGTATAGGTGTGTACTCGGATAGAGCTAAGAGGAAGGCAAGGGAGTTCCTTCCATAAGTATGGTCTATTGAATTGCAGGTTGTTGCAGATTCATGGGAGATCTACTTGAAGTACTTTGAGTACTTGTGGAGCATGTGGAGTGCTTGTGGAGTGCGTGGAGCACTTGTGGTGTGCGTGGAGCATGGGAGGTGAACACCAACTCTGTATTTGAGTTGGGTGTTGGGACCTGTGAGAGGGAGAGCTTTGGGGAGAAGAATTGCTGTTCACTTGAGGTGTGGGAAACCTCTGTAAGGTGGTGGAGAAGAAGTGGCATCTTCTTTATTGTATTCTTTTCTGTATAAAGTGTTAATACAAGTTGTGTATTGTCTCTCATATGCTATGTTATTCTGAATTCTAGTTACTTGTTGATTCTAGTTACTTCTGCATATTAAGTTGCTTGAAGTTTGGTAATCAATTGTATGCTTCCGGTGTTTCGCATCCTGATAGGAAAACTAAATTCAATGATCTAGAGCTAATAAAATTTATATAAGTAGTATAATAGAGGCTATTTCACCCAAACCCCATTGATGTTTTGAAGCTACTGAATCTCATAAGCCCCCACCACTTTCATAATATAGATGTTGAGTGCCTACTTTGTATACCCACTTTTGTAGATTTGGGGGAGATTGTACAAGTTCTACTCAGCTGAAATAATGATAACAACATATACATTAGCTCAGACACAAACATTATCATCAACATAGAAGTAATGGCCTAAGATTTTGGCATGTTTATGTGTGGGAACTCTCTTGCTCCATACAAGATAAAAACACCACCTATTCTCTAGGAGGTTAAATATTTGTATGTTTATAGATCTAGCAGGATCCTAGTTGAATAAATTCATGATGAACTAGTATGCATCCTTATATAATACATCACATGGAGGTTGTATTATATGACCAAGTCTACAAATCAAATTCCAAAAGGGGTCATGGACATTTCCCATCTTATAATCCACTAAAACAAGTAGTTTAATTAGACCAAATACTTCATTTAGGAGATGTAATTAAACATTGAAAAGAGTTACACATCTCTAAAGAAAACATTCCAATACCAATTCCTCATTTTTCTACTTTTTTTCACACAATGGAAGTCCTTGAAGGTAAAGGTGTACCTTGTCACTGATTATTGGCCAATATAATAATTCCCCAACTTCATAAGGACATATGAGTATGAAGCCCTAACTTATGAGGGTAAATTCAAAGTATGGTGGGAGGAGTGCCTAAAGTTGATCACCACACATCTTCAATTCTTGAAGATGTAATGCAATATTTGGGCCAAAATGATGCTATTACCTTGCTATGAAAAGTTTCATTTATACATAGCCACAAGTTATCAATTTTTCCCCTTTGAGCTATACCATTCTTTATCAACATGGATATGCAATAAGCTGATGTCACCAAATAGTAATCTTTTGTAACTAGGAAAGAAACACCACTTTAATCTATACCACCTAGCACAACCATCCATGTAGTATATTAGTAAGGAGACACTAGTTCATATCCATAAAATGAAAAGTGTAAGATTTCCATTGAGCATCAATTTGCATCTCCTCTATTGAAGTATAAAATAAGGATGATGATAACCTAGTTAGATGATCTAAAGGTACCCCAGATCATAAGCTCATATGACTTACCATAGATGGGCATGGATGAATAAGAAGTCTACTAGGTAATGGATTTTTATATGGATGGAGACTTTTATGATAAGGAGGAAGAGAAAGAATTATTCTTCTAAAAGGTTGTGAACATAGTCTAAGTGCATAAAAAGGTTCTTCCAAAATTTTGTGTGGACCTACCACCATGCCCTATATCCATCATCATTAACATTATGTGAGAAGAAATAGAGCAGTTATATAAAAAGGGTTGATTTATTCTATCATCAACCTTCTACCACCTTCATAGTTGAAGATGTTTTTGTGCCACTCCCAAAAAGCCTACTAGAGTCTCTCATGCATAGACCTCAAACTAGGTGCAAGGCTAGGGTCTCACCTACACTTGAAGAATGGGCATTCAATTGATCAAACACCATATAAGAAGCATATACTACCCCATATTCCATTTCACTACCACCTAATTATAGGTTGGTCACCCTATAATGTAATAAATCATAGGTTTGTAGCTCTGTGGTCTATCCTAATGATTTTCCACCATCACCACAAGCCTAAGAATTTTAAGAGCTCACACCCAAGCAACCCATAGTATAAGAACAAAAGCCATAAAGGTAAGAATCAGCTCATGTAGTAGAATAGAGAGTTATAAAGGAGGAGAAGAAACATCATAATAAGTAGGCTCAACAATAACAACCAAGTTAGAAAGCCAAAGAAGTTGACGCTGAACAAATGTAATGTACCTAGATAGGGGTATAATAGTATAATAGTGAATAATCCCACATGCATTAGAATGAGGAGCCAGGTAGGTAATAAATAGTATAAATAAAGGATTATATGACGTTGTAGAGGATTGAAAAATAAATATTTTAATTAATCTTGCTCAAAGGAGGTATCCCCCTTAAAGTGGCCCATAATTCAGAGTTGCTCCTTCCATAAAAGGAATTGGTGTTTGTGTGTAATCAATGTTTCAGATCAATATATGAGTATTGAATTATTATTTTTTTAATTATGAATATAAAGCTCATAACATTGGTATCATAACACTTTTCAAGGTCATTTTTGTGATTATGATTTATATTTCAAATACATTTGGGATCTTCATGGAGCAAGTCTAATAAGTGCAAATTTATATTTTTTGTCCTAAAAAACCTAACTATTTTTTAAACTACTTACAAATGGTATGAATTGATCCTAACATTTTTTGGGTTTTGTGTAACATTCTCTCATATTTCTATAAAATTTTGAATTGTTGAATTTATTTTGGTATTTTTAAAGTTATCATAGTTTTACTGACTACTCTTTTGTAAATAAAATAAAATAAAATAAAATAAAATAAATAAATAATGAAATTAAACAAACATGGAGACTTCATTATCAAGATAAATTCATTCATTAAACAATATTCATATTATTTTCAATTAAATTGACCTTCATTTCCTTATAACAACATAATATGATGCAAAAATTAATGCATGGTTAGATTGGGAGCATAACTATGGCCAATGGTATGTGGATTCATTTCCTATAGTTGAAGAATATGAAAAATAAATAATTACATGGATGGAATTAGAGGACATTTACAGAGCATGGAATGAATATCTTCATCACTTGGATGAGGGTGATTTTGGTCTTTTGTTCATTGAGTCTTCCATATATATGGTAGATTCTTCTTTTCTTCTTCCTTCTAATTATTTCCATAATTTAGCGAATTCTTTGGTGGGGTTATATACTTCAACAAAAATATATGTCAAGATTAATGCTAAATGGGGTTATATGTATCTTCAGTTAGTTCATTAGTTATACTATTTTAAGCACCCTTAATCTCACTTTGAATTGATGATCATCATGTTTCATGTTACACTTCAATATATAGTTATAGTGCTCATGTTCACCATGTTCTTGTATATGTTCACCTCCCAACATAGAAAAAAGAAGTGGAAATAAAAAAGGATGCATGGATAGGATTTTATTTGATATTTAACCTATTTTAATATGTATGTTTGAATCTTAATTTGGTCATCATCTTATTTCTTATCATTTTTCAAGGCTAAAACATATTTAAGGGGGATGGAATGTAATGCACCTAGATATGGGTATAATAATAGAATAGTGAATAATCCCACATGCATTAAAATGAGGAGTGGGGTAGGTAACAAATAGTATAAATAAAGTGTAATATGATGTTATAGAGGATTGAAAAATAAATATTATAATTTATCTTCTCAAAGGAGGTAGGCCCCTCAAAGTGGCCCATGATTTATAGTTATTCCTTCAATAAAAGGAATTAGTGTTTGTGTGTAATCAATATTTCAGATCAACATATGAGTATTGGATTATTATTGTGTTAATTATGAGTACAAGGTTGATTAAAAAAGGCCTAGGATGTATAGGTTAATCAATAGAAATACATTGATGTGGATAAAAAGGCACAAGAAGTTGTTGATGCAACCAAGTAAGCACAAGAGGTACAAGCATAGAAGGACAAAGAAGATAAGCTCACTTCCAAGGTTAAGGTAGAAGAAGATAAAAAATAGGATGTAGTGGCATAAGGAAAGTAGGCCATGGATTCATGACATCAATCTAAGGAAGTTACAAAGAAGAAGAAGGAAGAAAAAGATTAATCCCTAATCCAACAGTAGGCATAGGCATAAACATAGGCACAAGCATAGGCATAAGTTTAGGAATAGGATATATCTAAGCAAGACAAGGATTATGCCTTAGTGGAGAAAAATAAAGAAGAAGAATGTGTACATAATTTTTATTCAAAGGAATATCAAGTGAAACAAAAAGATACACAAAAACTAAACATGAGATCAGAGGAGGAGGTTAAAATAAAATAGGTTGAAGATGTTATGTAGTAACTCAATCTTGTAGTAGAGGCCATGTCACAATAAAAATAGGGATGAAAATAATAACAAGTAGAAACAAATTAGACATAAAAAGAAGAAGAACTATATGTAGCTCAAGTAGTTCCATAACTCTCATAATTACCTTTAGGAGGTGTGTGGCTATGGGACATCTTGATTATGGGTGCTCAATGCACCACATTCTCTCTCCCACTTATGACTATACCACAAATAGACCCTTTAGTGACTATAAGCACATTATCATCACTCCCACTCAATAAGTAATCATCATTTTATGTCTCTAGACTCCAAATAGAGATATAACTTAAGGGTGAAACATCATTTAAAAAGATCATTCTACAAAAGGAAATTTTTTTAGAGTAGGAAATAGACCATTAAAAGGTTGAGAATATTGAGTTTAAGGCTCACCTCTATGTAGATACGAATATTATCCAAGATGCTTGTACCAATTTTGTCACTTGAGTAATCAAGGACCAAGTCATGTCCAACTAAAGTAGACTCAAGACTAGTCTCTGAGCTAACTAAGGACTGGTGCACAACCTAGAAACTCCATGTAGTCAGCACATTGGGACAAGATGTGATGATTGAGGTTGTAACCCTCATCAATTTATTAGAGGAGTACCAAGGAATTTTGGATACTACTTCATTACAAGAAAAATAAGTCACACATAACTTGATAGACTAAAAACGTCAGCTGGATAATTCCTTAGCTAGTTCCAACAAAGATTTCACCATGGCCACCACTACTAAATCAAGCATGAACAAACACATTACTAGTGGGAAAAATAATGACATGGCACTTCAATAATCATTAAATTCTAGGGATAACATGCATGACAACCTTCTCAACTAGCAAAGTTAGATTTTGCATAGTTCTTTTATTGATCTTCAATCTCAACAACATGTAGATAAGATTGAGTAGCTATGTGGTGAGATCTAACCTAGGGTCACCAACACCAAGGATACCATGATTTTAAATTATGACACATATCTCAAGTATCTCATTGTTTACCCTACTCTATTTCACACCCTATTACAAATGATCTAAAAAATCATGCTAGATTTGAATGCTTATAAGACTAATCTAACTCCCTTTTTTAGTGAAGTTACCCATATTCTCAACATACCTACATAAAAGCTACATTTAGAGATCTAAAAAATCACTTATCAACATAAGGCTAAATAATCCAACTCTAAAGACTCTTTTGGTTAGTCATCATCTACATCTATGCCACCTACATCAAGTTAAGTACTGTGCAAAGTATGAATTTTGTAAAATTTTGTATAGTATTTATATTGGGGATGAATTAGTAAAATATGTGGGGATAGGTTAGTTGAAAATCATAAAGGGCAGCCACCTAGCTACATCAACCTATTCAAAACTCATAAGGGTGATAGGTTTGTATGATACTTAGTTGAGAACCTGAGAGGGTGACTAAGTAGTGCAAAAGAGGTGAAAACTAGAAATCGTGCCTCGAGTGATTACTAAAACTTTGACTGGTCTAACTAATTATTAACCTCTACCCACTTATGCAATTTTATTGATCCTATAATAATATCTCAATATGAGACAACATTTTAAATATAAGTGTTGGGAGAAGAATTTGGATTGTAAAGATGCACAGGATATTTGTCTAATATTCATGAGTTATGTACTCATTTTGTCAGGTATAAGTCTATTTTGTCCTATCTACATGATTTTTAATAGGTTATAATATGAATAAACTCCACTTTTAGTGCCAATTACAAGAAGAAGATCAATAATCTTAGACTGAAAATGTCTATATGTACTTTTTTTGTAAGAATAATAGAGTTCCACTTTTGAAGAGATCAATAGAGGCTTATTTGGCTATGGTTACCTATGGTTTTTTAATTTTTTCCTTGTGTGCATTCTCATGTGTAATGTTTGATTACTTTTTGTCTAATTTAATCCAAATACATTATTTATTTTAATGAATCACTAGTTGTTCTTACCTCTTATTTTATGCATTATAAATCACACTTGTTATGTTTCTATTTTCCATCCTTTTTAATGAATATAATACACTATCATACGTAGTAAAGTATATCCTAGCTATCCTCATCCTTACAATATTTTAATGATTCAATAACCTTTTATAAAAATAAGTGAAAAAAGAGTTTTTGAATGAAATAGAAGTAGAAGAGCTATGATTTATAGTGGCACCCAAACTTAGAATAGTCATAACATAAACTAAGGTGAATGAGTTTCCTTAAGAGGTGAAAGATGTGCTAAGAGACTATGTTCATATCATATTAGATGAACTACCTAGTGAGCTACCACCAATAAGAAAAATTAGTCATCACATTGACTTCATTTTAGGAGAAATATTACCTAATAAGGTTTCATATAAGATGACACCACAATAAAATTTTGAGATCAAAAATTGAGATCAAAAAATTTAAGATAAAGGGATGGTTGAGGTGATTCTTAGCCCATATTCAGTTCTAATAGTGTTAGTGCCTAAGAAATAAGGATATTGGAGGATGTGCATATATTTAAGGGAAATTAATAAGATCACTGTAAGGTATAGGTTTCCTCTCCCAAGGATTGAAGACTTGATGGATTGTTTGAGTGGGTCAAACTATTTCTACAAGATTGACCTCAAGAGTGGATAATATCAAATCAGATTTAGGCATGGATATTAATGGAAAACAACCTTCAAGACTAATTAAGGGACATATGAGTGGCTTTCCATGCCATTTGGCCTCACTAATGCACCTAAAACATTAATGAGGATCATGAATGAAGTTATTAATCCATTCATATGTAATTTTGTTTAAGTTTATTTGGATGAAAAAATTATTTATAGTCACGTCAAATAATAACAACTCCATCATTTTCATTTGGTTATGATAAGGTTACAAAAGGATAAGATACTAATCAATATCAATAAATTTGTATATATGAAGAAAAAATTATTGTATCTTGGATTTGTGATATCTCAAGGAGTACTAAAAATGGATAAGGAAAAAGTGAAAGACATAATGGAGTGGCCAAATCACATGTTAGATATAGAGGTAAGAAGTTTTCGTGGACATTCAATCTTTTACAAAAAAATCATTAAAATTTTTACTATAATTTGTGCTCTGATCATAAACACTATTAGAGGAGATAATAATAATTTTATGTGGAATGGCATGGATGAAATTTGGTTTTTGAAGAGGAAAAAAATTGAATATCCCATACTATAACTCCATAATTTCAAAAAAGTCTTTCCATGTGGAGTGTGATGCAAGTGGAATATTTATTGGGGTTGTCTTAATCCAAAAGGGTAGGCCTATAACATAACTTTTTGAAAAACTAAATGATGCTAAAAATAAGTATTCATATTATTATTTAGACTTGTATTTAATGTTTTAGGCCTTGAATAAGTGGATGTATTATTTAATACCTAAATATTTTGTGATCTTCATAGATAACCATGATCTAAAATTCATCATTATTCAGTCCAAGCTCAATCAGAGGCATATAAAATACATAGAATATTTGTAGAATTTAATTTTTACTATCAAACATAATAATGTACAAAGTAATAAGGTAGTATATTATTAGAGTATGAGGGCTTTGATAGTCAATTAAGTTCAACTTGAGAGTGCACGCATTGATTTTCTTAAGGATTCATATGAGAGTGATGAATATTGTAAAGAAGCCTATAAGGCTTGTAAGAATCCAATCACATTCAATAAAGAATCATGGCTAGATTAAATGATACAATATGGATTATTTTTCAAATGAATACAATTATATGTGCCAAAGAGTTTAATAAAGGAGAACTTGATCAAAGAGAATCATTATGGGAGCATGGTGGGACATTTTAGACTTGACAAGACATTGAGTCAACACACTATGCATTGATTGTGGATTAGAATTCAATTATAGTTAATAATGTAAGTATAAATATGTAAGATTTTTCAAATGTTTAAAGATAAAATAAAAAATGTAGGTTTGTATTAGCCTTTACATATCCAAAATAGACCATGGGACTCTATTAGTATGTTTTTGTAATGGGATTTCTTAGAACTCAAAGATGCTATGACTCTATCTTTGTAGTGGTGAATAGGTTTTCCAAAATTTCACACTTTATACCTTTAAAAACTACCAATTATGGTACACTTATATCAAATATTTTCTTCAAGGATGTTGTTAGACTACATGGATGTCCACTAATCATCATATTTGATAGGAACACAATATTTGTAAGTCACTTTTGGAGGACTTGTGGAAGAATATTGGAATAAATTTTAGTTTTAGTTTATCATAAAACCCTTAAAATGATGGAAAATTGTATTTTGTTAATAGGATATTAATAAACTTTCTAAGGTGTCTATCAATAGATAAACCCAAGTAATGGGATTTGGTACTACCACATGAAAAGTTTTCATACAATGACTCATCTAATAGGAGCATTGGTATGAGTCAATTACAGGTAATGTATGACATGTAGCCAAGAAGGGTATTTGAATTTATATACTTGAGAAAATTTTAGAAAAGCAGTACTAAAGGGGATGAGTTTATTTTATCTATGCAAGAAGTATATGAATAGGTAAAAAGACAATTAGAGACAAGTGTGAATAAATACAAGAATCAGACATATTTGAAGAGAATATGTTATTTTTTAATATGGTGACATGGTTTTGGTTCACATAATAAATAAGAGGTTTCCAAAAGGTGAGTATAACAAACTGAAGATGAAAAATTTAGGTCCTTAAAAATATCTAAATAAGTTCTCTAATAATGCTTATGAGATAGAGTTATTGAGTGGAGTGGGCATCTCTCCCATTTAAAATGTTGTAGATATAAATAAATTAAAATAAGATGGAAAAAATGAGAAACCAATATGATAATAAGGTAATAAAATTCAATAATGGGAAAGTTAGTTGCCAATATCCAAGAAGGAGGAGCTAGAGTTCATCTTGGATAAGAAAATGGTTAAGAAAACAAGAAATAGAGAGTATTTCTAGTATCTACTTAAGTGGAAACATCATCCTCATGAAGATTAAAATTGGATGATATAATAATAGATAAATCACCATGGTAAGACTATTAAAAACATCAAGAATAATAGTTCATGAGTCCATTTTACTACCTCTTGGGAGTATGATACAAGAGCATCACTCCTAGTTTTAACTTTTGGTTTGTTATTATTTTTTTTGGATTTATTAGTTTTTTAGGGGTATTATAGGTATTATTAGTTTTTTTATAAAATATGTGGAGAGATAGAGGGTTAAAAAGGATTATAAAAATTGATGTCAAGCCCTAAATGGAGCATAATGAAGTGAAACCCTAAAGACAACATAATGACTTTGAAGAATAAATCCAAGGTGGTGGAAACAACTCTAGTCTCTATTATTTTGGACGTTAATTACATTGGTGCAAATAATATTATATACAATGAAAATGAGGCCATTCTAGGGGCTAAAGAATAAAAAAAAAATTATAGAATTAGGGGAGAATACTAATGCATTGGCAATATACATAGCTTTTGTGGTGGAAGGGGATAATGCTTCTAGAGGTTTTTCATCCCTCTTAGTAGATCAATGATCCCATACTAAGGTTTTGAAATGGAATATAGGGGATAATCATCCCTATTATGCTATGGATATGGCTCAAGGGAAGCATGACATGCCATTTTCACCTTATAAATTGATCCCATCTATCACTTTTGAAAGAGAGTAACTTCAAACACTTCTACATAGACCATTTTCCAACTTGTGGCCTTCTCTTGTAGATATGAATGGATGGATGAAGGAGAAATGGATTCCACTTATGGATGGTGACCTATGATTTTTTTACCTATGTAAAAGGATATTTTATTATTATCTTTGATTTAGAAAAGGATATGAATTTTTTTTTCATTAGCCTTTCTAGTCTTATAACCATTGTGTTCTTGCCTACAAACCCTAGTTTCCTTCATTCAACCCTGATTATGAGGCCTTCAACATCAGACTAATTTGGGTAAGGCTAGCCTTTTCACCCTTGCAATTTTGGACTCCTTTTTCTTTCAAATTTATTGGTGATGCATTGGATAAATTCTTATATACATATCCCAAGTCCTCTCACCACACCACCATTGCTTGGATTTTAGTTAATCTAGATGTTTCTATAGATCTTCTTAGATCCATTAATTTAAAGGTTCAAGATCGAGATTGGAAGAAATCTCTCAATTTTGAGACATAATTTTTTCATTGTATAAATTACTTTCTAATAAGACATGTTGCTTCTTCATGTAATTTTTATAAGTGGCTACCAGGATCTCTTGGTGGAAGGCTACTCTCCCTGAGCATTTCATAGTTCTAAAAGACAATGAGAGTACTAATTCATATTGTGATTAAGATAAACCAAATGAATATATGGTTTTGGACCAAAATGAAGTTAAATAATCACCAAAAGTTCCTACCCCCTTGGGGGATGAAAATAGAGATCACCATATTGGAGGTGAGGATTCAAATAGTGACTTATTGATGTGGTTACCATTAAATATTTCATAAGATTCATTGGAAATGTCCATTCCTATCATTCATAATGATGGAGGAGAATGTACGATTTTTTGTAAAAAAAAATCATAGAAGGAAACTTTTTGATTCTTCTAATATGATCCTTAGATCATCACAAAAAAATAGTTTTGAAGGGTCCTAGTTTCATTATTGTTTCACACAGTTGCTATGGTTTTACATTTTTTTCTAGTATTGTAGTTTTAGTTTATCTTTTGTTGTTGTTATAGAGTTGGTTACTTTTTACAATCATTGTTTTGAAGACTATGTTTGTATGTTATTGTATTGGGTAGGAACCCCTCTAACACCCACTTTGACCATTAATAAGAACATTAACTTGATAATCATCTCCAAGTTTTTAAAATAGGTTATTTTTCTTATAATTTCAATTTGGCACTTTCCCACCAATAAAAATATTATTTGTTTTGAACAGTTCTCTTTAATTTAGGAAACTTTTACATAATTATAGTGATTAATAATAATGGTTTCTGGTTTTTTAAGTGTTTATAGGGTATTCATGTGACTTTTAATATTTAGGTCACCTTGGATCACATATTTTGTCATGTTTGTCAATGGTCTAGTTTAAACAAATGTATCTTAAGTCTATTCAATACCTACATTAGATTGATCTTAGATAGTTACAAAATTTATAGGAATATATATTACTTATTAAAATATTTAATTAAATCATAATATAGGTGAGAAGGAAATTTTTGAATCTCTAATATTGAGATAAAGGTGTCAGTTACAAGAAAGAAGACAATCACAAGAATTATGTGCAATTTCATAACAATGATAAAATTTCAATGCTAAATATCAGGTTTTGAAGGTATTTATATTCTAAGTTAAATATTAATTAATATTATGATATTAATTTTATTGAATTATTTTATTTATATATACAAATTATAAAACATTTAGTCAAAATAGGGAAAGAAAACTAGTTTGCATATATTTTGTGTTTTTCCAATAGGTTTGAGTTCAAAAAGACAATTTGTACCTTCATTTGGATTGATATTGTATTTTAAAAGGTGGTGAAATAGGTAATAAAATAATATTAACTTGTTTGGAAACTTAAAATGTTCAATAAAGACTCAAATTCAATCAAATCCTATAGTTTACTCAAATAAGCATTTACCCTACCATTTGGAGAGTTTCTCAAGTGAGTATTGGTAGTTTTTTAATCTTGTGTCAATTTAAAAATGGTGTTTGATATCCATAAGTTTTTATAGACATTTATTATACATTTTATAATTTAAATAATACCTTAAAACCTATTTTTGTTGAAGAAAACCAAATTTTCCTCTCTTTCAACTTGTGTTAAAGACCTAGTGAAGAGGTTTGGCCATTTCATGGTTTTGATATGTAGAAATTGATTAATACCTTAAAATTTGGAATGGTTAATTTTTTTTCATCCTAAAGGTGAATCAAACATTAGTTTTTCATTTTGTCATGTGTGGATATTGTTAGAGCAAAAAGATAGTTTTAGGCCTAAGAGACATAATTGATAAAAAAAGAGATTAGAGTTGATGTACTAATTTAGTGAGTTAGATCCTAAATTTATATAACATAATGTAAAACATTAATTGTTATATACAAATATCATTTATTATCTATGAAACTCCATGTGTCTGAAAAACCCTAAAAAGGTGCCTTAAGAGGGCTACTAGAAAGAGACCTAAAAGATTAAAGATAATTTAAATCAATATACTTACCTTTTGATTTGGAATATAAAATTTTATGATTTGATAAAGTAATATAAATTGTAATTTAATCCCTAATTTTTTGGATTGTAAAAATTATACAATTGCCTAATCACCCAAAATAGTGCTTTGAGAGGGCTAGTAGAGATAGGCCTACAAAGGCAGAGTTGTTTCAAAGTTTTCTGTACTAACCAATCTACATCACATAGGAGATACCAAATGATCATCACTATTATTCTAATACAAACAATTTTTAGTATAAGTGATATGGGAGGAAGTCTTTTCATAACTTTCCATGAAGATTGATAAGACACTGACTCACATCATATTTCACCTTTATAGGGATGTATCAGATGTTATGGATAACATTTGTGGTTAGATATATCAATATTTGTGAACACAACATGGTGTTATATCACATTATTTATCATTATATTTTATATCAAATTTGTGATTCATTTATATATCTTATAATTTAGACTATTTGTCAAGCATGATTTTACTTATCTCTTTTGCATGAACCATTATATTTTACTTTATGTATTTTACATAGTTTCATTATCCTTAGATTTATCTTATGTATTATTCTTATTCTTTTAATGATTAAATAATATGTTTATGGTTTCAATTCTTTCATATGGATTCCTTTATTTTATATTTGATGATTGATTTTTATCTTTCATACTCAAATAAAGATAATTACTATTGTGGCTTAGTTATATAACCCTTATCTCCTTACTATTTTATCTTTACGATATGAACAGTTAGAAAATATGACTTCTCATTGTACTAATTATATACATAAATATATTTTATCTCCATAATTCCCTTATTTCTTTTCACATATTAAGCATACATATGATTGAAACTTGAGATTACATAATGGCAAATAGGTTAGCCTAAGTTATTTATTCAATCATATCTTTGGTTACTCAGTCTCCTATAACCAATGTCTAAAGCCCATTTGTGTGTATCATTTAAGTCAATCATGCTGGTTATTACAAATATCTATGGAGGAGTAATAAAAAAATCCATAAAAAAGCTAAAAGCTACATAATTTGAGTAAAAGGAAATGATTCAAAAAGCAACATATAATTGAAAAGTCTGGAAAATTATGTAGAAAGGAAATGTAACTAGCTACATGGAAAGACTCCACGGCTCTAAGCCGCACATCACGACGGCCTTCTTCAAAAATTGGTCTGACGACAGGGTCACCCTGCATGGTATAACCGTAAATTTAACTGAGGATTTTCTTGCTGAGGTTACAGGGTTGTCAATGGAAGGAATCAAAATTTCAATGCAGACCAGCATTTCGAACGAAGCATTTTGCAAGTTCCCCAAAACGGATGAGGAGGAGCAAAAGTTGGTCAAAAATGGGGATTTTTATGAGCTGGATCAGATTAAAGGGATATGGAGGGACGTCCTAAGCTGTATAAGGGAGTACTTCATCCTGGACGGTAGAAGCAAATGAGTGCATAAGTTCCATTTTGTCTTCCTCAACCACTTCAAGCATAAGGTCAGCTTGTCTTTTCCTTTCTATCTTCGCTACTCCCTGATTCAAAGCCTTTATGCTCATAGAAAAAAGGATCTGCGCCCTATTCTTCATGAAGGCCTAATCCTGCTTATTGAAGGCTATTGCAAGAATAGGGCACTGGTTAAGTATCCCAAACAGGGGAAAAATAAGTTGCCAGGGAATAAAAAGAAAGAAAGAGTAAGCAGAAGAGGAAAAATTAAGACCCCTAGTCCTAATAAATAGAATGCAGAAGAAGAAAGGGGTCGGGAGAGACTTGAAGAACCCAAGGAGGAAAAATCAGAGGATGAAGATGGAATAGAGGGTTGGGAAACCAACTCTAGCAATGATGAAGAAGGATCGGAGGAAATTGAAAAGGATAAAGTCAATACTGAGGAGGAATCTGTTACCAGAATAGAAGAGTTGGAGGAAAACCAGAAAGTGGTGGAGGAAGACACTATCCAGGAAGATCTTGGTGAGGACCCAACTTCTAAGAAAGAAAAGGAAATATCTGTCCAACAAGATATTCAAAATGTGGAGATGGAAATTGAAGAAGGAATCAATGAGCGGGAACAAAAGAGCAAAGATGACTTCTTTGAAGAAGATAGGAATAGCCCGAATAAAAAATCTGAGGATTGGAGAGGAATGAATCAGAATGATGAAATTTACACCCCTATGACTTGGGTTAACATCCTTCCCAATTAGATTCCTGGATGTGTAGGGAGATCATTGAACTCAAGAAAAAAGCGGAAACGTTGGAAGAGTCTCTAAAAGCTGCTTGGAACAAAGTAAACAGCATGGAAATTCAGCTAAGCGAGATCCTTGTGAAGCTCAAAGCTTACGAAATCAATCTCTGGGAGTTAATAAAGGATAACAGAAAGAAAATGGATGAAGTAACGTCTAACATTTGTGTAGCAGCTATCAATATAGGTAAACGAGCCAATGAGGAGACCAAAGCACTAGAGGGTCCTAGCAAAAGGACAAGGCAAAGTTCCAAAAATAAAGATACACAAAAAGGAGCTTTGCTGGAGGTTACCACACATGAAACTGCTTTGAAAGAAAAAGAAGCCATGAACTTGATTCTGGAACTGGATGAATAATCTGGTCCTTTTTGGTGGTAAAGAAATTGGTACAGTTCTTTGTTTTTTGCTTGTTAGCTTTTGTATGTTGTTTCTCCAGATTTCTGTATCTAGGTTTAGATCGGATGTATCTTTGATGGTTTCAGGACCATTCAAAACCTGATTTTGCTACTTCTCTGAAGTGTTTTTTTAGGCGTTGCCTATGGGCATTGTTGTTTTTTATGTTTTTTTTGCTCTTTGTTAAAGGGTTTCAGGGCCCCTTCAAAACTTGCTTTTACCTCTAATCTAAAACATATAATTGAAAAGTCTAATCAAACCAAGAGATGCAATTTTCAATTTTTAGCACATCACCTATTTTTAATCAAAGATAAAAATCCAAATTTGTCCTCATCATATATCTAAGGTCCATTGGGGTGTGGTAAGTCAATATATTGGGATAAGAGGACAATTATTTTTATAGTTCTACCTAATTTATCACACAAGTAGTCAATCTTCACAGTAGATTAATAGTTTTGTAAGAGGTCCTGAGTAAGGGAGAACATGTTTTAGGAAGGTAAGTCCAATTTAATTTCCTTTTTTATTTAACCTTCGTGAGTTAATCTTAGTATTCCACCATTTTCCTATATAACTTTGTGTTTATTATGAGTAGGTATCCTTTGTATTTTGATGGTCACTAGCCTCTTAGTGTTTTTCCTTCTTATGTAGTATACCTCATGTTAACTAAGGTTTTCTCATAAATGCCTATTTCATGATTTTTACACTCCCTATTTCATTAAAAAAATCCTAATTTTACCCCTTGAATAATATTATTTTGTTAACTGATCATACCCCTAAGGTTTCCCTTTTTGAGTTTTAGTTTAAGACCTTGGATAGGAACATGCATGCCTTAGAAAATGTTTCCTTGTTTTCCTCCTTATTAGCATTCACCTAAATAGCATTCACTTTGTGAGTTTTAGTTTTATACCTTGGATAGGAACATAGATTTGTCAAAAAATATTTCAATATAGTTAATATTATGAACAAGTCACAATAATATTACATGCTTCAAATCTAAAATCATTTGTGTTGCATTGTGATTTACATGTCATTTACATAGTTCCCATATTTATTTAGTTTGTTTTATGTGTACTTCATAAAAAAATAAGTTTTATATTCTTATTTTCTGATTGAATGTATGTTTTCAACCATTTTATTAAATTTCTCATACTTCCCATCTTGATTTATTATGATTAATTAACTTTATTATTCATTTGTTTTTATACCATTTGTTAGAACATGTTTTCCACTTTATTATAGATTTTCATACTTCCCAAATTGATCTAGTATGATTTATATGTGTTTTAATTTGGTGCAAGTTTTCCTTACACATGGTTTGAAACATTTTTTACCTTTTACTTTACCATTAAATTTGTTATATTTACTCATATTTTGTTTTACACATTTCCCATTATTATATAGTGTGTATTACATTTTATGATTATTTATATACATTTCCAATCATATGATTTTATTTTTTACCATGAATATGTGTCACATAATGCTATAAAATAAAACATATATAACATATACAAATAAAATAAAATACATGTGCTAGAAAGGAAATACATATATCAATAACATCAGTAAAACTCATATATTAAAAAATGTCCATATAAATATATATAAAATGAGTCTGATATATCATAAAAAATTATAAAATATAATAGTTATAGCTCTAAGGTCATGTCTCATCATGTCTATCTTATGGCTAAGCCACACTACCCATAGATGCCTATGACTGATACCTATTAATAATACATTATAAAGAGGTAGTCTAAGATCTCAAACCATTAACCTATCCCTATAGATTAGACACCTAGTCTTGCACACATTCAAATATCTATATATTCATCAGCATATGGGTAGATCACCCCTACACTAATGCCTGCTATTTTAAGACTTTCCCTCTCCAACTCTTATAAGTAGTTATAGGCCATCTCATCATGCCTATAAATATCATGATACCTCCCTAACCAATCAAAACCAAGTAGAATAAGTTGGGGTAGATGGTACCACATGATCCACAAAGGTATATGGCTCATAATGTGACATCACCCCATCTAAAATATCATTATGTGTAGCCACAATCATGGCACCCCATCTAATATCCTTTGTATTAGTACTTATAAAATAATCTCACACACACACACACACACACACACACACACACACACACACACACACACACACACACACACACACACACACACACACACATCCAAACCATCTATTTGTACCATGTACATAACTAATAATGTAACTAGTGATCTATGTCACAAACTTAAAAAACATAAAGCATTTCTTCTTAATGCCATTGTCACCAACCATGGTATCTATATCATATAAACTTTATATAATCTCATCTATAGGCTACCTCTATGAAATTACAAATCCTAGAGTTACCACTCATGCACGTCTTAGTCCTATCCTCATTTACCTCCCTAATGACAAACTATATCTAGCTTATACTACATGATCTCCATGTGAGACCTCTCTCTCTCATGTTCTCTCTCTCTGATGGTGTCTCTATCTCCTATGTGCTCATGGTGACCAATATCTCCCCTACTTTGGCTCCATAGTAGCCTCACCTACATCCTCACCTTCTACATCCATAACTACATCACCTTTTATCTCAAGTTTAGGATCCCCTATTATTATGCCTAACCCACCCAAAGTCTCATTAATTGAGCCTTAATGATGAGTATCTCTATAAGTACTCCTACACCCACTCTACCTCTAACACCTCTAGCATGTCATCCCTACTAAGGAGGCACTTATAGGGAAACCACCATATGTGGTAAGCTTAGCTATCTAGGTACATGATTTATAGGAGGTGGCTCCACCCATGAGGTATAATGTTTAGTAATGTGAATACACACTAACCCACTAGTAACAATAGCCCAAGTTATCCAACTAGTTATAAAATTAGTAAAAGGTTACCATATTATCTATCCATAAGTAACAATCTATAAATCTAAGGCATGTGGCATAGCATGCACTACATAATCCTAATACCATATCACCACCAAAGGAGATCTATCAGCTATTACATGGGGAAACCTAGTTGGCTAATACATAAGAAACCTCTCCTAAATCTAATCACTCAAAAACTTCATGGGGCCAATAGTATTCTACCCCTGGGTCAACATACCATACATGTCATGCATGAGCTACACCTAAATGATATAACCCAAATCATATAAAGCACACTGATCTAGGGTAACCTAACATTAGAATACCACATACAATGGTACCTTCCCATACAAATTTTGACATAGAAAAAGTACAATCATAAGTCTTATCAAGGCCTTCCACATAGCTAGAATGGTCAAGATATATACATCGAATAAGCCAACATATAATCTAGGGTAAATCTTATCGAAGTTACTTACTTAAGGGGATAGGGATCACTTCTCATCCTTAACCTTAAACACATCACAAATTATAGGATTCTAGATAATGGGCAACCTAAATAAGGCGTGGACATCTTGTAGGGTGATGCCCACCTTTATGGTGCCCCTTCCACCTCCCATTAGGAAGTGTTGCTCAGTCACTCACATTATCCTAGGAACATTATTACTAGATAACCACTAAGGGGGATTTTATACATCTCCATGATGACTCCAAATCCAAAGGAAACCAACCTTGCTTAGTCCACATCTGATAGTCACTCTAGTAAATTTGGTAGCCACAATGCATCCAATAGGTTCTAAAATATCCACCATATTTTTAAAATGTCAAAAAACATAAAATGCATTAGATATCAATGGAAAAAGAATAAAATAAATTATTAAAATTCTTAAATTATCTAAAAATTAACTACTTCATCATCTTGTTCTTCCTATTTTATTATTTTACACCCTTTTCCTACACATTCATCCATATTTATATTGAATATGTTGTGTCCTCTCTTACCAATTATGTCAGCCATATGCTACACAGTCAGCCCATTCATGAAAACAAAATTAGCCCTTTTATAGTAAATTAACTCTTTCCCATATTTTGTATATTATATCGACCTTATGGTATGCAATTGGGCTTATTTAATAGACTATGTCAACCCATAATACATATTTCATTATCCATCTGTATAACTAAGTTGGCCCTCTGCTATATAGTCAACCATCATAAAAAATACTAATTTGGCCTCATGCTACATATTCAACCACTTTTTTTCTCTTGTATTTTCCAATTGAGTTAGATATTCTAACTCTATTCAAAATTTGTGGTGACTTTTTAATCATTTACCATAAATGCCTTAGGCATTTATTGGTTTGAGTTTTTCATACCCATTATCCCATTTTGTTCTTAGTTTACCTAAAAAATTTATAGGGAAAGTTTGGTATATACCTTTAATCTAACACCTATTTTTTTAATTTAGCTTAATTTCAATTAAAATTACCAATTTTTTTGAAATTAATGCACCACTTACTTGATGTACACTAGTTGCAACTGTGAGGAATCCTCCACATTGTAGCTTTCATCTCCTCACCATGGTCACTCTTAAGGATAAAATAGGTCTCTTAGAGTAGTATTTTATAATAATAGTAAAAATAACAAATGAATTAATTTTCACACTATTTATATTTATTATTAAAATTATTAACCTATCAATTATTTCCTACTAGATTTTATTTTTTGCACATAACTTTGTTTTTACTAGATCTTTTTATTAACAAAAATATGTTCTATAATATTGATATCATAGAGAAGTTTTATACATATTAGATATATATTTGTCAAAAAAATAAATTTTCACTTATTTTACAAGTTCAGCTAATGTTCCCTATATTGGACACCTCTATGCTTTTCTCACTAAATGTATATTCTACAACACTAAGGTAAGCAAAGGTATGTATTTTTAAAATTATATCCTTTCATTTATCTTATTCACTTATTACTACAATTTACTTAGCTCATCATTATGTGTTGTCATGTTATTTTTATGAAGCACCATTCTATGTTATAACTATGTGATACGTGATGATATTTGAGTGGGGAATATTTATACACATAAAATTTTTAATATTTATCAATTATTAATTATTTCTCTCTTGTAGGAACCCATTGAGTCTCATCTCTCTTAGTGCATGCCTTAAAGGGTACACTGGGAAGGGGTGGGAATACCATTGGTGATTCACAAGATTGTTTTTCCCTATATAACCACTTAAAACCAACACATACCTCTCTTATATGTTCACCTAAGATTTGACACCTCCCATGCACACTCCTCCAAGAAATTCATTGCGTCAAATGTCTACTACTTAGGCCAAAACTATTTTTAGCATCTTATGAACACAATCAAATGGGATAACCTATTTAAGGAAATAATCATGTTACTAGATAAATTCAGCCCACCCAACTTAGTTCAAGACCTGACTAATTTATTTCTTAAAAAATTGGGTTGACTTGGTTGACTGTGTTAGCTAAAACATTATAAAGGTTGAGGGTTAGATCCATTTATATTATCAAATCCTTCACCTCATTTTAATTAGAGAGAGATAGATATAATCATTCATTTTTGCATTTGCTTATCCACCATTCTACTTGAGGAGTCATTGCTTAAGGTTTCATACTTCCTTTGGAGAGAAGAATCTTGTCTTATGGAAAAAATATTTTTGATTGATAAGAGAAGAATTTTAGCCTAGATTTGACTTATCTTTGTTCTACTTACTAACCATAAAAACTTTTACAAAGAAATATTGGCTAAGGGAGAGATTGAGGCTTGATAGGTTCATCTTCAAGGTAAGTATTCCTAACTATTGCTCAAATTTTATTAGTAGATAAATTGGCATGTGTTGGCTTATGAATGTATTTATCTCTCCATGCTTAGGATTACCTCTACATTTACTTGAGTAGAGTTCTTTTCTTCATGTTTACTTTTATGTTTATTATCCCCCATTTATGTCACATGCTTTGGTGGTCACTAGATTAGATTTGTTTTATGTTGTTATTACTTTTTTAGAAAACATAGAACCTATCTAGGGTTATAGTGTGGTATTAAACAAATATAGTATTTGGAACCCTATTTGGTGATATTATGTGGTAAGATACCTATTAGTTAGGTGTAATAGATCCATATTGCTCAAGACATTGATTATCTAAATATACCAACAATTGAAAGGGTTAGTTTGGTTTATATTCTTTGAGCTAGGATTTATTTATAGATTAACTTAACTTTACCTCATATACACATTTCATGTTTTGAATAACATCATAACACTATATAAATAACACTCTCATTCATTTATTATATAAATTAAAATTCTCATGTATAAACTCAAAAATACTTTTGCAAATTAAGGTCATTGATCCTTATTTACCCTATTTCTACATACATCCATCTACAATAGCCCATAGCTAAGTCTTACTTAGATTTAAAATTTTAAATCATACTAAAAGTATTTAAATTGGAATTCATACAAAGGCATACTATCATCACTCTCACTTACCCCAACATTTAAATTAGGATTAGTAAATTGTGTTTGATGCCCTTTCAAGGTATTGGTATGAAGGTAATGCTCAACACATGGGGTGTTAAGCTCATGTATAGCCTACTCCATTAACACCAATCTTACTACACTTGTGTTTGTTAAAACCCTAACAAGATTGGAGGCTTAGGGTTCCATAGTGAAATCAGTCAAAATGAAGTATGAATGATAATCTAGGTCTGGATCATGCAAGCACAAGCTTCATAGAATAGAGCAAAGGTCTGACCTAAGTTTCACTATTTTATCTACATAGGGTCAATAGTATAACATAAAAGGTCAATAACATAGTATGTAGTTGGAAAATGGGGTTGCACTACCATCCAAAGAGGGTTATGACACCTTTTTCATATGGAGGACACTCTACCCTACTCTTGCATCAATTTACAACCTACCACTTGTTTGTCCTAGTCATATTCTCTAGCTAAGTACACTCTTTTAAATTCATTGATATTTATATTCTATGCAAAAACAAATCAAATATTTTGTAAATTAGTGGCTATTAGTATTATATTATTTTATTCCCTAGTTTATATACTAATATTTTTTATATACTTAGGTTTTTACATTAATTCAAAAAATAGTTAAATTTTTTTTAAAATGATTTAACTATTTTGGGAATTAACGTAAAACCCTAAGTAGATAAAAGAGCTGAGTAATAAAATTAAGGAATTAAATACCATAGTATTAACAACCACTAATTTGTACATTAATTAACTTATTTACTTAGCCTATAAATAGAAAAAATTAAAAAGTAGGTACTTAACTATAAAATATGATCAATATGGACAAGTGGTGGGTTAGGAAGTGATACAAGAGTAGGGTATATTATTAGTAGCTAGATCTAGGTGTTAGAAATTTCTCTAAACACTAGTGTGGTTTTGGACACTCGAGTGGGGAACTTTTTTCATATGTCATGATATTTTATATATATATATATATATATATATATTATAAATTATTTATGGGTTATGTATGTTCTATTTAAATTAGGTTATAAATTTTAGGTCCATGTGATCTATAATTTTTCTTGTAGGGTTGTTTTGCTTTTAAAACTCTAATTTTTTATGCTTGTAATCGTTTGAATGAATGCTATGAGAAAAAGGGGTTAGTGGGTCTGATGTGATGAAAGTGTGATCCACACCTTTATGTCGGTATGCTACCTACATAATAATAATTTGAGGAAGGATAAATTTTTATGTAGTTCTCCCACTTATGTGATATCTGTGAATGTTTATGAATGCTAGAATGTTTGAGTGTAAATTCATGAGAGGATGCCTTGGAGACCACTTGAGATCTTGATACCTATGATAGGGATAGATTATTGAATATATGAGATAAATAAATAGAATATTGGAAGAATTGGAATATTTCCCATGATATGAAGTGGTACTTTTGTGTGCTTCTCTATGATAATGTCTGCTTAGAGTGTAAGAGTGTGAAAGTAGTGTTTATATAATGTTATAATAAAAATGACTTAGGAGGGTGGATTAAGAATAGGTATAATCAAACCCGAATCCTTTTAGGGAGATTAAAATTTAATTTTTAGAGGGTGGAGTGACATAAATCACTAACATATTGTGCCATTATGGGTCTCATGTGGTATTATATAGGTTTGGATGTTATTTATGACTATCATGTGACTAAAATTAGATCTAAATGGTCCATAATATGGGTCAAGGGTTATATTAATGGTAAAGTTCCCGAAGTGGACATACAAGGCATAAATGGTTAATTTTAATGACTACATCTCCCCCTTATTCTAGAAATGAAACAAAGTGAAAGGACTAGGATAAGGGAAAAATATATGTACTTGGAGTTACCTATGAGGTAAAGCCCATTAGTGTGGGTTTGAGTCTATGAACTATGCTCCATTGTAGGTTGAAACATATATGAATTAGTCATTACTTAATAAATATTAAAATTAAAGACAAAACTAAGTAAGGAGATGTAAAAGAGAGGAAAGGAATGAATACACCTCATTAGGTATATAAACTAATGTAAAAACCTAACGGCATCTTATGTATGTGTAAATGGTGATAAAATGGTGAATATAATAGATTGGGCTGATGACTTACTGAATCCCCATGTGTGGGTAGCTCAAAATCTTAATCAAGCCTTGAATCCATCATTTGCCACCCTTATTTAGTGTATCATAATCTATGAATAATTTGCATTAGATTGATGAGTTGTCCAAACCTCTTATGCAGGTGGCTTAAGAACTCAAGTAGGCTATGACTCCATCATTTCTTATTGATGTGTAGTAGATACATCTAAAACTGAAACTACATGATGTAACTTAAACTATGTAAGATGGCTCTAGGCCACACAAAAATTCTTAAATGTAAAAATGACTGTTGGCCACTCAAAAATATAAAATGGCTTTGGGCTACTCAAGAATGCCTACTATTGTAGATAGAATGAAACATCCCTCTAGTGTGATCCTAGTGCAAAACTAGTGCATATAGTGTCTAGATTATACAACATGGAGAGAAACATAGAGTTGTCATTACATAATGAAACTAGTGTAAAATTAAGTATATGGGAACAATGTGCCATGAACATGCCCCCAATTATGGTATTTGTGTATATGGATTCTACACCAAGTAATACTAATATATGTTTATTTATATCTAAAACTAAAATAGGAGTGATCATGTTGTACATGATACCCCCAATTTAAGTAAACCTATGTAGTTATATGTAAAAATTGAGTATATACTAACCACATATGATAATATATAACTAAGACTATGAAAATATAAATTGTAACTATTATACCTTTCTAATAATTATAAAATCTTCTATTTTTTAGGCCATTAGACAATAGCATGGTGGGTGGAATATAATGCACTATGATTCTAATAATGTATTATGTTATTGTTCAAAAGTGTTGTTTTTGAGGGAAACTAAGACTGATCTATGTGTGACTATGTTTCACTATATTATCTTGATTATGAGCTCTGTAATATATGTTTTCATGCTAAAAATTATGTTCTAAAGTGCACTGGGATGGCCTAATCTCTATGACAAACCCCTATGAATTCCCCCTAATTTAAGGGGAGTTGTTGAACCTCTAAAATAACTATCCTCAAAATAAAATACATGAATCATGTGTGTTAGGATAAAAAATATGATATTTACATGATAAACCAATATAATGTTTATACATGTCATTAAAATTTAAAAGAGTATGAGCATAAGTTGATGATGTATAGTGTATGTTAAACTTACCACTCACAAGGTTGTAAAGAAATATATAATGATGTGAACATGTATATGAGCATAAAATCTAAATATAATTTAGGTAAACTAATTAAGGGAATGGAGTATGATGTTCATCAAGGCACCCAATGAAGAAGGGAAGATGCATGAGGTCCCTCATGGTATTATAAATTGGGTGTGAAAGAAACAAATAAGAAAAAAATGTCATGACCATGATGCATACATGAAAACATATATATAAACAAATGAGGAACACAAAGTAGACTAAGGGGAAATATATAAGGGACATGGGCACATTTCACTAAGTCTGAGAAAAGGCACACATAGAAGGACATTGATGGGTGTCATCATCCCCTTCATTTAATCAACGTTCTGTTGATGTCATATTTAACCAGGGCTATGTGTAAAGCTATATGCAACAAGAAGAATTGTCGCGATTTAGTAATTGAATGGAGGTATTTGATTTTTTTTGTTTTGGGGGGTGTTTAATGTCTTAAGTATTTCTTGGTTAAAACCTTATTGGAATCAAACTATGCAAATCTACTGGAAATAAACACACATTGCAAAAATGAAATAGATTATTGGAAATAAACACACATTGTAGAAATGAAATTGATTGATAGAAACAAACACACATTGCAAAAATGAAATAGATTGCTGGAAAGAAACACATGTTGTAGAAATGAAATAGATTGCTAGAAACAAACACACATTAAGAAATGAAAATTTAATCTAAAACGCCTGCAAGAATTAATTTACAATAAAACTTAACTTTAAGGAGTTGGAAGCATTTATAAATTTAACAAAGTTACCTATTTAATTTTGTGAATAGAAATATAAATACTGATAGAAATGAAGATCATGGTTCTTTGGAGGAGTGGGCCCTTGCTCCACCTAGAATAGGATTTGGAAATTTTAATTTGCTTTCAAAATAGAAATGGATATTTCATTAATAAAATGTTCTATATTACAAATGTACTATTATATACTTTATCTCTCTATTCTTCAATGATTTTCTCTATCTTCTATATTATATATCTATATCCCTTTTACTAAATTCCCAAGTCTGTATATATAGATAATTTGATGGTTGTAACTATTTCATAAATATGATGGACTGAGTCATGCCTAGAATAGATTCTAAATCAAGATGTGGCTGGATGTCCAGCTATGCAATAAATTTATTTATTCTACAAGTTCAAAAAATAGTGAATATGTTCCTAATTTAATGGGATAATGGATCTGACAGATCACCAATCGTTTGGAATAGATCCTCATCAATTCCATATCTAGCCACAAAAGTTTTAGAGCTTATTTGTAGGAGTACCAGAGCTAAATATAGAGTTCTAGAGCTAAGTCCAAAAATGTGACAACTTGAAATAAAATGGTGGAGTTTTGGAACTAACTGTGATGGTTTCAGGATAGATTCTGTAGGTTTCGAAACTAACTGTGATGATTCTGGAATAGATTTTTTAGGTTCTAAAACTAATCTAAATTGAGTCCAATGCTTCTAAAAACATGAAATCCACTTCATATTTATTCTTTAACTTGATGATGACCTATTTTAATGCAAAACTAGAATTTTCCAACACACTTGTTAGGAATTACAGGTCTTTTAAAATGTTAGAATCACAATCAACAAAAGATGGATAATCACATCCTAACTCATCTCAGATCAAAATAGAAGTTACAAAATACAATCAAACTTAATAGAAAGAGAGAGTAAGATGAGGTCATTTATTATACATTTATTGGGCATATCCTGGCCTCATCACTTCCCCCATACTTGTTTGTAAGTCCCTTTACAAACTTCACTCTTCAAATTCGAGATTATATATCCTGCATTCCATTTGATTGCTTAGATCAAATGGATGGAATTGAATATCCCAATGCTTTGATTCAAAAGTACTATACCCTGATCTTGCTTCTAATTTTCTTTTCCATTCCTCAAATTTAGTGGGATGTTGAGGTTCTCTATTTTTCTAATGAGATATGGGGGTGAGAAGTAGAGGTGCCCTTGTTTGCATTCCTATCCATATGCTCAGGGGAGTTTCATTGATCCAGGGAATTATTTTACATAAAGCTTTTGCCCTTTCTAAACTCTAGATTAAATTTGAAGGGGATATTACTTTCCTTTTTTTAATGCCATTGGGAGAAATTCCCATCTTTTTAAACATGCATCACAGATATTATCAAAATTCTCCCTTTCATAAGAGGTGAAGACATCCATGCTTTGTTGTAAACTGAAAAGATAAGGTCCATTAATTTATCATTAAATGCATGGGATTGGAAATATGTAGCAAAGGCGAGTGGATTACCATAATGAATTCTCATATAGAGACCAGATGAACTAGTCTTTGACCAATGCTCTAACTCCCTTTCTTCCCATGCAATCTGATTTTGAAGAATAGAGACCAATGTGTTAAGCTGGCTTTCTCCTACATACAAATTGATCATAAAACTTGTATTTCTTTTTAGCATAAAATTGCATAGGTAAAATTCACAAAGAAGGTTTTTCTATTCTGTATTAGCTAAGGAGTAGGTAGCTGAGAAATCAGCTTCATATTTTATTTCATATGGAAGGCCACATGATATCCCTGCCAACTGTCAGCAAATGAATTGTTCCTCTAAAAACATGCTATAAATAGGAGAAGGTCTTTTGCACATAAGCAACTTCTCACTCATCATAAAAACTATTTGTATTTTCACAAAACATTTATACTTATCATTTTCCTCCTTGTAAAATTTGTCTTCCCATTCCTTCCTTGCTTTATCTTCTTCCACCAGTTTGCCTTTCAAGTTTATATTAGATGCTTTGATTTCACTAAGTTCTCTACATGTGTCATCCCATAACTGCTTGAGTGGTAGATCAGTCAATTCAGTCTATGTAGAGACTATTGACATAGAGGTCTATATTGTACATTTTTCCTCATTCTCCATTAGTTGCCTTTTAAATTCTACTAATTCTTCATTCTTGGCTATGAACTAGTTTGTTAATTTTGGAAGGAGTATTTCCTTCTGTTCTAACTTGAGTTTGAGGAAGTTAAATTCCTCATCCTTTTCCTTGATAATGATTTCTACTCTAGACAAAAATAGAGACTATTTAATCTTCTAGTTTTGATTTTTTTCTAAAAGTTCTTATGGAGTTAAGCATTTCTCTTCCACCATAGGGGATTTCCCTTTCCTTCTCCAAGATGCATGTTCATCTTCTACATGTGATGGTGCTATAGTCTCACCCATTTCTTGGAAAACTAGCTCCTCAAATATTTCATCTTCTTTTTCCTTTTCTACTTGGCTTGGTCGAAGAGGAGTCATGGCCATGTTGCCCAAAATATTAGCAGCTTCAGTTTCTAGCCTTTCTTGTTCTTCTAACTCCTCTAAACTTTCTTTAGATTTTTTATGATGTTTTCTTTCTTTAGGAGCCTCAAAATATGTAGACATAGGTCTCCTCTTAGAACTTCTTCTGATGTTCACCTTTTGCTTAGGCTTAGGTGAACTGTCATTATTAGAGACAGGTATCAGTTCTTCTATAGCTTCAGCAAAAAAAGAAATGGCTTGAGAAGGTATAGTAGGGTTTGCAATTTTAACTTTTCTTCCATATTTTATTCTTTTTGGTATTTCCTCTTCCCCTAATCTTTTCTTTTCCTTAGCAATGGTAGTAGTTTTAAAATGAATTGAAGGAGCTGGAGGAGTTCCTATTGTTCTTTTGGGAATACCAAGATTTTGTCCAAATTTGCCAAGAAATTTGTCCCACATTTATTCCCCATTTTTCTTGGAAAGGAAATGGTGTTGACATACTAAATTCACTAACCCAGATGTCTAATTATTCCTACACCCCAAGAATACCTTTAGGCCATGGTATGGATGGAGTCAAAAAGAAACCCTAGAAGGTTTACTATATATTCTAGTTTTTCAACTCTGTATCTTAGTTTTAAAATGAATTGAAGGAGCCATAGGAGTTGCTATTGTTCTTTTGGGAATACTAGGATTTTGTCCAAATTTACCAAGAAATTTGTCCCACATTTATTCCCCATTTTTCTTGGAAAGGAAATGGTGTCGACATACTAAATTCACTAACCCATGATGTCTAATTGTTCCTACACCCCAAGAATACCTTTAGGCCATCGTATGGATGGAGTCAAAAAGAAACCCTAGAAGGTTTACTATATATTCTAGTTTTTCAACTCCATATCTAAGGTGTATAAGGATTTTTAGGACTTCTTTTTCTACTGTCCCAAATTGTCCATCACAGGTTAAATATTTAACTATCCAAAATGCTACTCTGTCAAAGGGTTTGGTAAAGCTAGCCCTCTTAAATCCTTTGATGATTTTATTTGTATTATAAATATATTAGGGTTCAACTTCCCCTTCTTTCAACAGGGTTTCAGCTAGGTCTTTCAATGTCCCTTTGACAGGGTTTGGGACATGCATTATTGGTATTCCAAACATCTCACTTATGATATTCATAGAAAAAGGAACGAAAACCTTCCTAATATTTGTCTTTGTTTGCTCTAAATTGATAATAAATTATCTTACCAGTTCATCATTATATTTGGGAAATTTCTTTAGAAACTCCAGCCATCTTGCTTGTTGAAAGATATTTGCTACTTCTTCATCTGCAAGGAGTTGGGTATCATTGTCTAGTTCTAACTTCTTTTTGATTCCCATGATTCGTTCTTATTTAAATCTTTCACAAGTTAGCTAAAAATTACTTCTCATATCGATGGAATTGATAATTTTGGCTGCAAAACTACTATACTCATCTATAGAACTAGTGGATTTGGTTACTTCAATTATAAGAATGATTCTCTATGGTTATCTGCCAACTCATTCCATCATTAATATCCTTCTCATGATTCTACACATTTAACCATGATGTATAATAGATGACACATCATAATAATCTTTCTAAATCAAGTCTAATCACACATGCAAACTTTCTATTTAACCTTTAACAAGTTAAAAACATAATTACCATGCTTGATGATGTAATCCATCCATCATCCTGACACATCATCCCTAAAAATGGTTATAAAATAGTTAGAATTAAAAAAAGCTTTATTAGAATTAGCCATTTAATTGAGAAGATCAACCGCCATCACTAATTTTCAATTGATCTCTGATTTTTATTTTTTTAGGGGGAAGAGAACACCATTTACTGGTTTTCATTCTCTTCCCTTTATTTTAGATCTTTTCATCTAATTATTTGATCATTTTGGAAGAACTAGGTTCTTCCATATGATAAAATTCTTTGTTTTCTTCAATCTGCTTCAAGAATTCATCCTTAGTAGGAGGCTTTCTATAAAGTTTTAGCCTGTGTCCATTGACCAAGAGTATTCTTCTACTGCCATCAATGGGAAGTAACTACATAGAACCATTGTCAAATATCTACCTAATCTAATAAGGTCCCAACCATTTGGTTCTTAACTAACCTTTGAATTGTTGGTACTTATAATCAAATAGCAATGCCCAGTCTCCTACTTTTAATTGTCTTTCCTTGATATGTGAATCATGCCATTGCTTCCTTTGACCTTGAATTATCTCTATCTAGTGAAGTGCTTCCATTATGAATTCATCTAATTTATTGAGTTGAAGGATTCACTCCTTTTGAGCTACATCCAATTCAATTACCACCTTAGCTGTTATCCTCAATGTTTGTAGTTCAAAATCAATAGGCAACAAGGGATTTTTCCCATATACTAACTCATATGGTGAAAACCTTGTTGTGGTTTTCAAAGTTGTATTGTAAGCCCAAACAGTTTCAGGTAATCTTTTTACCCAATATCTTCTTTCAGCTTCAGCTATTTTAGTGAGGATGTTTTCTAATTCTCTATTTGTTACTTCAACTTGTCCATTTACTTGTGGGTGATAGGGAAATGACTTCCTATGAATGATATGATAATACATTATGAAGGCTTGGATAATATTGGACATAAATTATGGTCCCTGGTCTGAAACTAAGCTTCTTGGTGCTCCAAACTTTACCATAATTATGTGCCAAAGGAAATTAGCAACTACTTCTTCATGACATGCCTAGAGGATGTCAAAAATTTCATCTTCTCTTATACACCTATGTAAAACCAAATTAGAACCACATTTAAATAGCATTCCATTTAGCCATTTGAACTATGCACTAGTTTTGATTAATTTTTTTATTTGTTTTTTAGTGAAATAAGGAGGAAACTTCCTTGTTTCAAGATAATTTTCCATGTCTGGATACCATGGTGTGTTAGCTAAGATAACAAACTATTTTTCATCTGGAAAGTTATCCTTGACTGGATCTTGCTCCCCTATATTGGTCAATCTTGACAAGAAATCAGCCACCACATTAGATTTGATGAGATTGTCTACAATGGTAATATCAAATTCTTGTAGAAGTAATGACCATCTAATTATTCTACCTCCAATCATTGGTTTGTTTATTAAATATTTAATTATTGAGTGATCTATATGTACAAATATTTTGTACCCTATAATGTAATGTCTAAATTTATTGATTACATAGATCATAGCTAGAAATTCTTTTTTAGTGGTAGTGTAATTTCTTTCAATGGGAGTAAGATTTTTACTGGGATAGTAAATAGCATACATTCTTCCTTATTCATCTCTCTATCCCAAAACTACACCAATTGAGGTATTTGAGGCATCAGTTTGGATGTGAAAAGGTTTCTCCTAATTAGGTCCTTACAATATTGGGGCAATTACTAATTTATCTTTAATTTCTTCAAAAGCATGTTGACATTGTTCATCCCAAAGAAATTCATAGTCCTTGGTAAGCAATTTAAACATGGGGGCAGCAATTTTACTAAAATCCTTGATAAAATTCCTATAGTATCTAGCATGTCCTAAGAATGATTTGATATCTATGGGAGTTTGAGGAATAGGCAAGTCTAAAATAATCTTGATTTTATTTTGGTCAACTTGAATTCCTCTTTTTGAAATATGGTGCCCCAATATGATCCCTTCATCAACCATCATCAAACATTTCTCATGACTAAGAGACAAGTGATGTTGTTCACATCTTGTTAATACTCTATCCAAATTTTTTAAGGCATCATCAAATGTATTTCCATACATAGTAAAGTCATTCATGTATACCTCCACACAGTCATTTGTTAGGTTTACAAAAATTGCTAATACAGCTCTTTGAAAGGTTGTTGGAGCATTACATAGTCTAAATGGTAATACCCTATAATTAAAGGTACACCATGGACAAGTAAATGTAGTTTTGTCTTGATCTTTAGTAGTAATTCTGATTTGATTGTATCCACTAAATCTATCTAAGAAGGAAAAGTACTATTTACCTAAAAGGTTGTCTAAGACTTAACATATGAATGGTAAGGGAAAATAATCTCTCAAGGTGGCTTTGTTCACTTCCCTATAGTCAACACAAATTCTCTATTTTATGTTCATTTTAGGGACAATTACAAGAGGAGACACCCACTGGATATCTGAGATAGGGTAGATAAAGCCTACTTGTAATAGTTTTTCAATTTCTTGTTTGACTATATCCCTTAAGGCTAGATTAATCCTTCTCTAAGGTTGACTAATTGGTCTAATATTTTTAATATAAATGTGATGGGTGTAGATACTTGGATGAATTCCCTTCACATCTCTATAGTCCTAAGAAAATTCTTTAGTATGATCCTTCAGAACATCAAATAGTTTGACTTCATCATTCTTTAACTAACTATTAATATTCAAAAAATTTCCTTGTTAAATCTCAACATGTTTGGTTCTAGGATATGATGAACTAATTTGTTGAAAGGGTTCCATTAAGGTGTTTAGTGGATATGCATGTGGTAACAATATATGATATGTAGCAACATCTCTTAAAGTTCCTAGAGGTAGAATGCTAGACATAGGACAACAGGAAGAGTTATGATACTTATCTTGCTATAGGTCAAACTCCTCGTTACTACTATTTTCTAAAAATTCATCACCATCTCCTGATATTTGTAAAGCTAATGCTACTAATCCTTCCTCTCTCTAAGAGAAATCACGCTCCTCTAGAGCAAAGTTATCTTTACTTATAGAGAATTGGTGTGGTTTTAAAACTGTGATGGTTTTGAATCTAACTATGATGGTTCTAGAACTAACTGCGATGGTTCTAAAACTAATCTTGATTTCTCCAATGATGATTGATGTTCATTTAATGAAGGATTAACCATATCATCTATTTCTTTTACATGATCCTGTAATGTTATCATAGCCAAAGAAGACAAATTTTTCTCATTAATATTAGGATTATCAACCCATAATTTCACTTGATTATCAATAAAAGGTCTTGTGGATGGATATAATGAAATTTTATTAGAATTCTAACCATTTGAAATAGTCATATCACCTGACCTACAATCAATTAAAGCAACAATTGTAGCTAACCATGGTCTCCCCAAAATAATGGGATAAACAAGTGTTTTACCTTTTGGCTGCAATATAAGGAAGTCAACTGGATATTCCCATGATTCCACCATTACTGCCACATCTTCAATAACTCCTTATGGTTTTGCTATAGAATGATCTACCATTAGCAATATGGTATTAGTAGGTTATATGCCTATTAATGTTAATGTTTTCAATGTGTCCACTATCATTACATTGCTAGCTATGCCCAAATCAATCAAAATGTTATGTATATCCTTATTCCCTATAGAAATAGAAATAATATGGCTTTCAGAATCTCCATATTTAGGTAGTAAGAGTTTTCTTGCTAATAAATTAGCAAGTTTCCATTCTACTTGAATAGTCTTGGGGTACTGCTTCTTTCTTCTAGGTTTTTTAAAACATAACAATTTGATTAACTTGTTCAAATCTAGATTATCCTTAATTTCTTGTAACAATGGTATTTCAATATTCAATCTTCTTAGTTCCTACACTAATTTAGATTCCTTAAGTTCTATGATTTCTTTAAGTCTTTCTAGAAATGGAATCTCAGTAGAATTTCTTTCTAGTTCCTTATCTTTTTCTTTGTCATCTTCCTTAGGTGTAACTATGGTAGGGGTTTTAACTTCTTCTATCATCTCAGTGATTATAATAGGTGGACTACTAACTATTTTTCTAGATCTAGTTTTAATGTTTTTACAATCCATTGTATTTAAATCAACTATTTTTTTTGGTTTTGTTTCGTATACAGGAGTTGTTTGTTTATTTCTTGGGTTTGCTACCAGTTGTGCTGGCATTTGGGTTTGGACTATGTTTTCAATCTATGTATTTTGTGCTAGAGGTCCCATTGTGTCTTGTTGGTTCTAATTTGGATATGTTTTTCCTTACACATAATTGCTAGGGCTCCATCTAGGTTGTGCCCAAGCATAAGGATTTCCTTGACCAGACCAAGGTTACTGATGTCCTTGAGTATACCAAGATTGACTTACCCAAACCTTAGGATGCCATGTGGGTTGAGGGGCCTAAGGTGGATGTACCCAGCTTTTTAGTACTATTTGAGCTACCCATGGCATCATCCAGGGATTAGGAGCTAGTTTTGGCATAAACTATCCTTGGTTAGGTTGTCTCTGAACAAAATTTAATTCTTCTATGGTGGATGATGTATTGGTTTGTTTGAGCTAATTTTTTTATGAGTGGAAGAAGAAAACAAGCATGAGTATCATGTTCTTTAGATTCATAGACAAGACATACTTCTATTTTATCCAAAGGACATTCCCTTATTGCATTCTTCTTCCTATATCTAGGATAATACATGGCTAATGGTTCAAGTTGGGCATTTGATTTAGCTTGCAATCCATCCATGGTGGAGGTTAATTGAACTAATATGTCTATTTTAAAGTTTGCCAATTCATCCATCAATTTTTTCATATTTAAATTTGAATTTATAATTATTTTATCTTTTCTAGATCCACCCCTTGTTCTTTTCTAGATCCACCCCTTGTTCTTGAATAGTTTCTACAAATTTCTATGATTTCATCAATTCTTAATTGAGCAATGTTTCCTACACCAATTAAATCAAGGGTTTCCCTAGATTCATCATCCAAACCTTTGAGAAAAGTGGTTTTATTTAAATCTTCTTGAAGTAAAAATCCACATATTTTACTCACAAAGAGGAATCTATCAAAATAATCTTCCATATTTTCATCTTCTTCCTGTTTGATTTTGAAAAATTCTTCCTTTCGATTTCTTCCTCTACAATAATCTTGATTTTGTCTTGGAAGACAACTTCTATTTGTTCCTAATTAGTAATAGAATTAGATGTTAATCCCATAAACCACCTCATTGTTGCATCCTTTAGGGTAGATTGAAATAACTTCTATTTTTTATTATCTATCTTGTAATCATAAGTCTGACATAGTACTTTAAACTCAAATAGAAATTGGTCAGGATCCTCATATGACATTCATCTAAATGTGGGTAAGTGTGCAGGTGAAATTTTTTTCATAGTGGTTTCATCATCCTCGATCTGAATAGGATAGGTAAAAGTTCTCTTCGGTTCTCTTCCAGCTTCTCATTCCATCTCTCTGGTATTTTCTAATCCCTTCTCCCAATCAATGTGGTATGTGTTCTATTTTAGGGATGGTGAAAAGTTAGGAGTAGGGGGTTGACTAAACAAATTGAGAATCAAAAATTTCCCTCAATGGATCTTGAGAAATAATTCTCCTCCCTAAGGTTTTACTTGGTATTAGTGATTGATCCAAAAATTCCAAAGATGGAAATTTTGCTTCTTGTCTTATAGGAGATAATGGTGCCTCCAATTCTTTCTCAACGTCCTTTATTAAACTAGAGGATGATGGAATTTCTTGTTCAGATATTTTGGGGATAAATCTACCCTTGGAATCTTATGGTCTACTCATAAATTAGGGAAAATTTCTTTAATTACTAAATGAATGATTATTGCTCTTGTCAATACCTAATTAGAAAATTCCAACTAGTGTTCCCCAACAAAGGCACCAAAAATGATGGGTGTCATCATCCCCTTCATTTAATCAACTTTATGTTGATGTCATATTTATCCAGGGCTATGTCTAAAGCTATATGAAATAAGAAGATTCATAGTGATTTAGTAATTGAATGGAGGTATTTGTATTTTTTTTATTTTGGGGGGTGGTTAATGTCTTAACGATTTCTTGGTTAAAACCTTATTGGAATCAAACTATGCAAATCTGCTGAAAATAAACACACATTGAAAAAATGAAATAGATTGCTAGAAGTAAACACACATTGTAGAAATGAAATTGATTGCTGGAAACAAACACACATTGCAGAAATGAAATAGATTGCTGGAAACAAACACAGATTTTAGAAATAAAATAGATTTTTGGAAACAAACACATGTTGCAAAAATGAAAATTTAATCTAAAATGCCTACAAGAAAAAATTTACAACAAATCTTAACTTTAAGGAGTTGGAAACATTTATAAATTTAACAGAGTTACCTATTTATTTTTGTGAATAGAAATATAAATACTAACAAAAATGAAGATCCTGGATCTTTGGAGGAGTGGGCCCTTGCTCCGCCTAGAATAGGATTTGAACAATTTAATTTGATTTCAAAATAGAAATGGTTATTTCATCGATAAAATGTTCTATATTACAAATATACTAATCTATCCTTTATCTCTTTATTCTTTAATGATTTTATCTATCTTCTATATTCTATATCTATATCCCTTTTACTAAATTCTCAAGTCTATATATATAGATGTTTTGATGGTTGTAACTATTTCATAGATATGATGGAACTGAATCATGCCCAGAATAGCGCTAAATCAAGATGTGGTTAGATGTCCAGTTGTGTGATAAATGTCTGGATTTTGCAATTTTAGAAAATAAGGAATCTATTCTTGATTTAATGGGATCATTGATCTGACAGATTGCTAGCTGTTTGGAATAGATTCTCATAAGTTTCATATCTATCCACAAAAGTTCTAGAGCTTATTTGTAGGATTAGAAGAGCTAAATATAGAGTTCCAGAGCTAAGTCTAAAAATGTGACAACTTGAAATAGTATTGTGGAGTTTTGGAACTAACTATGATGGTTCTGGAATAGATTTTGTAGGTTTTAGAACTAACTGTGATGATTTCATAACATATTTTACAGGTTCTAGAACTAATATGAATTGAGTCCAGTGCTTCCAAAAACATGCAATCCACTTCATATTTATTCTTTAACTTGATGATGACCTATTTTATTACAAAACTAGAATTTTTCAACACACTTCTTAGGAATTACAGGTCTTTAAAAATGTCAAAATCATAATCAACAAAATATGGATAATCACATCTTAACTCATCTCAAATCAAAATAAAAGTTACAAAATTCAATCAAACTTAATAGAAAGAGAGAGTAAGATGAGGTCATTTATTATACATTTATTGGGCATATCCTGGCCTCATCAGACATGTTAAAATTTATGCATATACAAAAGATCATGCAATTTTGGCTTAGAGACACATGGAAGAACATGTTTAAATATCCACATACACATTAAAAAATCACAAATAATAACATGGTCACATGTGTAAAGTATACACAAAATGAAAGTACTTAGATTAGAGCCATAGAATAATGACATATTCAAATTCCCTCAAGTAGATTTAAAAGTAAAGAGACAACAAAATATATAATAGTAAACCTAGAAATGAAATTATGCAAAAGCATGTGGTATAAATCCCTATACAAGTAAACATGTACATAATTTGAGTTTATAGTAGTTTTGAAAGCATATTAGTGTAGTATAAGATGACCAATATTAAGATATTATCAATGTTAAATAAATGATGTGGAGTATAGAAATATATAGCTTTGAAAATAATAAATGGTGTGTATGATACCCCTAATGGGCCGATACAACAATGCTGAATAACTATATTTGTGTATTTGCCCCCTCTGGGTAGATAGTAGCAAATTTAGATCTATGTAGATGAATAGAGTCTGATACTCAAAGGGAATAAGTGAAGCATGTATGTATGATAAAATATCACAATACAAAAATAGATATCATATGTAGTAACTAGAAAATAGAAGGAATGTACACATGGAAATGCATACGATCTAAAATTTATATTTTCTGATCAATATTTGAATGTTTTTGTATTTATGAACATATTGTATTCTTTTTGTAATTTTTGAGTGGATAATCTATGTATAAACAACATGAAAATAAAACTATTTTCAATGAGAAAGATAAAAAAACTTATATATAAGAAGCATGATAAATGAAACTATGCACAAATAAACTAAGGGTAAATGAAACTATGTACAAGGAGAAAGATAAAAGAAACTATATATAAGAAACATGATAAATGAAACTATGTACAAATAAACTATGGTTAAATTGAAATATGCACAAGAGAGATATTACTAACTGATGAGTCTCATGGGAGACTCATCATCAATGCGGACTGTGTCAAAAAGATAAATGGTGACCTCTTGTGAAGTGTGATAGACATGTTTTGGTTTAATTGATCTGATTATGTTGAAATTGTATTCATTATAGGTATATTTTATTATGGAATATCTTTCTTGGAATAAACCTTGACATATTTATAAACTATGATCATTTCACTCTTATGTGAAAAGTTAAGCTAGTTGGAATATCTATCCAATGTTTCCCCCATTATTTTCATCCATGATCTTCCTAATTTGAAATTATATTTTGTCAAACTAGGATATATGTGAAATACCACTAAACATTTTTATTGATGTGTGTTTTATACATACCACAAAAGGTTAAAATAGGTATCCTCTAAAAATTTTGGATCTCTATGGAACAAGGCTCCACTTTAGGGCATGAGTTATAGACATGGAATTAAAATATCTAGGTGATGGAATAGTAGATTGATCATGTGGCTATTTAACCATGTTTTGTGGATGGATATGTGGAATCTAATAGAATGTAATCACTAGGTGAGTTACATGGGTGGAGAATTATTATAATGTGGGTAGATATCAAAGAAACTAAAAAAGTTGAAATAATGGTAAAGCATAATATAAGGATCTATGTTCCTAAAAGGTTACTTCTAATATTGTTTCTTTAGCGGATAAGTATCTCCAAGACTAGTCTTTTCTGTTTACAACTATTACAGACTCACGAACAATAATAGTTAGTAGTATGGGAAAATTAGTATAGGATACTAAATGATATAAAATAAAGGTTTATATCCTTAGGGATGCTATTATTCACCATTTATCTAAGATATTACAACTCAGACCAAAAATTTGTCTAGGGTAGTTATGGATCCTACGTAGATAACTATACCAAAAGGGATACCTTTACACACCTTAGATTATTAATTAAACATGTACTAACTATTTTAACTAATGAAACCTACAAGTAATCAATTTGTATTTCAAATATAATATTAATATTAATTAATTGAAATAGTTATATTCATCTTTAGCATTAACACACTTCATATTATTGAATTGATATAGAAAAAGAATCTTAAATTTTTTTAACCTAGATAAGGAATAAGAAAGAACATAGTTGCATTACAACAAATATCTTGATATCTTCTTGTATATTGAAATAAAAGTTTTGCCCTTTAAAAATAAGGTTCTACATGTATATAAAGTACTTGTAGAGGGGGTTAACTCATCTTCCAAGTATAGATAACTTTCATTACATAATGAATGACTAGATAAAAAGTCCTAGGTGCATGTTATAACTTATAGATTATTCTTAGACATGTAACATGTGTATGATGGTAAAAAATAATTTGTTTAATTAAAACATCAATGTAACAAAACTTAAATATTCATTTTTAATCATTACATGCAAAATTGAAAAAAAAATAGCCTTTGGACAAATTATCTCTTACTTAACACTTTTTAAAGTTGTTGGAATTACAATTATAATTAGAGATGTGTTAATAACCAAAGTTGAGCTTATTATTATAGACATGGTAAATGGAGATATGGTTGGTGATTCACTTTTGACTTGGACTAGAGTTATAACTAGAAATAATATTTTAGGTGGTGTTAATGTAGTTGTTTAGCTAGGAGGGGATAAAGCTACCAACAGTGTTGTAACTAGCAGTGTAGGTTGGGTTTGAAGAGTGGAAAGAGCAAGTGGAATTCATGATACTTTGTTATTTGAATCTAAGTCTTGATAATGTGTATATTATTAGCATGTTGTTCATGAATTAATTTCATAAAAATGAGATGATGTCTAGTTACCCTACCTATCTATTCCATTAGCCTTGCATGCTCTATCTTGGTGGCTCAAAATCCAAACTAGAAGACCTCTAATTTTGTTTATTTCTTCCTTAATATTCTCAACCTTGCTTCAATGTCATCCATGTTTAGTCCTTATAAAATCTATTTGAAACTATATAAAACTTGTTAAATCCTTTAATCCAAAGTGGTCTAAGTGAATAAATTCTTTGTGTTATCCTAATCTCCTATTAATTTAAGCTCATCCATTTTTTTTTTAATTGTTTTTCCTATTCTGCAAGCTTATTCACTAAATATTTGAAATTAGACACCCAATACTAAGTCTCTTAATTTCTTATGATAGTTAAATTCAATGCACTAGATACCTCTAAAGGGGTCATCAAATCTAAGTGGATGAATGCCTTATTAGGAGAGTATAATACTAAGAAATTCAATTTATTTTCATCTTCTCTATTAATATTAAACAATTTTCTTATTGAATTTACATGTAGAGCCAATTGGAATATCAAAGAATGAATTGTATCAAAAATTTCATATAACCTTAATAATGTATTTTATACATCTTACTACATAATAGAGGGAAACTGTATCACCTAAGGTTATTCCCTCAGAGTTTCTAACTCTTCTAATTATTTTTGAGCCATATCTATTCTATCATGGATGGATAATACTACTTTAGCATGGGTCCCCATATAGGACTTGAAGCCCTCAATGTATGGGGACTAACCCTTCTTCCTATCCTTCTTATTTGAAAGAGCAATCTTCTTCTCTTTCCTCCAAAATTAACCCCATACCACTATTATCCTTAATCTTTCCTTTTCTAACCCTATACACTAAGGTTGTGGATTTATAAAAAAGTGACCTTAATATGGGAAGCTTAGTTATATTTAGATTGGGCCTCTTAGAAGCCGAAGCTCCTAATTCCTTAGCCCAGTCTGGAAGAGTGAGTTTTGATAGATCTAATTGTTGGGATTATATTTATGCATGCTTCTCAGGTTTAGGTTTAGGCTTAATGGAGGGATTGGGCATTGAGGCCCAAATTATATTGGATAAGTCTATGTTCCCAAATTATTTCATGGGGTTGACAACATATATAGGTTTTTTTTGTAGCCCTTTTAGTTGTTACTACTATTATGGTTTAAACTAGTCCCTAATATGGTAGTGGTAAGCCTAACTAGGTAGAGGAAGTAGTCAATTAGGTGATGGATTGGTTTGTGGCTATGGTGAAATATATGGAGAACATAAGAGTGGGAGTAGATGTGGCTAGGATGGAATGAATAATGGTTAAATGGATAGAGACTATATGAGTGGAGACTTCAATGGTAATGGTTAAAGAAGTAGAAGTGGTAATTTGAGGAGTATAGGTTAGATAAATGAAAAAAATATCAATAGAGAGTGATTGAAAAAGATTGAAAGTGTATACATCTCAAAAAGTCATAGTAAAATCAACTAAGAATGACATTAGAGAGTAAATGCCTATGGAATAAGTGAAGAGATCACCCTTACCAAATTGATCACCACTAAGGGGTGCCTTTTATTTTAGTCCTTACAAGATAAAGAACTTGGCTTATTGTATCTCTTCCTCATCCACATCTTGACTTAGATCATGTTCAACTGAAGTTTGTGTTGTTATACTAGTTACCTCCATGAATGGGGTTTGAGGTATCTCCCCCCTTGGTTTCCTTTGATAGCTAATTTTTTTTCTCAGCTTGTGGAGTAGTCACCTATTGGGTAAGAGGGGGAAGAATCATACTAGATGTTAGAGCTATTGAAGTTGCCATAATAGGTTCTATATCTTACTCATTATAATATTATAAGAAAAGTATCTCCACATCTTACCTACTTATGTTGTCTTTTTCTTTTGTTATCTCCTCTGTTAATTCTTGTTTAACTCTCCTTAGTTCAATAGTTGATGCTTAAATAGGAGGAGTATGTTCTTCTTCTTCTTCTTATGTAGTAGTTGGTATTTCTTATAACTCTTGTTATTCCTCGTGTTATCTAGTAGTTTATGTTTCCCATACCACTTTATCTTTATCTTATTGAGTTGTCATCAAAATAGGTGTTTTTTTGGATCTTAACCTTGATCTATTGGCTATTGGTAAGGCCTACTACTCCATAAGTTAGAGGACATCCATTCTCCTAGTAATGGGATCCTAAATTTAGCTTGATTGAGTGTAAGGGAACATTCATATTGTATCACCCTCAATAAGTATTCACTTAAGCCTATAGTCACATCCCTTTACTTTACCTCATCATCATCTTCGGCATTAAGGAATGGGAACTCATGGTCAAATATCTCATGTTTGTATCGGATGCCAAGGCTGTGAATATTTTATTTTACTCTCTTATGGGGGTCCCAATCCCTATGCAGAATATTATCCAATGCATAATCCCTCCTTGTATTCCCAACTTCCTTGAAATGTCTCTTGAATATATACTAAATCCTCCAAATACTGAAATGGGAACCATGGAAAGTGCCTTTCTTTTTATTTGTCAAATATTCATATATACCATTCCATATTGAAAAGGCAATCCCTTGTTCAAAAAGTTTAGTGAGGATAATGTTGGGGAGATGAAGAGGGTCTACCCTATGACCAATAACCATGATGACTATATAATCAAGGTAAAGTCAATAATCACCCAAATTTGTGTTTTTTTTGTCAATGCTACTTGAAATCCTAGCTAGAGAGTGGACATGAATGACCATCCAAACTTGAGGATAGAGGTCCTCTAAAATTTTGATAATGTTCCTTACATATTCATATATGTGAATGAAATAATATAAGTCATATATTTTGTTCTTGATAAAATTAGGGTTGGGACTCCATAGAACCCCATTATTTTTGTAAACAATTCCCATGACTACATCTAGAAGGTATAACATCATATATAAATTTACCCCTTGGGGCCTCTTGTCCTTGTGAATAATTGTTTCATGTAGGTGGGAAATGATGACTTTACCCAATGCATAAGTATGATTTGAAGTAATGAGTAGGTTTGGCATGGGTACCCATTCTAGATATAGGAATTGGATGCCTTAGTGGACAAATAGTCAGTCCAATAATACCATGCCTATATGAATTCCTATCCTCAATCATGTGATAGGAAGAAGATTCTTGGTATGTTCTTTGACAATTAAAATATCACATGGGAAAATTCACTTCCCTAATGCTCTCTCCACAATGTTGTTTTTATTCCAAGTGACTACAGTGTGTAATTTGAATGTAACATATGGAATAGGGAGACATAAATACCTCAAGAATGCATCTCTACATATGTATTCAATAATTATGTTGTTGTCGACATAGTGCAAATAACCACCATCTATAATTTTGCCATTGAATAATAGGCCTTGTATCAAGTTAATGCATGAAATGAATTATTATTTGGCATCTACGTAGTGAATTTCCTCTCATTTGAATAGAAATAGGTATTTTGTAAGTTTTTTATCCTTAGTTGATATTTATTCCTCCAATTAAAATGAATCAATGTTCTCTATGACCTCCCATAGAGCTAAGTAATTTACATGGAGGCTGTCAAACCTAGTTGCATCAAAAACTATCTAAGTATTCAATGGAGTCCTTGATGAAAACCCTAGATGGTGTTGAAGCTCTATTGTATGCCCTATATGAAGACACGATTTATATTGATGTATGATGGTATGACTCAAAAAATTTAAAATAACAGTCTTAACACTAAATTATGTAAATTTCAAATCATTTTGGATATATAGGAATTTTGACATTGTAAAAGGCTATATATACTCAAGTTATTAGAAATCAAATGAGGTGAAGTTGATTGGGGAATTGATGTTATATATTTATACATTTATTCTAATTTATGCACCATTAATCACAAATGTATACAAACTTGTCACCTCATTCAATTTGAACTTAACCACCTAGTCCTAGTTGGCATCCACATAGGATACTTGCTCATTTGGGGTGTCATGATGTTTCTTTTTTATTTTTAAACTTGTCATTATATGTTTTGGTTGGGGGGTTTAGATTTTAATCCATTCATAATGGTATGATATGGTGAGCCTAGTATTCCATGTGAAAGACCTTGAAGAGAAAAATTCTCTTTGGAGAGATTCCTTTAAAATCATTTATTTGAAATCCAATGAAGGAATAGTTATCAAAGACTAAGTACTATTCAAAGAGATTATAATTTGGGAAGAAGTTGGCACACATAAAGGATTTTAAAAATAATATTTTGAATGAAATATACTAAACACAAAGTATTCAAAGACCAAAAATCTTCTGAAGAATAATGTTTTTGAAGTAAAGGTGCTAACTAATAAGTTTTCAAGAGAAAATATCGAAATAAAATTTGTTGACCAAAAATATAGTTATTTAAACAAATGATCCAAAGAAAATATATCAAAGACTAAGTTACTAAAGACTAAGTTGTCAACCAAAACTAATTTTGAAATAAATTTCCAAATCAAATAGTTTGTGAAGACCATAACTATCTAAACAAAAACTTTCTAAATAAAAACCTTTTGTAGACACCTAAATTGTGTCGACCCCCCCTTAGTCATAACCCACATCTTATTAAATTAAAATAAACAACTTATTTTAAATTATGACCTCACCCTAACACATCACCCAGGACACCTCACCTAGGACACCTCACCTTGGACCATTTTCCACCCTATGACTCATCTTGAGACTAAGTCATCTCCCTAAGACCTATGCTCACTCCTTTCCAATTGCCTAACTAACCCTCATGCTTAATAACCCTGGCATTTAACCATTCACCAACAAACTATGCACTTGGCAGATGGAGAATGGGCTTTTTAGCCCTTTTACTCATTCTCCACCCACCGATGTCCATCAATTGTCAGCCGACACTAGTGGAACCACTGACGTCGGTTACATAAACTGGCTTCTAACATTGAGTTACAGGCTCTTGGATGCTAGAATGGCTCTTGGATGTGGGAATCACTCTTGGACTCAGGGAATCAACTTCTCTCTCACTCAGATCTGGCTCTCTCTCTTCCTCTTAGACTCTGAGAAATCAATAGGCATCAAACTTCAACTAACCCTCCCTTGGCCATAGAGACTCTACACCAGTCACTCCATATTGGACTAAAGCATTGCACATGTTCCTAGACATTAGTTGTAATAGGCACAAGTGTTTGACATCTTGGTTCTTCATCTCACCAGAGATAAGTATTTCATCCACCCTTTCATTTTAGTAATTTAGAATAACTTAGTCAATTTGTTATCTCTAAATACTACCAGACCAGACCTACCTTCAACCAGACCTAGATTTCTTCTTGGAGAGGCTATAAAGCCTTCCTTTTATCTTGACCATTTTTGACAACCTATCATCTACCTTTGTCCATTTGCAGACCTTATTTGTCTCCCTATAACCCTGCACAGACCCTTTTAACTCCCAAAGTCCCTCTATCGACCATAGACACAAACCTGAGACCCGTTCAAAGACCATTGCCCCTATCGATGTCGGCAAAATAACCGATGTCAACAACTAAAAAACTGACGTCAGCAGACTAGCTGAGAATGGCAACTATGACAGACTGACAGTAGAATATAGGTACACATTATCTCTATTTCTTTTGTTTAGTCTTTCACCATTTATTTTCTAGCATCAATCTTTTTATCAATAAGTGGACTGTCATCCCTCAAGGAAGTCTTTACACTTTTGGGACTGAGCATATCGCTTGGCAGCCCACCATATTTGTATCTAACATTTTCTTTGTTTAAGTCTTTCTTATCTACAAGTTTCATCCTCCACAGCCAAAGAGGAGCTCCTACAATGTCTGGATAATGGTGCACAACTTCATCTGGGTATCATCTAACCCTTGACCATTATCTTTAGTTTCTTATTTCTTCTGAATAGTTAAAAAGAAAAGATGAGTAGAAACATTTTGGCACACCCGGTGGGACCCCTGGAATTTCCTTGGGTCCATCATTCTTTTTTCTTCTAAAAGGCAATCATTCATATAGCTATATTAGGGGATTTTTTATCTCCTTGCAGCCTTCTTCTTTCTTTTTCTTTTGAAAAGAAACCACAAGCACAAGTTAAGAAGAACCTCCATCTTTTTCTTCTTGTCATTTCTTTCTACATCTTAGAGTAGTGAAATTCATGCTCTTAAACCTTTTCCCACTTGTCTGCATTTGAACAAACATTTCAATTTGGGTTAAAAATTAAATGCATTTCACTCCTGCTTGAATGCATATTTAGCTCATCTAGTAATTAAATGCATTATGAATAAATCGTAGTGCACATATGTTACACAACCTGACCACATTCACAAAGTCAAACATATAACATACCTGAGACAAGGCTTGACTAGGATTTCACCACCTAGCAGATACCTTACCCTTCTTGGCAATCCTACTTGGACTTCACAACCAAGAGGAGGACCCACTCTATTCTCTAGAAGAGTATAAACTCTAGGGGAAGTATATATTGTCTAAGTGATCCAGCTTGGCTCTAGACTCGTGAAGTGAGGGGAGCAAGCTCCTAGCACTAGGCCATGTACGAAATCTAACTTAGACTTTTTGAGCACCAAAACCAACCTGAAACCAGCCTTATACTGCTTCTTTAGGACCCATTCTACAAGCCCAATTCTTCCAACATATTCTTCTAAGGCATAAGGAATTAACATTTAGAGGTTGCTTGCCTTCATCACTTTTACTATTTTTGTCTAGTTTTTTGAGCTGGTAAGGATGCATTATTATGAGTTCTTAAACAACTCAGAGCTTTCTTTTTCTTCCAAAAACTTTCAGTTTTCTAAGTTTTTGGAAACACACAGACACCGACATCATTTTTCAACCAATGTCGGCAATCACCGGCATCAGTTTTTCCATCAATGTCGCCAACCTATTTTCACTAACATCAGTTTTTAAACTGACGTCGGTCACTGTCAACAAAATTTTTCCAAAATAGCAAGCTTAAAACCTAACTTTCTTGCTATAAAACACCCCTTCTGGTTTTTTGAAACTAAAATATACAATTTCTAGAACCTAGACACCTTTTGCCTTAGATGGATTTGACACGTAGTCAAACCAAATCCTTTATTGACCACGTGAGGAAACAACCACTTCTGACTTCACCTTTCATATCAAGACCCCAAATGGAGCATACTTTAAACATTAAACATACTCATGTCTAGCATACCCCCGACCAACATCCAATTATTCCCAAAGGGGATCAAAACATTGAGAGACTCCTTGACCATAATGTCAAGGCTCTCCAACATTATCTCACGAGAAGCCAAATGTGAGACCCTTCAAGTAATCCCATGTATGGGATGCCATCTTCCTTCATTAAAGTGGCAATAGTCTCAACAGCCTCTGCTACTCAACCCATAATAACTCAGGCTATTACCTCGACCATTAACCCAACCATGACTAATGTCCACAAATGGGCCTCCACTTTCATTTTTAGACCTACCTCCACTGAGGTTTTTGTACCCCCTCAACCATAGACAATTCAATCAAGTTTGACACCTTTTCAGAACTTGGTTGTCTCTAGCCCACACACTCTTACGCCCACAAATATAAGAGTGAACACCTACCCTTTAACCAGTGTCACCACTATTTAACCACCTTTGGTGACACCTAGTCAACTTGTGCCCTCTAACTTCATGGTACAAGCCCCTTTGACCTCAATCTCAGTCCCTATGATGAACTACCAATACGTTGCACCTATACAAAGACAACCTAGTACATCATACACCCCTCACAATGCCTTCCAAGTACCTTACAACCTAAGGGGTGCTCCACCTACCAATCCGTTAGTAGATCTAATCAAGATGCTGATGGATAAGATGTCTAACCTTGAAACATCCATTTCTGGTTCAAGTAATGTTCTTTCATACGAACAAATATGCAATAAACCCATTCACCCTTTTATGCCTATTAGACCATATCCTAACCAGTGGGAACTCCCCAAATTTACTTTATTTTAGAGTAAAGAGGACCCACAACAACATCTACAAGCATTTAGACACGCTTGTTACCTTATAACACATGATAATACGTTATTACTTCACATGTTTCCCATGTCACTTTTTGGCACAGCCCTTGACTGGTATAGCTCCATTACCAGTCACTCTCTCTTTTCCTTCACTCAACTCACCAAATTATTTGTCGACCACTTTTCAATCAACATCACCAAAAAGGTCTCCATCATGGATCCCTATTCTATCAGACAATTCGATGATGAGTCAATAGCTGACTTCATTGCTCATTGGAGAGGTTTGATTAAGCAACTCTTCTTTTCACTACCTCAAACTGAGCTCATTAAGCTCTTTTCATGAGCATGTGCCAAGCACATCTCTTCCAACTTGCAGGTTCAAACATTCCACACATTTGATGAAGCTTTTACTATGGCCAAAAAGCTTGAACTCTACGCAATCAAAGAAGACAAGGTCAAATTGCATAGTAATGCAAAATCCAATGACCTTTCTTCATCCAAACCTTCTTCTTCTAGCTCCAAGTCTAAAGGATCAGCAAATGCTGTGGTCCTTAGACCATCATCTTAAACAATACCTAACCAATCGTAGCCCTTCACATCAGGATACATCAATAGACAATTCCAACAATGGCATGTATAGTGTTAATATACTCCAATAGGAGAATCATACGCTTCTATCTTGGATAAACTAGTCAAGCAGGGGGTCCTCAATCTCCCTCAAATTTGACCACCTCAATGTAACCCCCAAAAGCCATCCCTACATGGTATAGGTAAAATGACTTCTGTCACTATCATCGTGTCAATCGTCATGACATAGACAACTGCAAAACCTTCAAGAACATCATACAAGACATGTTGGACAAGAGGGATCTTGTTTTGGATAACCCAAATGTTTTGGTTAACCAAAACATGGATGTTTTTAGACAACCATTCCCTAACCACCCCCCCAATCAGCATAACTTTCAGACCATAGTTAATGAGCTTCAAGAGCATATTATACGCATGGTCGACATGGTTTCTAACCAACCTCTCCCACAATCTAAAGAGGTTAATCAACCTATTTATCCACTACTAGTAGAAGAGCCTTCTCTTCTTATTTATCCACCACAGGTAGAAGAACTCTCTTCTCCTATTTATATACCACAGGTAGAAGAACTCTCTTCTCCTATTTGTCCACCATAGGTAGAAGAGCCTTCTTCTCCTATTTGTCCTCTATCCAAACCCCTTTCAGACATGGGAGAGTCTATTTTGACCTCTCCCATATTGGAGGATGATTTAATGGCACCAATGTCAGCTGCCTCACCCTCATCCTTCTTATCATCATTAGGGGATCATACTTTCCCCACTATTCAACCACACACAAAAGCCATAACCATCCCATGCCTCTCAAACCTCACTCACCCACAAGTGAAGGTAGACTTGAACCTCACCTCACCCAATAGTAGTCCTCACACTAAACTAAAGAAGGCTACTAAACCACATCAGAGAACTCCTCCCCCACCATCATCATCACCCTCTATTTTGGGCCCACACCCTTCCACCTTGATAGGAGTGCTTCCTAATCCAACACCTATCAAAAACAAAAACAAATTGCCTCCATTAAACCCTTTTCCCACCAAAAACACACTTCCTCTAAAACATCCATCACCTCTCATCAAACAAGTGTCATCTACATGTGTGGCCATGTCACCAACTAAAAAGATGATATGACAAACTCCCCAAACAACTCCTAAAAAGGAGTTATCAACCTCAACTACAACAAAAAGCATAAAGCCATTAAGGGGATCCTATGCTTTGATGTTGTGCCAATTGTTGCAGTCATCTAGCATCACTCTCCCACCCATTAAACCATATCAGCCTCTCAGATCAAAACCATCTTGGTTTGATGACACTAAAATTTGTTGGTATCATCGCACACCTGGACATGATACTGAGTGTTACTATGCCCTTAAGGTTATCATTCACCGACACCTAAAAAGGACACCCCTCACATTGAGGTTTCTTCTGACCACTCTTTTGACAAAAATTTGACACCATCCCATGCCTCCCAAACTTCTTCACCTAAATTAGGATCCCCATATAATACTATGGTCCCTTTACCACCGTCCACTCCTTTATTTGAAATCAACACAATTGACGTGGCCACTAGGCCCCAAGCTATGAAGAATAAAGGAAAATACCAGACTTCTACACCTTTGACATATCCATTATTCGTCAAGACCTCTCAACCAACACAACCCAAGATTTCTATCTTGGACATGTCTCGACCAACATCACTAGGGGAAATTCTTCCTAACCTCTCAAGTCCACATGATGTTTGGTATAAGTGACTTGTAGACTACTTGACATATTTTATCATACCTCCCAATCTCTCTAGCATTGGAAGGTGGGATTTTATCAAAAGCACTGCTTGCTACACCATGCTAGGGGGACATCTCTACAAACAAGGTCAAGACGGCCTCCTTATCCAATGCCTAATAACCACTTAAGACTTCCCATGTCATCAAACAAGTCCATGATAGGACTTGTGGGGAACATTTTAGCAGTAACTAGGTTGCCAAGTGCATCCTTCGTCTAGGCTATTATTGGCTCGCTATCAACCAAGACTACAAGAACTATGTTCGACATTATACCAAATGCCAAAAACATACTAACCAACATCATACTAATCAACTTCATGACCAACATCGACCAAAACCTGCCTACAACAATGACCAACATGTGATTAATTTGGAATGAAGTGAATGGGGAAAGTTTACTCCTAATTGACTTTGACCTTACATCGACACACAAGCATCGATTAGGGACTTATCATCTATCTTCTTTCAAAGGCTGGCCAAAACCTGAGCCTCTTAATGCCTTACGTCTATGACCATTTTACTGTTAGTCAAGAAATCATTCACTTGATGTTTAATTTAAGCTCATCCCTTGAGCAACCCCCATCATTGTTATTCCTATTCCTTTCAACCCTTTTGTCAAGTATGAATGCTTTGTCCTAATAAAAGGGAAACCTTTAAACCTCTATAGTCAAGTCCATGACCAAAAGTCCATTAAAAAATAAAACTATAAAATTGCGATGCCTATTCAAAGGTCATAAAATTCCAAATGTAGACTACTCCCTTGAAGGATAGCTGCATCATTACTGTAATAAAATAGACTGATCCCTTGAAGGATAGCAATTCACAGACATCCAAAAATATAACAAGCATAATATAGACCACTCCCTCAAAGGATGGCTATGCCCACATTTTTGTTACATACACAGCACAACATGACCATAAAACACAACAATATCTCCAAGTGGACTTCTCGCATTGATCAGTCCCAAAAAAAAATAAAAATAAAAAATAAAATAGAATAAAAAATGACTGACAAATTATTAAGTCATGGACTTGTCTATAGTCATTCTCAGGGTCACCTATACAAGGGGCAAAGTTGTCCCTACTAAAAAAGGGTTACCCTATCCTTACATCTCACACAATCATGCCTATCACCCCAACATACTCAAGGGATTTTGAGCTCACTTAACGTCAAGTGATTCAACTACTTCTTTAACACAAACCTATGGTCAATGACGTAATGCATAAACAGGGCTCTTGTTTCCAAAAACCTTATCTACGCTATCATTATAGTCCTTGTCAATGAAAGAGCAGTGCCTTTCACTTCTTATACATCTTGGTCACATCCAACCAAACCAAACCAAACCTTTTTCAGACCACTAACATGGCTTAGCCCATTCACACTAGTTTCTATGGAAAACAATACACATGGAAACTATCGACCACACACAACCAATGTTATAGAATACACCATCACACAATATGGAAAAGGCTATAATATCATCTACAATTCATTTTTAGCATACACCATTACCAATATGGAAAATTGCTAGGGATGAAAGACCACATTACCAATGTTATAGAATAAACCATCACATAATATGGAAAAGGTTGTAACATCATCATATCTTCATCATTTCAAGCATGTACCATCACACATATGGGAGATGCTGACATCTCTAACGTGACCAACTATCGACCACTTGGACCCTTTTTTCTGAACTACATTGGTCTAATGCCCCTTATAATAGGGGCTATGTAGGTAACACTCAGTCTTCTAAGGTTAGCTTAGCCATTCCCCCATTCATCACCCTCATGACGATGGCAATTTAATTCATCCATCTACCTAATGGACCAACCATATCACCTTTAACCATGACCAAACACCTCGTCTGAAACCATGACCAAACAATTAGCCCTAACGCTATAGAAGTCACCTATGACTTCTCATGGGGCACATTGGAGATCACAGCCATCTCCCTGACCACAACAAACAACCTTTGAGCTCACTTATATCTCAATATGACTCAACCAACGACCATGGAGATTACACCTATCTCCTCAGACCACAACCATGTTTGAGACAACTCTGCCTTAGTTGTTTTGATTACATGTATGCTACCTCATGAATAGATAGCAAAATTATGTGCACCTCATATTATGATCCTCACAAGTATCAGATCATGCTCCAGTTGATCCTCACTACTTGTGATATTTTCGTGTTTTTTGAGAGCACTTCTTGAGCCTAGGATACTTGGAACACGATGACCATTGGAGCTACATCTTGGATCGAATAACCTAATTAGCTACGAATAAATGCTGGGGACCGATTATTTCAATTTTAGCACTCCTTAACCTTTGACTATAATAATTTGACCTACTTATCACATGAAGTGGTATACGTGCAATCATAACCATTGTAGTGTTCACACTCAAACTTCACCATAACCCATCCCCTACCTATCAAATCAGCAATCAATTTCAGGTTACCTTCCCTCGACTCCTGCTTTGAGGGGGAATACCTCATGACCATACCTAGGGCATCTACTCCTATTTTTGTCTTATCGTTCATCCATAACAACCAACAAAACAAAAAGGGGAAAATGTAGACACCTAAATTGTGTCGACCCCCCCTTGGTCCTAACCCACATCTTATTAAATTAAAATAAACAGCTTATTTTAAATTTTGACCTCACCCTGACACATCGCCTATGACACCTCACCTAGGACACCTTGCCTTGGACCATTTCTCACCCTATGACTCATCTTGAGAGTAAGTCATCTCCCTAAGCCCTATTCTCACTCCTTTCTAACCACTTAACTAACCCTCATGCTTAATAACCCTACCATTTGACCATTCACCAATAGACTGTGCACTTGGCAGATGGAAAATAGGCTTCTTAGCCCTTTTACTCATTCTCCAGCCACTGACATTGGTTAACTATTGGCTAACACTAGTGGAATTGCCAATGTCAATTACATAAACTAACTTCTAACATCAAGTTACAGGCTCTTAGATTCTAGAATAGCTCTTGGATGCAGGAATCACTCTTAGACTCAGGGAATCAAATTCTCTCTCACTCAGATCTAGCTCTCTCTCTTCCTCTCAGACTCTGAGACATCAACAGGTATCAGACTTCAACTAACACTCCCTTGGCCATCGAGACTCTACACCAGTCACTCTAGATTGGATTGAAGCATTGCACGGGGACTTGGACATCAATCGTAACAAGCACAAGTGTTTGACATCTTAGTTCTTCATCTCACTAGAGCTAAGTATTTATTTTGCCCTTTCATTTCAATAATTTAGAATAACTTAGTCAATTTTCTATCTCTAAATACTACCAGACCCGACCTTCAACTAGACCCGACTTTCTTCCTAGAGAGGCTATAAAGCCTTCCTTTTATCTTGACCATTTTTGACAACCTATCATCTACCTTTGTCCTTCTACAGACCTTATTTGTCTCCCTACAACCTTTCACAGACCCTTTTAACTCCCAAAGTCCCTCTATCGACCACAGACACAAACCTGAGACCCGTTCAAAGACCATTGCCCCTATCGATGTCGGCAAAATAACCGACGTCGACAACTAAAAAACTAACGTCAACAGACTAGCTGACAATGGCAACTATGATAGATTGGCAGTAGAATATAGGTACACATTATCTCTATTTATTTTGTTTAGTCTTTCACCATTTATTTTCTAGCATCATCTTTTTATCAATAAGTGGACTGTCATCCCTCAAGGAAGTCTTTACACTTTTGGGACCGAGCATATCGCTTGGCAGCCCACCATATCTGTATCTAACATTTTCTTTGTTTAAGTCTTTCTTATCTACAAGTTTCATCCTCCACAGCCAAAGAGGAGCTCCTACAATGTCTGGATAATGGTGCACAACTTCATCCGGGTATCATCTAACCCTTGACCATTATCTTTAGTTTCTTATTTCTTCTGAATAGTTAAAAAGCAAAGATGAGTAGAAACACCTTTTGAATAAAAGAAATTAAATACACAAATATAAATAAAAGAATCCAAATAATCTAATTTGAATGCATGTTATACATATCATTTCTTCCCAAATTTACATTAATAGATTAGTTTCAATAAGTCCTATCATATGTAAAATAGGTGCACAAAAATGTGATTCAATGTCCAAAATATCAAGTTTATATAGATAATAAGAACCATCCCAAACACATACATGCCCAAATAATATATAAGTCATATAAAACAAAGGGATTTCCCACTTTTTAAATAGAAATTCAAGGTAGAGTGTTTTGAATACAATAAATGGAAACTCACAAGGGTCAATAGTTCTGAGTTTTTAGGAACCCAAAATTCATGGTTTTGAAATCCCAATATCAACCATGAACTTTACTAAAATAAAATATTAAATCATAAAAAAATACAATCTTAATAATTTTATGTAACATACTAACTTCACTTATACCTTTCACGCATGTGTGGTAAATTGATATTTTTTATTCTTTGTCAAAGGGTTTTAGGCAAAGACATGGGGTGAGCCATATGTTTCATTTTGATTGGGTGTTATTTAAATAGATAATGTTGATATAGGGCATTTATCTATTTCCATCAAGGTGTACATAGCCCCAATAGAGATACATTTGATCACATTTTCTACCTTCATATTTTCCATGATACATGATACATTGATCTTATTTCATCATGTAAGATTTTAATCATGTTTTATTTTATTTTAGACATGTGGATTATGATTTTTTTTTCTTGATTTTTGAATGAAAGAGAGAAGAAGGTGACCATCATGATCTATTCTTAGTAAAATTTGGTTAATCAAAATGTCCAAATCAACTTTTACCTATGTCAATGGGTATTACCTCAAACAAGCATTAGCATTTTATGTGCATTTGACCTAAGGGGATAAGGAGAGATTTATAAATTTGCATAGAGCTATGGGAGAAACTTTTAAATACTTTATGGAATCATTATATTTGTGACATAGTCATGGATAACTCTCCAATTGCTTACCTATATTATGAATTCTAAACTACAAGATGCAATACCCACTGATTCAAGTTGGATTTAAAACACAAAGTATTATTTGATTATACTAGTATTTATCAACTAGATTTCCACAAAATCAAAAGAAATTATCCTAGAAAGAAATTAAAATACCTAAAAAAACAAAATATACTAATCAAAATAAACTATCAAAATCAAAAGTTGCTAATCTAGAAAGAACTAATCTAATGAAAGCAAATGACTGAAAGTAAGAAGATAACTAATAAATCGAATATAACCTATTCTTACCTCTAATAGAGCATCCATTGATACTTAGAGACCTCTATAGATGGAGTAGACATGAATTAATTATTAAAAAACTCTCTATTGATTAGATATGTCAAATCATTACCTTGGATATCTTTTAAAGAGAATGTATTATTAACCAAGATCTCAGAGATCTGATAAGGTGCTATCCATAACAGGGTAAACTTTTCATGCATTCTTTTTTACTCATGGGATTTGTCACATAGTAACACTAGGTAAAAAAAATATTAAATGTTTTAAATTTAACTCTTTTATTACACCATATCTTTACCATGTCTTGATGTTTATTTATTATTTGTAATGCTTCATTCCTAGAGTCTTCTATTTCAATGATATCCAATAATCTAGACACTATCTTTTCATTGGGATCCATGTATTCTTGTATAAATTGATATGTTGGTAGCTTTAACATGATTGGAAACACTATCTATTTCCTATAAAATAGTAGATATAGTGAGGCTTTAAGAACCTACTTATACTAAGTCAGGTCTACCTAGAGTGTATATTTTAGCAAGAGATGCCACTTGCTAGGCTTATCTACAATTGACTTCTTGATAAAATATATGAGGTTATTGTTGGTCAACTGAGCCAATCTATTCCCTTATAAGTAGTGATTAGAGGATGATATAATTTTAATCTGAATATCATGGGCCCATTTGGTAAGCTCGTCTGATTGAAATGTTGTCCCATTGTCATAAACCAAATAAATAGGTTTGCCAAACATGGTTGTGATATGTTCCTCAAGGAAACTAATCACATATTAGGCTCTTGATTTCTTAGTGTCTACTACCTTAGACAATCTATTGAAATAATTATTAGCCATGAGTATAAACTTATGTCAAACTGAATAATTTGGGTTTATGGAACTAATGAAATATAAGCCACATTGGTTAAATATACTACCTTTAATCATAGGTTATAGTGGCATTACTCCATGTACCTCTTTTTTTACCAAGACCAGGAATTCATGGCATGTCATCACATGGGAATGAGAATCCTTAAATACCACTAGCTAATAATAACCCATTTTGAGTATTTTATGGGCTATAGTATTATTAAATAGATGACCACTACCAATATTTTGATGTAGATTGTCTATGATCTCTTGAATTTATTCATGTGACACACATCTCAAATAGATGACTTTATAGTTATTCCTATAGAGTATTCATTTCTTGATCATATAATGATCATATTTGATCCTTAATATTCTCTTTTGTTCTCTCTTGAGTTCTCAGGGGCATGCTATAGTGAGTAATGATTGAATAATACTTTAATACTAATTCTCTTGGGAAACCTATGTTTAACAGACCTCTTCAATGGTGATGTGTGAATGTGGTTTAATAGTAAATATAATAATGCATTTTCCTCTAACAATATTGGAATTTTCAATTTCAATATCAAACTCTTGTAATTTATCCATCCATTTACCTCTATGTTATCCCAATTCATTTTGTCCTAACATAAACTTAACACCAACGTATTGTACTATAGTGATGGTCCTGTTCTAAAGGATGTAGTGCCTAAACTTCTTAATTAATGAGAGTGAATATTTTTTTGTCAATAAAGTAGTATTTGATCTCTACATCTTTCAAGTTGGTGCTCATAAAAGTGATAGGGTATTCACTTTCTTCTCTTTTCTATGTAAACATGACAACAATGGTATGCTCTAAATTAAATGAGTATAAGAAAAAGTGTTCAGTGAAACTTAGTCTTACCATCATTGGGACCTACAAAATAGACTTATTTATGTCTTGAAAATACCACTTAGAGTTATGTGACCACTCAATTTTTGAATCTTGTTCGAGTATTACGTTTAGGGGTTTGACAATATCTACAAATATTGATATGAATTTCCTTACAAAATTAATCTTCCCAAAGAGGGACTTGAGTTCTTTTTTGGTCTTTGGAAGCATTGTTTTTGAAATCCCTGAGTCTTATCTGGGTCAATGGTTATCCCATATTTATTAATAATTTAACCTAGTAGTTTGCCTTTGGTAAATCTAAATATACTCTTTTTGGGGTTTAAAGATATACCAAACTCATTACACCTTTCAAAAATGGGTTGAAGATGGTCTATATGATCAACTCTATTTTTAAATAAAACTATGAGATCATCCATGTATATGACAATGTACTTACCTATCAGTCCTTGGAATGCATGATCCATCACTCTTTGAAAATTAGCTCAAGCATTGATCAACCCAAATGGCATTCTCTTGTATACATATATTCCCCATTTTTTAGTAAACACCATTTTCACCCTATCCTCTAATTTGACTAATACTTGATTATATCTTGAAGATCTTTTTAAGAAAGACATCATTTCAAACCCACTTATAGTATGTATTACCTCATATAGGTATGATAAAAGGTAATTATATTTCATAGAAGCTTTATTTAGGTTTTTGAAGTTGACACATAGTTTGATTTCACCATATTTTTCCTAATTAGTACTAGATTGGCCACCCAAGTTGAATTCTTGATGGGAAAAACTATCTAAAAATTTAGAAAAATCTCTAATATTTTTTAGATCAATGGTTTCAATTTAGGATTAACTCACCTTTACCTTTGCCTTAATGGTTTGTGATCAGACCTAAGTGGAATTAAATGGGTGATGAATTTAGGATTGAATATCCTTAAATCATCATAAGTTGATGTAATTAAATATTTATACTTGATAATTAGTTCGTTAACCTTATTCCTTTCATTTAGTGTGCAGTCTAATCCAATATTAATGAGGTGTACATTCCTCTCATCACCAATATTTTTTGAGCTAAATTCAGATTCATAACCTTGAGTTACCTCTATAATTCTATTTGGGGATCCATATCAAATGTCCTTTCCAAGGTGATCATCCCTAATTGGAGACAATTCTCCTTTAGCTGGATAACATCCACTTCATTCAACTCTTCATGACACCTATGGCTTATTTCCTCATCATCAATTATCTAAAACTCAAACTATCCTAATTTTTTTCAAAAACTAAATGATCTATTGATCATCATAAAATACTTGAAAATTTTCAACATTGTCTGGTACTAAAGGATAAGGTACCAATTCAATGGATAATTCTACAATTTTGACTCTTATAGAGGTTCCAAATTTGTTGTTGAAGAGGCCAGTGAATCAACAACCTATTTTTTTATATTAGGATAGCTACTATGTTAAAATTTTCAAATGATCTAATTAAATCCAAGGCTTTATGTTTGCATTTATTTAAAAAAGACAATTTGAACTGATATATTTTTTTGACATAGTTGATCATGAGTTTAGAGTCTTCATATACTAAAATTTCCTTGATGATGTTCTTGAGATAAAAATATAATCATAGAATTAGGGCCTCATACTTTGATTTATTTTTTATGCATGATAGTTGGAGCTTATACACTATTAATAATTTATTTCCTTATGGATCAACCATCTTGATATAAATACTTCATCCTTGTTTGGATCTTTCTCTATATAAATGGAGGGTCTATAAATGAAAAGGGACCAATATTTATTCATATGTTTTAGGCCTCATAGTAAATGTATAAATTTAAAGACAAGGATACCTATAACTTATTCATTAGAGGTGTTGTACTTTGTGATAGGATGCTTCATCCTTTTCTCTTAATTGATCCTAATCTGATTGGAAAAGCCTCTTTAGGGTAGCCAAATATGAGAGAATTCCATGGAAAGATATCCATTTAACATTATTTTACTAATATATTCTCAATAATAATCCATATCCTTTTGGAATATCCACTAGTATTATGTCAATAGTCATCTTTAATCTAGGTTTTGAGGTAACCCAAATTATTACTTAATTAAGTTCCTCTAAAAGAGGTAATATTATCTTATCTAGCTATGACACATTAATCTTGGATGGATTCAAGGTCAAACCAAGCTTTTGAAAAATGGAATTTTGCATTATTATTGTTAAATCTCTAGAATCTACCAAACAATTATGTATATTCTTTCCAAATGCCTAAATTTTCAACAAGAAAGGGGGAACCTTAGGCTTGATTTTCTATAAAACATTTGTGTTGGCTATTTTGGACTTCTCTACAGTAGAATTACCTATCATAAACTTCCATAAGAGCTCCTTATGTTATGTTATTTTTACTAGTTTATAAATAGTAATATTGGCATTAATTTTCTTCATATATTCAACAATGTTGTATCCTCCTTTATTATGTTCCTCTCTATGCTGAGGCAGATCATTCCATTTTAGAGGAGGAGGATAATTATTAGCTTTTGGATTTGGAGGAGTAACTTTATTATTGGGAGGAGCAGAAGTGGTGACATGATGCATGTTCCTTAGGTTATAATTGTTCCCATTAAACTACTAAAATGTTTGCACTTCATCATAATTATCCTTTGAAATATTTTCATATTCATTGGGGAAGGGAGACTCATAGGTTTCAAAGACCATAGCTAAAATTAAAGGTCTGAATTCATGAAGGAGATATATAAGACTCATCATTTGATATTGTTTAATTATTTACATTTAAAATATTTAAAATGTTGAATAAAACTCTATACAATCTAATTCCCCTTGTTGTGATGTGTTATGAACCCTATACCAATTAGGAAAAGTTTTCTCCATTATATTGATTTATAGTAGCTTATTAGACCATTATTTTTTCAAATTATTGGTGTGCCTATTATATCTTGTAAGTCAATAATTATTTTTATATTTATTATTAGTGGTATTACCCATCCTTTTATACATATTTAAGAAATCATTTCTTAGCTTCTAGACCATTCTTTGAATAGAATCTAATTCAGCTTTGGTAGAGTCATAACCCTAAGTGACTATTACATTTGTGTGAGCCTAATGTTGGTTCTACTAATGGCCATTCCTTTGTTCTTAATTATTCAATAATTTATAATTATAATTTTTTATGTGTTTCACCATGGGAGGTAGAGTATACAACTAATTCTAGTTGAACGCAAGGGCATTCTGATTAGCATGTGGAAGTAGATTCAAAGATGGGAGTCCATTATTGAATGATTAGATTCTTGAGTTCTGAGGTCTAATATATGGATTGACATTCATATAGATAATAATATTTTCTCATAATGCAAAATATAAAGTATTGGTAGAGGTATCTATTTATAAAAACACTGCAATAATGGGATCTAGAGTGTTCTTGTATATATCAAACATCAAATCCATAACTATATTATATGTGGCATTAAATTAACTATATATATTCTATATTATTTTATTGAAGGATAGGATTGACTTGTTAGGTTCCCTCTTCATGATGGTAAAATAATAATATACCAAACTTGTATTAGTCACTTATCTGAATAATACAAGGAATGTAGTTTGACACTCATTCCATGAGGTGATAGAATTTTCCCAAAAATAGAGATACAAATCATAAGAATAATCTTACAGACTAAATCTAACATATTGATGGGTGAAATTCATTAATCTCATAGCAACCTTTAAGGATTTGATGTGTTCTTTTGTCATTCTCTCATTTGAGGGGGAGAAGGTAAGCAAATACTTTTCTATATTCCTTGGTAGATCATGCTAGTCCTTAGAGGTGGCAATAGAAGATCTGACTAACCAAGTTTGATCCATAAGAGGATTGATAAGTGGTACATTTAGTATAGTTGGATGTGTCCTACCTTAGTGTATCTTAGGGATGATAGGTATGGGTCTAGGCTTCCTAGGAACTGACAATGGTGAAACCAAAAGGCTATCTTGGGCCTTATACCTTATTAATCTCCTAGGTGTATCTAGTATAAATTTATATAGTTACTAACCTCTAATATTAATTAAACACACAAGTTTACCCTCCTTATAGCACCAAATTTGTATCTATTGATGTTAGTTTTATTCACACCATAGAAGGTTAAATTAGGTAACCTCTAATGTTTTGGGATTTATATGGAACAAGGTTCCACTTAGGGGCACAAGTAGTAGGTATGCAGTTAAAAAAACCATGTGATGGAATAAAAAGTTGAGCTTGTGGGGTGTTTAACCAAGTTTTATGGATAGATGCATGGAATCTAATAGAAGTTAATCACTACACAAGTTGGATAGGTGGAGAGTTATTCTAAGGTGGGTATATCTCAAAGAAACTCAAAAAGGGGAAAGAAGGGTAAGGCAAAAGAGAAGGATATGTGTTCTTAAGAGGTTATTTCTAAGACTATTTATTTGGTGGAAAAGTATCTCCAAGAGTAGTGTTTATAATTTGAATCTATTCAACACTTATGAACAAGAAAAATTATTAGTTTGGTAAAATAATTATAGGATACTCAATGATATCAACTAAAGGTTTATCTCCTTAGGGTTGTTGTTACACACCCTTTATCTAATACATTATAGCTTAGACTAGAAAGTTGTCTAGGGTAGATATAGCTCATGCGTAGATGACTATACTGAAAGAAATACCTCTACACACTTTAGATTATCAATTCAACTTGTAGTAATTATTTAAACCAATGAAACCTACAAATCCTCAATTATTTTTGCACATCTAAGATTAATATTCATTACTTGAAATTAGTAGATTCATTCATATCATTAGAACACCTTAGAATTATTGAATTGATATAGATAAATAAATTTAAATTGAATTGACATAGAAAAATAAGAAGAAAGGAAAAACATAGTTATATGACAATCAATATCTTGATCTCTTCTTCTATATCAATATAAAACTTTGACTCTTTTAAAAGAGGGTTCTACATGTATATAAAGGATTTGGGGAAGGGGTCACCTCATCCTCCAAGTATAGAAAACCTCCATTACATCTTAAATGATTATATCATAAGTCTTACTTGCATGTTATAACTTATAGATCATCCTCAAACATGAAATATGTGCATATTGGCAAAAACAATTGTTTAATTAAAACATGGATGTAGCAAAACTTAACTCTTCATTTGTAATCATTACATGTAGAATTGTAAAAACAATAGCCTTTAACTTAGCTTAAATTGGATCCTGATTAACACTTTTTAAGGTTGTTATTGGAATTATAGTTGTAAATAGATCTATGGTGGTAACTAAAGTTGAGATTGTTGTTGTAGATGTGGTAACTAGAGTTATGGATGAGGATGCACTCATTGCTTCAACTGGAGTACAATTGTAGCTAAACTTTTACATATAATTTATTTAGTTATTGAGCCAAGAGGGATCAAATTTGAAGAATGTGTTGTAACTGGAAATGTAGGTTGGGTTTGAGGAGCAAAATTTGTAGGTGGCACTAATGTTTCTTTCTTATTTTCATCTTAATATAGATAAGTTTTATATGCTTTAGCATGATGCATGCAAATTAAGTTCATATCAATGAAATGAGGTCTAGTTACCCTACCTATTTGTTTTATTAGCCTTGAATTCTATGTATTGTTGGATTGAAATCCAACCAAGAAGACCTATAATTTTTTTGCCTTCTTCCTTTTTGTTCTAATATTCACTTCATTGTCTTCCAAGCTCAATACTTGTAAACTCTATTTGAAACTATATGAAACTTATTGAATCTTTTGATCAAAAGTGGTCTAAGTTACCAACTTTCCCATGTTATCCTAAGATCCTATTAATTCAAGTTCATCTAGTATTTGTGCTACTTACTTTTACTATTTTTTAATATTATTCACTAAAGCTTCAGAATCAGACACCCAATCCTAGACATTCTAAGTTTTGATGATAGCTACATCAACACATTTTATCTTTCTCTTTTTAATCTATCATCATAATAGGTGGTTGTTGGGGATATTAACCTTGGTTTTATAGATATTAGTAAGGCCTACCACTCTAAAAATTAGAGGATCTCTATCTCCTTAGTCGTGGGATCTTGTATTTATATTGACTGATTATAAGGGAGGGATCATCATTTATCACCCTTAAAAAGTATTTACTTAAGCCCATAGTCACAACCATTTCCCTTAATTACTCATCATATTTGGAATTAAGGAACATGAATTCATGGTCAAATGGATCATGTTTTTATGGGATGCCAAGGTTTTGAATATTTTTATTTACTCTCTCATGCAAATCCCCATTCCTATGGGGCAAATTATCAAATGCATAAGACCTCCTTGAATTCTAAACTTTCCTAAAATATATCTTCAATATATACTACAATCTCCTAATAGTGATATGGGATTCGTAGAAAGTGCATTTATTATTATTTTTAAAATATTCATATATACCAGTCCTTACTTTAAAGGTAATCTCTAATTCAAAAAAAAATTTGGGGACAAATTTGGGGATCCAAAGAGGGTATACTCTATGCCTATTAACCATGATGATTGTATAATTAGGGTAGAGCCAACAATCACCTAAATTCACAATTATTTTAGCAATAATACTTGAAATCCAAGCCAAAGGGTGGCCATGAATGGCCATCAAAACCTAAGGATAGAGGTGCCCTATAATTTTTTCAATGTTACTTACATATGCATATATGTGAATGAAAGAATATAAGTCACATATTATGTTCATGATAAAATTAGGTTGGTACTCCATAGAACCCCATTATGATTATAAATAGTTCCCATGACTACATATAGAATCTATGACATTATATATAAAATTATCCCTTGGGGCCTCTTGTCCTTGTGCAAATTTTTTTCATGCAGGTAGGCACTAATGACCTCCTCTAATGCATATGTGTGCTCTAAAGTAATGATTAAGTCTACCATGGGTATCCATTGTAGATGTAAGAAGTGGATACTTACATGGATAAAGAGTTGGTTCAACTATTTTATACCTATATGAATTCCCATACTAAATCAGGTGATAGGGATAGGATTTTTGGTATGTTCCTTGATAGTGAAAATATCACTTAGGAGAATCCACTTCCCTAATGATCATTCCACATTGTTATTTTCCTTCCAAGTGACTATAGTGTGTAAATCAAATGTAACCTCTAGAATAGGGAGACTTAAATACTTCATGATCATGTCTTCATATTTGTATGTAATAACTATGTTATTATTGACATAGTGTATATAGCCACCTTATAAAATTTTACCTTCAAAGAACAACATGACTTATGATTTGGTATTGCTTAGTGAAGTACCTATGGTTTGAATGGAATTAGGTTAACTATACGTTATTTATCCCCAAATAATATTTCCTCATCTAATGAGAATTAACAAATGTTCTCTATGATCTTCCATAGATATGAGTAATTAGTATGGAGACCATCAAACACAATTTCATAAAAAATTGTATCTAAGTATGTAGAAGATTCCTTGAAGGAAAACCTAGATGGTGTTAAGGCTCCCTTGTATACCCTAGATAAAGATGCCATTATGATTTATGGATGTTGTGATGATTCAAAATTTAAAAAATGGTAGTCTAAAAATTTAATTATGCAAATTGTAAGTCATTTTAGACACAACTAAGGATTTTGAGATTACGAAAGGCTATATGCATTTGAGCTATTGAAAATTTAATGAGGTGAACTCAATTGGGGCCTTGATGTTATAGTATTTTTAATTAATTATAGTTCATGCACCATTAATTTAAAATGAGTACAAGCTCATCATTCTCATTCAATTTTAACTTGACCACCTATTTCTACTAGGCATGCCACATAGGATGCTTTCTCATTCAAGGTGCCATGCTATTGCTTTTTTATTTTGATGCTTGTCACTATATGGTTTAGTGGGGGGGGGTAAATATTTGACTTTGAGATTAATGATATGATATGGTGAGCCTATTATTCCATGAAAAATACCTTGAAGATAAAAATTCTCTTTAGAGAGATTTGTTCATAAAGATTTGTCTAAAAACTACTAAAATAATAGTTCTAAAGACTAAGTAATATTTAGAGAGATTGTCATATAGGAAGAAGTTACCATAGAGAAAGGCTCCAAACAAAAATATTCCAAATGAAAGTTAATAAAGAGAAAGTATCTAAAGATTAAAAAAACCTTTTGAATAATAAAGTTTCTAAAGCAAAGTTGTCGACTAAGAAGTGTCGAAGAGAAAATACTTAAAAAAAAGTTGTTGACCAGATCAAATGATCAATTTTTTTTCTAAAGACTAAGTTATTGATCAGAACAAATTTTATATAAAGTTCCCAGTCAAATAGTTTTTGAAGACCAAATGTATCAAGAAAAAAACCTTCTGAATAAATTAACCCAAATACGTGACTCTGAATAAGCCAATCTGAATACCTATTATACATTGCAATTCATCCCAAATTTCCATTAATATATTAGTTTAAATAATTCATTTAAAATGGAAAATAGGTACACTATAATTTTGTTCAATTTCCAAATTATCAAGTTTATACATATAATAAGAACCATCCCAAATATCTACACACCCGAATAATATATAAGTCTTGTAAAAAGAAAGGGGGTCCCCACTTTTAAAATACAAATTCAATGTGGGGTGTGTTGAATACAATAATTTATTTGGTCTAACTATATAAAGAAAATTAATTTATCAAATAAATGATTTAGATAAAGTGTTTGTACCCAAATGTTCCTTGTCATATCCAAGAGATTGTAAGAGTTTCATGCTAGAAACATTGATTTTGATAAAAATTATTGATTAAAATATTGGTACATTGCTTGCCATCTATGAGCTGAGTAACAATAAAATGATCTATGAAATTTTAATTGTTATTAGTCATGTACTTTAAAACCTCATTTGAAACTGTTACTTTTTTATGAATTGGTTGCTTTGGACTTTTATGGGTTAGAAACCCTCTCTTAAAAATGTTATCTTCTTACTTGGAATTTAACTTAGTAACTTAAATGGTTTCTCCTTATGTAATATTAAATTAGTATCTTGATTTTATGCCTTGATAAATTATGTCTATTAATTATTTGCCTTAATATGCTCTATAAATCCCAAACCTTGTTGACCAACATTATCAACTTCTAGAATGGGAGTAGTGATTCCTTAGGCATGATTTCCCAGTCATTAACCTTGATAATCAAACTATTGTAGATATTTTTTATCAAACCCATATTGATTTGAAAGTGGGACCTCATTTTAGAGAGGTAAATTTGTATCCTTCACTTGCTTTAGATGTGCTTGTTTTATTACTTATTAATATGATTTTTCTTTGTGAACCTTTTGTTATTCTAAGTTATGCTTTGGTAACCGTTTTTGTATTATTTCTAAATTTGAACCTTTTTAAATGTGTTCCTATATCAATATGGATTGCTTAATTGATTTATATTGTATAGGGTCCTCATTATCAATTATCTATTATATATGCTTTCTATGTGCCAAACATGAATCAATGTGATGACTATGAATTATATGGTATGAAAAATAGTATATTTATCTCCTTACTAGATGTATATGATGTATTTTGATGAATTTATTCTTAATAATTTCCATTAGTACCTCACTTGAACTCTTATTTTAACCTTGTAATCTTTTTGAATCAATTATAATAGATGCCTTGAATTATACTTTATGATTTGGATATGAAACAATGCTAGCATAACTTTTATAGGTGTAGATGCATTTACATGATGAAAACTAGCATATTATCAAGACTTTGTACATGTAATATAATTTTACAATACTATAATCTTTACATTTAATAATATATTTTGATTTTGTAGTTCTGATATTAGCTTGCTCATACTTATAATTTGATCCCTTAGAGTTACACACATACAAACCCTAGTTGATTTTGATTTAACATGTAGGCACACACCCTATAAAGAAGAGATGGAGGTGAAGATAGGTTTAGTATTGGAATTATTAATATTATTATAGGATACTTAATCTCTTACAGGAGTAATATCATGGACCTAGTTAGAGGGAATGTAACCATCACCCTCATGGAGATGAGGAAGAGTAGATCCTTTCTTATGCATAAAATATGATATTGAAACTTGAAAGGTGGTTTTTAGGGTATTAAATTTATGAATTCAAATATAATTTATTTTAAATAATATATGACATCATGTACATATGTTTTTATATCTTATTTGAATTGATTCCAAATGAAAGGAAACAAGCATGTAAATGAAACTAGAAAACATTGCATTAGAAATTGGTAAAAATATTCTATCATTGTTATCATGATTAGAAACAATAAAAATTAGAAATATAGGAGATACAATGGTCTAATATTTGAATATGATTTATAGAATGTTGTAAACATAAACCCTAAAGTTATTCTAGGGATAAGATTTTTACACTATTTGAAGTAAGTTGGGTTTACCAAATGATTTAACTATTTTGAAAATTAATGTAACACCCTAATTAGATAAAATCATTGAGTAATAAAATCATAGAATAAAATACTACAATGTTAACAACCACATATTTGTAAAATATTTTATTTTTTTACTTAGTCTATAAATAACAATGAATTACAAACAAGGTATTTAGCTAGAAAATATGACTGAGATGGACAAGTGGCATGTTGGAAAGTGATGCAAGAGTAGGGTAGAGTATTTTTAGTATAAAACAAGTGTCATAAATCTAATTATATGGTAGTGTGGTCCTATTTTATAATAGTGCACTATGTTACTGACCTTATATGTTGTACTATTAACCATGTGGAGATAAAATAGTGAAACTTAGGTAGACCTTCACTCTATTATGGGAACCCTATGCTTATGTAACTAAAACTTGGATCATCATTTGTGCTTTTTTTGACTAATTTTAATATGGAAACCTAATCCTCCATCTTTGTTAGGGTTTTGATGAACACAAGTGTAAGAAGAGTGGTGTTAGTATGGTAGGATGGATGTGACCTCAAAACCCCATGTTATAAGCATTGTCTAAATATAAATACCTTAAAAGGGGATCATGTTTAATGTACTTATCCAAATATAAGTGTTGGTGCAAGTGAGAGTGATGCTAATATGACTAAGTATGAATTCTAATTTGAATTATTTGAGTATGACTTGAAACTATAAATCTAATTAAAAATGATCTTTGGGATGTTGTAGTTGGACGTATGCATAAATATGGACAAATAGGGATCAATGACCTTAATTTGAATAAGAGTTTTAGAGTTTATTCATGATAATTGTCATTTATATGATAAATAAATGAGAGTGGTCTTTATATAGTGTTGTGATGCTAGTAAAGACATGAAATGAGTCTAGACTAACCCTAACATGATTTTAGGAGTGGAAATATATACATTGTGGGAAGAAGTAGCTAAAGGTCAATAACACTTCCCCCTAATCCAATGTCACACTATGTTATATAAAAATTGGGTCATGCTATTATCTAGGTGGCTAACACATGTGTGAGAAGATTTGGGATGCCTAGGTGATGACTTTGTGTAGCTCTTGGTATATCTTAACATGGGATAGAAGTGAATATAAGTGAGAAAAGGATCAAAATAGGCCCTAAAATATGTATAGGTCTAAGATAAGTATAGGGTGGTCTCAAGTGACACTCATTTCATAAAATGACATTTTAGATGACTATATTTGCCCCTCCCCCCCCTTTATTATAGAAATGCATCAAAGTGAAATGCCTAAGATAAAGGAAAGAGAGATATAAATGGACTTGCCTAAGAGATGAATCCTATTAATGTGTGTCTGAGTTTGTGAACTATGATCTATTATGTTTCCTATAAATGAAACATGTATGAATCAGTCCTTAAGGAAAAAAAAGATAAAACTAATTAAAGAGATGAGAGATAGAGAGGAAATGAATGAATACACCACATTGGGTATGTGAACTAAAAATAAAAAATGTGACATATTTTGTGTGTATATGGTGATCAAACTATGAATATTTCAGACTGGGTTAATGGCTTGCCTAATCCCCATGTTTATGTGGCTCAAGAACTCAAGTTGAACCTGACTCTATACACACATAATATTTTCAAAATTTTATTGATTATTGACTCTTTATATCTTATAGAAACCTATCAAGGCTTAATCTCTATAAGTTAATACTTTGAGCGGTACATCAGGAAAGAGGTGGGTAGACCATTAGTGCTTCACAAGATTTTTGCCCCTTTTTCCACTTGTTATCTACATACTTATTTCATGAATCCATTATCCTTAAGATTTTTCATCTCTATTGTACATTTCTAGTCATTTGATATATTTTATCATCCTATTCCTCACCTTAATCCCATTTTTTAGTTTGTTATGCTATGTCAATAGGGTCAACCCTATACAATTTTAGGCTATTTTCACTTAGGAATTAGTTTAGCCTTTGGTTGACCTAGTGAATAATTGTCCAAAATTTTGTTAGGTCAACTGGGTCGACCCTGTCAGTCAAGATTTTTGGAAGGGTCAAGGGTCAAATCTGAGTATATATACAAGTTAATTTCCATAATTTATTATGAGGAGAATAAGAAGTAAGAGTGAATAAACATCTGCTTATAGATCGTTCCATTTGAGAAGTAAAGCTTAGGGTTCCATACTTTCTTTGGAGATATAGATCTTGTCTTGTGGAGAAGTTTTTTGGATGCATTAATAGGCTAGGTATCCTAGAGATGATTTATGCTTGTCATCCTTACATACCAAAATAACCTCTTTCAAATCACCTTGGCTAAGAGAGAGATTTAGGCTCAGTGGGTTCATCTTCAAAGGTAAGTATTCCTAACACTATTTCTCCTTTGTAATAGTAGATAGATATGCATTTTTACTTTTCTTTCATGAATTAGGATTACATATACATTGATGTGATTATATGTATTCTATGAATGTTTAGTTTTATTATGTCTATCCCCCACTTTGTGACATAATATTTGGTGAGCACTATATTATATTTACTTTACTTGTTGTTAGTTTAGGTGAAATATCAAAACTCAAGACACCCTTAGGGTTATTGTATGAATGTGTTAGACTAGAGGCTTTGAAAACTTCCTTAGAAAGGTGTATTATAGTAAAATATCCCCTAATTAGGTCTAGTATATCTATATATTGGGCATGTTCTTACTTAAAAAATATATCCACAATCCGAAGTGCATGTTATGATCTATCTTCTTTGAGTTAGGATTGATTTATAGACATGATGCATTATTGATAGCATACATTCTAGTGAACCCAATGTGAATCTAACCTTTGTAGGTTTTTATTCACTTATTTCATCATTTCATCATTTTATTTTTCATATATTTGTGATGTTTTGTAGACTATAATAACACAATACAAAATTCTATCCACATGTTTAACACATAATCTCATCAAAACAAAATCTATTCTATTCTTGCAAGTTTTCCAAAATTTTAGTTCACACTATTAAGTTGACCTAGTCAACCATGTACACTTTTAGGCATCAGATTTAGCATACTAGGTTGACCCTATACATTTTTAGGCTATCAATAATAGGTCTCTGTAAATCTTGGTCAACATAGTTAGCATAATTTATAAGTAAAAATAAGGGTTTTTCAACAATAATATCACTTATCTACATCTTCCAACCCACCAAGGTTCCTTTATATCCTTCTCTATAATTTATAGCATTTATTATAGTTCTATTTTTTATAGTTTGTTGTCTTTAAAACTACCCATTTATAGTCAACTAGGTTGACTCTATCGATGTAGTTTTGTATTCTATGTGGAGTTTACAAAGCTAGGTCAACTGTGTTGATGTATTTCACTTTCAAACTTTTTGATTCTACACTATAGAGGTGACCCTACTAAACCTAATCTATATTATTCACATACACTATTGACTAAATCAACATTGTTCTATGTTTCAAAGTTGCGATTAACCCTTATATGCTATTAATTAGCTCACACTTTCATTTATTATTTCTTGAATGCATAGAATAGATCACATATTCTAATTAGGTCATTTTATAAATACCATTTAATCACATTATTTTTATATTTTAAGCACACACTACCAAATAAAAAAATCTTAAAACACATTTTAATAATTGTCTACCCAAGGCCTACTTGCTTGGATTTCATAACTAAGGGGGAAGATGACTTGGTTTTATAGACAAATATAAAAATGTGTTTAATGGTATATTTTGACTAATGACCTTAAACCATTACTATTCTGGTGTGTGAAGTGAGGGGGTAGTTCCCAATACCAAAATGATACCATTGCCAATATAAATCCCTTTCAGGCTAAACATCCTAAAACCATCCTTAGATTTCTTTCTAGTTCCTTGATTAAAGCTAACATCTTATCACATTAAAATTATATCCTAATAATCTAACAACATTTAGGTTAACCATTTAGTTATCTTTTACTTTCCAAGTTGATTAATTATTCTTTGCTCAATTGTATGTTGTATTTTAAAAACATGCATTAGCCAGCATTGGTGTAAGATTTTGTGATGTGTACCTCAATTGGATTAGTCTTATTGATCCAATTTATTGTGTTTTTCATTTCATTTTTTTTCATAAGTACTTAAAAAAAATTCTTGTCTTAGTACACAATCATTAATGCCAACATAGTCTCTTATAGACTATCTATTTTTTCTTATCTATTATGCTAGGTCAACCTAGTCAACCCTATACACATTTTTATCCTCTATTTGTTATGTTAGGTCAACCCAATTAACTCTATATAGTTATTAGGCCTTCTCTATTATGCTAGGTCAACCTAGTCAACTCTATATAGTTGGTTGTCACTTCCTATTTACTTGTTTTTTCATCTCTCTTACCTTGTTTAGTTCTCATTCATCATGAAATTTCTATTTAAAGATAATACTAAGCTAAATTAAATAGACATGATGCATTTTACCAACCCTCATAGGGTCTCCCATAAGCAGAGTAGGGCTCCTCTCTTAGATAAGAGACATGTTCATATAACAACTCACACAAATAAATATGGGACTTCTCCTCATTCCTCTTAATAATATAATCCTCCCTTCTCACTTGAAGATCAACCTGAATTAGAGTATACCCTTGAAATTCTTGTATTTATCTCTAAATTTCCTTAACATATATGAAATGTTCCTGCTACTATTTAACATATCATGATTAGAATTCAAGTTGAATACATTCATTAACCTTCTCCCACATTCTCACGTATATTTTGGGGTACTACATTCTTTGATTCTTATCATCTTCCCTCTATTATGACCCTTTATCATACCATGACCTTTTATTATTTTAACTTCTACTTCCATGCCTAGTATCTCCACTAACATGGTATGTTTTATGTCTAGTGGGTCTCTCTTAAGACCCATTCTTTTTAATCCTTCCACTAGAGCATCATTTTATACCTAAGGTAATCATGCTTCTAGTTCTTTCTCTTTTCATCCCTTCAATAGGCCATCTTTTACCACACAAGAAAATTTTACCACTTATGCCTCACATTCTCATAGTTCCTCTCAAACTCCTATCAACACCAATAGTGGTACCTAAGACACTCCTTCCAATTCAAATGCTTCAATTAATGTTAAAAATCCCTATAAAAACCACCAAATCTTGGTAATACACTTAATCAAATGAACACATTTCTATCTCATAATATAAATCAAATGATGAGAATGGAAAATAATCTTTTCCATCTTCAAACTCATCTTAAACTAATGTCTTGGGGCATGCATAACCAAAATTTTCCCCCACCTCATCTTTGAGATTCCTAAAGAAATCTTATGCCTCATCCTCCTTTGGTTAACAAAACCATTAAGCATATTTAAAATGAGCCTCTTACCACTTAAATTGATAATATTGATATAGGAGGCATCACCCCTACCATTTATTATAATGGATTAATTAATCCTACCATTCATCTTAAAAATTTATAAATATTTATAAGAATTGGGTAAAATTTAACACCTTTTCCACTATGGAGATCTTAGTGAAAAATCTCATGGGGGATGCTTTGGATTAGTAGAACCAACTTAAAACTCATTGTATTTCTAGTTTGGAAGATTTAGTGTATGATTTAGTCCAATAATTCCAAACTAATCTTCCTAAAAATATTTTGGCCCACTTTATAAATTGTAAACAACTTAAAAATTAAACTTCCAAAGATTTTGTTATAAGGTTGAAAACATTATAGAATAAATGTGAAGATAACATGGAAGATAATAACATTTTCCATCTCTTTATTAGTGCTCTTTTTCCCAAGTTATAATATTAGGTTTGTACTCTCTATCCATGTACTTTGGAGGATGCCATTGACCAAGAAAAACATAAATATTTCCCTATGCATCAATTCAATCTACCCCAACTTTATTCAGGTCCTCACATCTTACACAAGAATAAAAATTATAATGCTATTAATGATGGTGTCATGGATTCTTATGACAACATTCACACCATTCAAGTTATTCCTAACAAATATCTGGAACTAACTCCACATTCTCAACAATATACCAATCATCATTTATCTTCACCTAATAACATTAATGTTCACAAACCTTTATCCTCAACTAAATTACTAAAATGTCTATGAAGCCTCTTCCATGAGAATTTGATCCCACTCATCGTATGAAATCATGGTATGATCATAACAATCTTTATTGGTTTCATAGTATTTAAGGTCATTCTCATGAGACATGTAGGCAAATTTGTAATTTAACTATGGATTTTCTTCTTGGTCCTAATTTTTATCATGACTCTATCATTCAAAAACATCAACAAGCATATGACATTGATTTTAAGTCTCATGAAACACAGACTAAATATCAATTCTTAAATCAAGCTAATGATCATTTGGCTATCTATAAAGACCCTCTTCATAATCATCAAACTAATCAAGATACCCAACATAAGCCTACCCTTTCCATCAAAAATGTAGAAGGTCTTGTTGACCCCACTTCTAAAGATAATTTGGTTAATATGACTAATATGAAAAGGGTGGTTTCTTTCATCGATCCTCGACCTATCTACACTCCTCCATTATCTTGAACATTAATTTATCTTCACAAACACTTCCCATTCTATTTCTACCATCCCTCCATTTCTTTACCTAACACTAATGACAATCAATATTATATCAATACTTCCTTTAAAAACTCTCAACCTACACCTAAAATAACTACTTCACCTTCTCAACATAATTTACAACCTTGTTCTAAACCTTCTCCTTCTTATCAACACAAATTTTAATGAACTTCAACTCCTCCTTACGAGGACCTTATTAATCACTATGCACCTATTTATAATAATCTCCTCATTGGTTATGATGAGTGGGATTTCATCATGGAACTCACTAATCTCCCAACCCAAATTCCAATATTTGAGCCTATGAAGACCTCTTTGAATCATCAAAACTATCTTATGGAACTCTTATTTGAAATGAAAATCCTTCATCCTCCCCTAGTAAGACATGAAGCAACCTTATTTAGATCTAAATATATCATATTAAAAAATGTGAAGAGATTTCCATCCATATTTATGAAACAATGGACACTTATCTTTACTTAAAATTTCCCATCACTTCTATGATTCTTGATGAGATTATGCTTCATGTGAATGATCCTCTTATTATTCCTTAGTGTCCAAATTAGTAATATCCAAGTCAATCATGTATTGATAGATAATGTTTTAGGCACTTGTGTTTCCTCTCTCAATTTTATCAAAACCCTTATATACTTTTAATGCAATCTCAAATCCACACACAACACATGCCAAAGATATGATCAAAGGAAAGTGCCTCTTTTAGGATATGTGTGGCTTCCCATTACCATCCCACATATCATTGTTCATGTGAATGTGATGATATTTAACTTTCCTCTTTCTTATAACATCTTGATTGATAGGTGTAGACTCATCGTATGATAGTTATTACTTCTTCCACTTAAGAATGTGTTAAATTCAATCATAATGGATCCATATATAAGATTTAGGGTGAAACTAACCCTTATAATTTTGAACAATTCCAAGACCATGATGTCCTAAAAATTACTACTCTTAATTCTTTGCCCAATGTTCCATTCCATGAGTCTCAATGATTTAACTATCCCATCAACTCAACTTGAGGTTACAATGGTCATCCTAAAATAATTAGGAATATTAACCTCTTAGATTATATTGATGATGAACCTAATGAGATTAACTTAAAGATTAAAACTTTTGATCTCTCACCTCATCTCATTTCTTAGTTTCCTACTTCATTATAGCATTGTTCTTGCAAACCTCTTTGTGATGATATTCATATTATCTTGACTGAGAATTGGCATTCTATTCATCAAACTTCATCAGATGACAAATTCATCCCAACCTAAATTATTGATCTTCACACACTTGACTATGATGATGGTTATTCCTTAGATGATCCACTTTTAGGTGATCTTGTGAAATCCCATTATGTTAAGATTATCCATTATCATTCTTATTTTCTTAATTATTTTAGTGATTCTTCCCATGTTCTATCATTTATAGTTCCTAATTTTAGTATTTTTCCTCTTTATATATGGGTATATATAGTGCGAACACCTCTAATTTCTAAGGAACCTAATATGATTATGATTATGGATCATTCTATGACTAGGCCTTACTAATTTACATGGTACCCTGGCCACTATAGCTTGCTTATCCTTGAGATGTGTTTGACCCTTATTAAATCTTATGTAGACCCCATATTTCCCTCAATAAAGCCCACATTGGATCCCATTCCTACTCTTACTATATTTGAGCCAATTATTTCTCCCACTATAGTTTATCTCATTTCTACTCCCACTATCATTGAGTCTATCCATAATTTTGATCCCATTACTCCTTCTATTGAGCTTAATCCAATTCCTTCCCCACCACCACCTTCCCATAGTGATGGTTTGATTCCTTTAACTTATATTTTTTATTTCCCACCAAATAGCACAATGAGCCTTTTAATGCTCCTTCCCTTCCTATTACACCTCCTCTTGTGAGTACTTCTACTAATCCTACTCATACGCACATCTTTTGCTTCCATAACAAAGATAACCATTCTTACATGTATTTTCATAGGTTATGATACTATATTGATACTTATCATCCTTCTTCCCCTCAATCCTTAGATAAGGCCACACATCCCGTAAAGTTACTACTTGAGTATATGCCTAATTATGGAGAGGTGTATTGTCTTTGGTACCAATGTGGTACGCATCACACTAATCATTATCACATCTCTTAGCAACACCTTAAATATCACCTTATAGCTATTCCCAGACCTTATACCATTCCTCTCATAGGTCATTCCCATAAGAATGTTCCCCCTTATTTTCCCATGGTTCCATCCCCTGCATTCATCCTTTCATCACCTTCTATTTCTCCACTCATGATTCTTTCACCTGTGGACCTTCCCTCACATGTGGATCCTTTTCCAATTGTGAGTCCCTCACCTATGGATCATTACCCACTAGTGATTGCTAAATATCCCATACAGTCTACTCCCATGCATCCTTCTAAGTATCCATTACCTGATATCCATCCTTAACACAATATATCTAGCATTCCTACATTATTAGTTAAGGAGATCAGGTGAGAAGTATTTTCCTAGTTTTCACTAAAGATAATTGAGACATTAGCAGTAGTTCATGTCTAGCTTCATAGAGACTTATTAGATGTTCTAGATTATGTGTGTGGGAAAATCTATCATTATTTATGAACATATGCATGGTGTTATTTACATTTTCAATTAGATTGGACATGTGCTCCAATATGATCTTTATCTATTTGTTATATCATTTGACATTGTTTTAAATTATTATTTACCTTACATAATGACTTTACTTTTTGTACTTTATATATTGTTTATACTATCATTTATGTTTTCTTATGGATGACTTATTTATCATTTCTTTCTCTTTCTTCTTAATTTTATTTCTTAAAACTCCCTTATTTTTATTTTATTTCTTATCTCTACTTTTCATGGATAATTGTCATTTTGACTTGGTTATATAAACTTAGTTCCCTTCTATTCATTCCCTCTTTACCATGTGATAAGTTAGCAAACAATTATTACCATTATAATCTCGTTTCACCAGTCTAGTTTAGATCTTGTTTATTCCATTTATTCCCTTTTTCACAAACTAAGCATATAAACAGTTAAAATTTGAGATAACATTTTGGTTCATTGTCAAGACTAAGTGTCCTAGTTAGTCTTGTCTTTAGTTACTTATCTTCCTTTATCCTAAGCCTAGAGATCATTCATGTGTATCACTCTATCTCTCATGTTCGGTCATTATAAGTCCATATGGAAGAGGAATCTTAAAAATACTTAAAAACATTTGAAATCCAAATCATTTAATAAAAAGAAATGATATAAAAAGAAAAAACATTTCAAAATTCTTAAAAGTCAAATCACACTAAAATATGTGATTTAAAGCACATCTCCTTCTTATATTTGAAGCTCAAACTCCACAGTTCACCTCATGGTAGAGCTAAGGTCCATTGGGGTGTGGTAGGCCAGTAGATTAGAAAAAGAGAATAAAAAAATATTTTAGTGCTACCTACTTTCCCATGCAAGTACCTAATTTTTGTAGTAAATCAATGGCTCTGTAAGGGGTCCTGAGGAATGCGGAGCACATCATGGGAAGGTAGGTTCATTTTACTTTTATTTTGCTAACACATCTTTATGAGTTGATCTTAGTAGCATGCTTATTTTCTTATAAATATATTTATCTCTAATGAACATGTTTGCTTTGTACATTGATGGTTACTAGTCACTTAGTGTCTTCTCATGTATTTAGTATGCCTCTTGTCTCCTAAAGTCTTATCATAAGACATCTAAGTTATGATTTTTACAATCACATTTTCACTCCCTATAATCCTTATATTTCTTCTTGAGAAATATAATTTTTTTCACAAATCACTCCCATTGGGATTCTATTTGTGAGTTACATTGTAAGACCATAGATAGGATCCATACTTCCTAAAAAAGTACCATAATTTCACATTATTATTAATAACATCCTTTGTTACAAGATTTATCTCATTGGTGTTCCCTTTATGAGTTTTAGTGTAAGACCATAGATAAGAACTAGTTTTCCTCACAAAATTTTCCAATAATCCAAATCACAATCAAAATTACATGTGTTAAGTATGAGATAAGATGTGATTGATTATGAAGTTACTCATCATTGACATGTTTCCGATCTTGATTAACTATATTTTATGATTACTTAATTTATCTTTCACTTTTATCATCTTATTTTCAAATTGCATGTAAGAATACAACCATTTCTTGAATTTATCATACTTCATAGCTTGAATTAGTGTGATAAATTTAAGACCAATTTTTTCCAATTTTATTTTTCTATTATACTTCTCAATGTGATTTAGTAAGATTGATTGACTTAATATATTTGTTTTTCTACCACTTTTTCTTTCATGTGACTTCCATTTTACAACATTAGTTTCATACTTCCCAATATGATTTAGTGTTATTTTACTTGTTTTAATTTGGTGCGAAATCTTTCTCATGGTTTAAAAACAAAACTTTTTACCATCTTGTTTACCACTCTTTGGTTCTTTATACTTATTTATTTTCTTGTTATTACACATTTACCAATTTGAAATAGTGTGTAGTACATTTCTCATTGATTATATTTGACCAATTCCTTTTTGCCTATTTATTTTTAACCATGCATGTGTCCTACAGAATGCTAGAAAAGAAACCACAACTCATATATTTCACATAGAATATAAAACATATAACTAAATACATGTTTTAGAAATAAATATATCCAAGCATAAATAACCACAACCATAATGAAAACACATACAATCAACATCCAACTGCTAAAATGAAATACACACACACACACACACACACACACACACACACACACACACACACACACACACACACACACACACACACACACACACACACACACACACATCATGAGTGTTAATAAAAATATAAAACCATATACAATGGTCCAACTCTATGGTTGGGACCCATCATACATATCTTGTGGCTTAGCCATGCTACCTATAGATTCCTTAATCTAAATCCTTTGAACAAAATGCTATAAAGAGGTTGTTTTAGATCTCAATCCTAATACCTACCTTTATAGATGATCCACCTAATATTACACCTATTCCAACTAGGCTATGGTAACTAGATGTGTTTCCATCTCCTATTCTTGTACCTATGTCATATAGGTCAGGGTCATTACATGTGTTACTCTCTCTTAGGCATGTGTCTATCCCATTTTTGTCATAGTAGCTAGATGTACAACTCTATCCTTATCTAGGGCCTACTATGCTTGTGCCTCTTTTTATCTCACCTCTATCAATGGATGTACCTCCTCTTTATGTGCTCACAATTGTTCTTATCTTCTCTAGCTAGTCTAAACCACCTTACCTAAGCTAGGGTAGATCGTACCAAGGGATCCTCTAATATAGAGGTATTGTACGATGTCAACACATCATCTAGGATATCATGGAGTGTTTCACTCACTAAGGACCCCCATATAGTCTCCTCATCCTCTAAAACACCTAAAAACACCAAAAAAGATAAATATTATATCACTAATACATTTGAAAATCTATCTATCTCTAGTCTATTTCAAAATTAACTTAATGTAAATTTTATCCATCTCTTCTTACCTATATATGTATCAACTACTACTATCTCACCATCTGCATAATTGTCGACCATGGCCTCCCCATCCATGTGGCCTTTAAGAACCTCCTCTATAGGTCACCACCTAAAAAAAATCCTAAGGTTTCCACTTGTGCCCATATGAACCTATGACTAAATGGTCTCTCTATCATCCAAATCTACTTTGGCCCACCTATTGGTTCATCTGAGATGGTGATAGTATGTACTCTCTCATGAGCCTACTACCTTTATCGATTCCATATCTTTGGTGGTTACTATTTTTACTACTATAAAATTGATAGTGGTATCTCTAGGTTTCCTACCTCCATATCAATTTCCTCCTACTTTGATGCCTATCATGCTCAACTAGTCCATGGTCTCTCATGATGTGGTCTAAGTGTCAACCTCATAACTAGTGACCTTAGTCCTCCCCTCCCTTGAGGCTCTCACACATGTTAGGCAAAAAACATGGGCATCAATATATGTGCCAGTAGGTGAGCAATCCCATATATCTTGGTAATCATGCCACTAGATGTGACTCCATCTACTAGGTATAGTGCCCTATCACCTCTATCATGCCTAAGTTGGTACTATGATCTCCTAGCTAGGAAATATCATATAGATGTTCTCATATGGTTTCCATATAATATATACCGATCTCACCATCCATTGTGCTATAATGTGGGGCATGGATTATGCTACCTAGTCCTATCTTCATCTTTGAACTTGAGGTAACATGTCATCAATCACATAGGGAAACACAGTCAACTGATACATGGGAAACCTATTTTATATCCATGTTTTTAATAATATGATTGGTCGCATTGACATCTACCCTCTAGATAACACTCCATACATGTCATGTAGGATATTTACCTAGATGATGGATACCAAGTCATATGGCATCCCATCCTCTAATATCATCTAGCTCAAGGATATTAAAAATAGTGGTACCCTATCATTCAACTTATGACATGTTACCCGTGATATCACAAGTCATATCATAGACTTTTGAATATCTAGAATATACAATGTAAATACATAAAATATATTCACCTTCAATCTAGGGTGTATCATCTTTGAGCCTGTTACCCATTTAAAAAGGCTCTCCTTTCCTCCTCCCTATTAGGTACTAATATGACCATAGGTATCCTTATTATGGGTAGTACTAAGATGGCATACACATCCTTCAATTGCCTACTTGTAGTACACCCACTATCACCTCTAGAGGTACCTCTCATCTAGTCTATCATCTCCTTGCCATCCTAACTCATTTGGTCTCTCAGAGCTCTTTTTTTATCTTTTACAAGTCAAAAATAAAAAATGACTTTCATTTTGACCTATTTAAAATAAATTTTCAAAAATATTAATCTTTTTAATCTCTTCCATCATATTTCTTATTTTTCCTCTATCTTTGTTTCTACTCATCCATTTTTTGAAATGTAAAATTTTATGGAATCATGATGATGTAGAGAATATTTTACACTACTATATGATGCATATATTCTAATTTTTTTGATTTTTGGCTATTTTTTGAACTAAATTATATAGGTTCACCTAATCTTCTTCACATTTTGATGTCTTCACTTCTATTGTAGTCTACTTCTTTATCTATAACACTAAGGTAAGTAAAGGTATGTGGTTTTCAATTTTGCCCTTTCATTTTTCTTATTTTCTCCTTATTGCATTTTACTTAGCATTAATGCTATGTGTTATCATATTTAATTCTTTAAGCATCATCCCATGTTGTACTCACATGATATATGATGAGCTTCGAGTGGGGCATATGCATACAGATAATATTTTCCAACTTTATCAATTTCTAACACTTTGTATCTTGTAAGAACCTACTAAGTCTTAATCTCTATGAGTGTATGCCATAAGGGGTATACCAAGAAAGGGGTGGGAAAACCATTGGTGCTTCACAAGATTGTTTTCCCTTTTTCCACTTGTTGTCTACACACTTATCTCCTGAAACCATTATCCCAAAGCTTGTTCTTCTCTATTATACCCTTGTTAGTTATTTGATACATTTTATCCTCCTATTCCTTGACTTAATCCCCTTTTGTTAGTTAATTGTGCTAGGTTGACTGGGTTAACCCTATATAGTTTTATATTATTTTTACGTAGGAATTAGTTTGGCCTTTGGTCAACCTAACTCATGACCTATATAATAATTATCTAAAATTGTGCTATGTCAACTGGGTTGACCCTATTAGTCAATATTTTTAAAAGGGTAAAGTGTAAAATCTACCTATATAGATCTTATCTTATGGATAAGTATTTGAAATGCACTAATAGTTTGTGTATCTTATAAATTATTTATCCTTGTCATCCTTACATACCATAACAACCTCTTGTAAAGTACCTTGGCCAAGGAAGAGATTGAGGCTTGATGGGTTTGTCTTTAAAGATAAGTATTCCTAACTTTGTTTCTCATTTGTGAGAGTAGATAGATATGCATTTATACTTCTGTTACATGCATTAGTATTATGTTGGGGATCAACCAACAATGGATTACACTTGTGAAAGCAATAAATGGGAAATTAAATCAAATAGATAAGTAACTAGAATGATAAACAGCAAGAACAAGAGATACAAGAAACCACCCTAAAAACTTGTATTAACAAACTCTTTACAAAAGGAATACAATGAAGAAAACTTCTTTCTTCCACACCTCTCCTAGATGTATAGATCTCTCAGTAGATCTCTATTCCTCAAGAGCTCTCTCTCTCAAGAACAATCAACTCCAACAAACCTAGATTGATTCAATTCTATACTCTTCTTCAACATACCAATTCTACAATAATTCACAATAACTATAATAAGCTAGGAAGATCTAATTCTACATATAAAATTAAGAGACATGAGCATGCACTTACAACAGACAGTTAAGCCACTTGAACAAGGGCTCTAAAAATAATATTGCTAATAATAGAGATGGGAGCTTAAGACTACAGCTTAAGCTCATCATGCAAACACTCACTTCTGTCCTTGAAAATAGCTTTCTAGATGCACAGGTAATTGACGTTGATTCCTGCTACTTGCCTGTGACTGCCGCCAGCCGACCCACTGCCAACGTCAGTGCCTCTGCAACTGTACCTAGCCGATGTCGGTCACTCCTGACTGACGCCAATGTCTGTGTAGACCTAAAACTGATAAAGTGTGCTCCTTGGTGAAGCTTTTAGCTCCACACCCTAACAATCTCCCACTTGGAGATAAATAGCTGCACCAGTACCTATACAGCAACATCTTCTAGCTCCTCCATCTTCAACTCAATCATGAAGACCAATAGAAGTTGAATGAAGATTCAACTTCTCTTTTGTAATTGGCTTGGTTAACATATCGGTAGGATTCCTATCTGTATGGATCTTCTCCAGCTTCAACTCACCATCTTCCAATACCTATCATATGAAGTGATACCTTAGTTGTATGTGCTTTGTTCTTGAATGAAAGGCTAAATTCTTAGCCAAATGGATTGCACTCTGACTGTCACTATACAATCTGCAATTCTCATGCTCCCTACCAAGCTCATCCATGAACTGTGTCATCCATATCATTTCTTTGCTAGCCTCTGTGGCTGAAATATACTCTGCTTCTATAGTTGACAAGGCAACAACCTTCTGCAACTTAGATATCCAGCTAACCGCTGTTCCACCTACAGTGAAAACATAACCTATAGTGCTCCTCCTGCCATCCAAATCACCTGCCATATCTGAATCTACATAACCATGTAGAGAAGTATCTGAACCTCCATAGCACAAGTGCCTACTACTGGTTCCTCTCAGATATCTAAGGATCCACTGAACTGCTTTCCAATGTTCCTTACCTAGATTGGCAATATACTTACTTACCACTCCCACTGCTTGGGCAATATCTGGTCTAGTACACACCATTGCATACATCAAACTCCCTACTGCGGAAGAATATGGAACCTTACTCAAGTACTCTACCTCATCATATGAATTAGGACATTGTTCTTTACTCAACTTAAAATGTCCAGCCAAAGGTGTGCATACCGGTTTAGCATCCTGCATATTGAACCATTTCAAATCCTTGTCCACATAATCTTCTTGAGACAATATCAACCTGTGATTTTTCCTATCTCTCTTAATGCTCATGCCAAGGATTTTCTTTGCTACTCCCAAATCCTTCATAGAAAACGTTTGAGCTAATTTCACCTTAAGCTCAGAGATATCTTGCATGTGAGATCCTGCAACTAGCATATCATCTACATACAACAATAGAATAATATATCTACCATTATCAAATCTCTTAAAATACATGCAATGGCCAGATTGACACCTACTATAGCCATGCTCAGTCATAAACCTATCAAATTTTAAATACCATTGCCTAGGAGCTTGCTTGAGGCCATACAAGCTTTTCTTCAATCTGCACACAAACTTCTCCTTACCCTTAACCTTGAATCCTTCTGGCTGTTCCATATATATTTCCTCATCCAAATCTCCATGAAGAAATGTTGTCTTAACATCTAGCTGCTCAAGATGTAAATCCTCAAAAGCAACCAAAGACAATACAACCCTTATAGAAGTCATTTTAACAAGAGGAGAAAAAATCTCACCAAAGTCGATACCTGGCTTTTGTGTAAATCCTTTTACTCTAATCTAGCCTTATATCTCATCTGTCCATTCTCACCTTCTTTCAACCTATAGGTCCATCTGTTCTTGAGTGTTCTCTTACCAGCTGGCAATTCAACCAAATCCCATGTTTGGTTCTCTCTTAAGGACTCCAACTCCTCAACCATGCCACTCTCCCACTAACTCTTGGACTCCACCTATATTACTTCCTCAAAACTCTCTAGTTCTCCACCATCAGTTAGCAATAAATAAAATAAAGAAGGAGAATATCTAATTGGAGGCTTACTCACCCTTTCTGACCTCCTGATGGGTGTCTAAGACTCATTTACAACATGCTGTCCACCCAAATTCTCTGACAGTGACCGACCTCAGTCACCTCCAGACTTGTTACTAGCCGACATCAATTCTGCTTGACTGACCTCGGTGCCTGTCCTACTGACGTCAGTCTCTATATGGCCAACGCCGATTTTTGTACTGCCGATGCCAGTTCTTACCCTACCGACGTTGGTCTCTATGTTTTCCTGTAAGTGATTATTTCTTTTTCTTGTGAGCTCATATTGGACTTTCACCTCATCCAATTCACCATTGCTCTACTCAGATTGATTTAGCTTCCTTAGCTGATCACAATACATCACTCTTTCATTGAAAACAACATCATGACTCCTGATTACCTTGTTAGTTTCTAGATTCCACAATCTGTAACCAAAATCATCTGAGGCATAGCCAATAAACGTTCACCTCATAGACTTAGCATCAAGCTTCTTTCTATTTTCTTTATCTATGTGCACAAAGGCTTCACAACCAAAAACTTTGAGATATGAGAGATCAACCTTTTTACCTGTCCATGCCTCTTCTGGAATACCACCATCCAGAGCTATAGAGGGTCCTCTATTAATCAAGTATACTGTAGTGTCAACAGCTTGTGCCCAAAATTGTAAGAGAAAATTGGCATGCAATCTCATACATCTTGCACACTCTATTATTATCTTGTTCATCCTTTCATCAATTCCATTCTGCTGAGGTGTCCTTGGAACCGTCCTTTGCCTATGGATTCCATGCATATAACAATAATCTCTGAACTTATAACTACAGAACTCACTGCCATTGTCAGATCTCAGGCACTTCAATCTTTTACCTGTTTCATTCACAACCATAGCTTTCCAAATCTTAAAAGTCTCAAATACATCAGATTTTCTTCTAATACAATAGATCCATACCTTCCTTGTAGCATCATCTATGAAAGATACATAGTACTGTGATCCTCCAATGGAAGCAACTTGAGCTGATCCCCACATGTTTGTGTGAACAAGCTACAACTTATGCCTCTTCTTAGTAGACCCAGTCTTGAGAAAACTAACCCTTTTCTATTTTCTAAATACATAGTGCTCACAAAACTCTAGATCTATGCCTTTTAAATCTGAAAGCATACCTTTGGACTTAAGAATTGACATCCCCTTCTCACTCATGTGGCCAAGCCTTAAGTGCCACAATTTAGCATCCACATCTAAAGTAGATAATACAGAAGGAGATTTGTTAGTAACACAATTACATAAATAGAGAGTACCTTCTCTCTTAACTCTGGCCATAACAAGTGCACCCTTGGTCACCTTCCAAGATCCTGCTGTGAGAGTTACTGTACAACCCTCATCCCCTAATTTTCTTGCAAAAATCAAATTTCTCTTCAAGCTAGGAACATGCATCACATCTCTCAACACCCATGTGTTGTTATTCTGCATCTTCAGCTGCACTTTACCTTTGCCAATTATTTTATAGGGCTCATCATCCCCTAGATAAACTATTCCAAAATCTCCATGGATATAGTCACTAAAATATTCCCTGTTAGGGGTAGCATGAAAAGATGCACCAAAATCTAACACCCAAGATTCTATATTATTATGCAGAGAGAAAATTAAAGCATCTTGTGTAATACCTGCAACCTTGGCTTCTTCCTTTCCTTCGTGCTGATTGTCCTCCTTAGGTTTTGACCAACAATATCTGCTTATGTGCCCCATCTTTCCACAATTCCAGCATTGTGGCCTTCTGCCATTTCTGGATTTAGATATGCCTTTCCCCTTAGATTTGGATCTTGATCTGCCTTTCTTGCTCTTCTCTTTCTACCTCCCCCTACTCTCAAAACTTAAAGCATTCTTAGATGTCTCTTCAGTGCTTTTCCTACGAATTTCCTCATTCAAGATAACACTAACAACATCCTCTACTTTCAAAATATTTGATGCAGATGCAGTATTACTTACTACCATTACTAAGCCATGCCAGCTTTTAGGCAAAGAACATAATATTAAAAGAGCTTTTATTTCATCATCAAACACTATATTGACTGAACTTAATTGATTCACAATTCCATTGAAATCATTCAGATGAGTAGAAACAGATCCGTCTTCATTCATATGCAAATTAAATAACTGCTTCATAAGATATACCTTATTAGAAGTTGAGGGTTTTTCATACAAATTTGCTAACATAGTCATCAAATCTACCGTAGACTTTGCCTGTGATAAATTAGATATCACAGTGGATGCTAGACTCAGTCTTATAGACCCCAAAGCCTTTCTGTCAAGAACTTCCCATTCTTCATCCTCCATGTCTTTGGACTTCTTTGCAACACCACCTAATGGTAAGTAGAGATATTTCTGATATAGATAATCCTCTATCTGTATTCTCCATTGTTGGTAATCTTTGCCATTAAACTTTTCCATTCTCAATTTACTTTCATCTGGCATTGCTTCTCCCACTCAAACAGAAATCCCTGCAGAAACCCCTGTGAGAACCTGTAATCAATACACACTATACAGATCTGAACCACCTGTTAGTGCACCTGAGCTCTGATACCACTTGTTGGGGATCAACCAACAATAGATTACACTTGTGAAAGTAATAAATGTGGAATTAAATCAGATAGATAAGTAACTAGAATGATAAACAACAAGAACAAGAGATACAAGAAACCACCCTGAAAACTTGTATTAACAAACTCTTTACAAAAGGAATACAATTGAAGAAAACTTCTTTCTTCCACACCTCTCCTAGATGTATAGATCTCTCACTAGATCTCTATTCCTCAAGAGCTCTCTCTCTCAAGAACAATCAACTCCAACAAACCCGGATTGATTCAATTCTGTACTCTTCTTCAACATACCAATTCTACAATAATTCACAATAACTACAATAAGCTAAGATCTAATTATACATATAGAATTAGGAGACATGAGCATGCACTTACAATAGACAGTTAAGCCACTTGAACAAGGGCTCTAAAAATAATATTGCTAATAATAGAGATGCGAGCTTAAGACTACAGCTTAAGCTCATCATGTAAACACTCGCTTATATCCTCGGAAATAGCTTTCTGGACACACAGGTAACCGACGTCAGTTCTTGCTACTTGCCTGTGACTACCACCGGCCGACCCACTACCGACATCGGCACCTCTGCAACTGCACCTAGCTGACGTCAGTCGCTCCTGACCGATGCCTGTGTCTGTGTAGACCCAAAACTGATAAAGTGTGCTCCTTGGTGAAGCTTTTAGCTCCACACCCTAACATATTATGTATACATTGATGTGAGTATATGTCTTCTATGCATGTTTAGTTTTATTATTTCTAAACCCCACTTTATGCCACAAATTATGGTGAGGACTAGAATATATTTACTTTACTTATTATTAATTTATGTGAAATATCAAAAATTAAGACCTCATTAGGGTTATTTCATGATTATTTTAGATTGGAGGTTTTAGAACCCTCCTGAGTATGGTGTATTGTAGTAAAAGATCCATTAATTGGGTCTAGTATATCCCCAGATTGGTCATATTTATTAGTAAAAAATGCATCGCCAATCATAAGTGTATGGCATGATCTATCTTCTTTAATTTAGGATAAAATTATAGACATAATACATTTCTGATGGTGTATAGACTCCATCATTTCCCACCTTTATTTGATAGGTCATAATTTTTGAATTACTTGTATTGGACTTATGAGTTATCCAACCCTCTCATATGTTAGAGGTACAATCACTGAGAGTGGGGGTGAATCAATAATTCTTGATATTTAATCCAATTAGAGAACCCTTCAAACCCTTAATCATTTAACACATAAAATCATGAAGCATACACATCATTCATAACATATAACATGGAGATAGAACAAGATCAATCACATAAGACATGATATATGTTGGAAACCCTCTCGAGGGATAAAACCCAATGAACCTTATAATATGGAATACATTACTATAAATACAATATTTAGTATTTAGACTATTACTAACTGATCAAGGAGCACCCATCCCTAAATTTAGTCAAGTACCCATTTGACCTTTAGCTAGCTCCAACTAGCAAGGAGGCTACAACCCCCTCGGTAACCAATAACCAACTCAACTACCTCTAATTTGATCTCCACTATGATCTAGTGTTAAAAACACTTGATGATGGACTCATTTTACTTGCACACTTCACCCCTAGATCTCTCTCAAATAAACTCTAGGGCTTACTTGCTCAACTAGCCTCTTCTAGGCCTATTAGGTCCAATGACAAACATACCCACCTTCATCACCCTAATAAAATAAGTATGATTGATATCACTCACCCTCTTATGGTATTTTATGACTTGTACCTTCTCTTTCAAAGATTATCTCCTTTGTTTGTCTCCACACTTCCATAACTAGCATAAATAGGCCAATAATGCCTTGTGTTTATACCACTCTTTGGTAGAAACCATCTTGGTCAGCCAATATACTTACCATACTTGTTATACATTTTAAAAAGTTATTCATACACATTAAATGTAATAAACACACACTCCTTAGGTTGGAAAATACCTCATTATCCCCAAACCACCATTAGGTCTTGGTGAAACCTAAAATAATTAGGCCTTTATAGTCATACATTACAACTTCAAACTCTTAAACCACCTTTAGCTTCTACCAAATCTTCAAACACATCAAAATTGTCTCAAATATATCATTACACACTCCCTCATGGGTCTATTCCACTTGGAATACCAACTCAATACCTAAACTTAACAATTAGGTCTCATTTCTCTTCAGGTCTTCATACATAGAAAACATAGTTTTAAATTTCTAAAGCAAACACTTAAGTCTTTCACATAGCCATATGATTATATCATATTGATAAACTCTTCATAAACTTATTGATGCCTAAATATGTACCAAAAGGTGATCAGAGTGTTTAATAAACACTTCTCATTTTAGAATTCAAAGTATGAGTTGTAATTTGTGATAATCTTGTTATTGATGGTGTAATAGAGGCATAAAAAATTATTGTTTCACAATATTTATATTAGTTGGTCATTGGGAGCCACTATGGCCTATAAATATTTGCAAATAATAAGATAGTCTATGATAATTAAGGTGAATTATGCTTAATTCTATGTCTAAAGAAAAAGGATGCATAGGGTAGAGAGAAAGTATATTGCTACTAATCTTCATTCTAGATATTATGATAAAGTTCAAATATCCTTCAATCATGTACTTAAAACCAATGTGTGATACAAAATAGCTTAAGATCTAATTTCATGACACATCAAGAAAAATTCTAAGGAAAGTGAAAATAATGCAAATAATAACTAAGTTTACTTTAAATATTTACCCCTATAAGCAGATAGATGATGCACATCTAGAAATGTAGAGTAAATAAAATGAAGTAAACTAGAGAATCTTCAGTTATCCTAGCATAAGTACAAGTTAAAAATTATAAATTAAAAGGTACACACCAAGAGTCTACAAGAACTATTTAAATCTATAATTTAGAATAGATAAGTGAGAGAGAAGCCATATAATAATTCACATAAACAAAAAGAGAATCTTTCCATAATTCTCTAGTTGCATTAGTTTTTCAAAGTTTACACTAGGTTTTTAGTTCAAAAAATTCCTCCTTTTAAAAATAGTAATACTCCATTTTATATAATTCTAAGGAAGTATACAAATTAGTCATATCAAATTACAAGTGTACACATGTAATGATAGTTATTGTTAATACAAGGTTTTTAGAATACACTAGACTTTTCCAAATGAACTGGCCTATAGGTAATGCACATTTATAAATTGAACATGCCTTTACAAAGTAATATTCTATTTTCAAAATATTACAAATTTATACAAAATAATATTCTTAACTAACTTTTCAAACCCTATGTTGATGTTTCCTCTTGTTTATACTGAAGGATCTTCAATTTATAATGTTGCTCACTAATAAATTGAAGTTCTACCACTGGCATTAGGGAAAGCTCCTTTCCATGATCCTATAGGTATTTAAGGTTATTTTAAATCCTCTCTATGTCTTTATTTATTCCCTTGTCATCTCCCATTTTATTCTCAGATGATAAAAGTAATCCCTTGACTTTCTTGTTACCATTTGTTGTCTGGTTTTTCCCCTAGTTTCTTACTTCTTATGTAAACTGAAAGGTTTCATATTTGAACTCTTCATCAGTTATGAGACCCAGTGACCTTAGGGAAATGGTTTCCTTTATCAAGATATCTAATATATGTGATATTCCATCTTCCAGTTGCTTAAAGTCTTTGGTAAAGTCTTTCATTATTTTGGACCAGATGTCTACATCCTCAATATTGTCAACCAATATGGCCATGTACATATTTAAATGTGCCTTGTTGATAGTTCTAAAATTTGGGACTATGTTTTTGGAAAAGTTATTAATCAATTATTTCACCTAAAGACTTATATATTTCCATTGGCCAACTTAGTCTATTGCTTTAAAGATTTGCTTCTCTATTTATCTTTGTCTGGTCATGACTACTTTTAAATAGATGAATAGGTTAACCACGGTACCATATAACTTCTTAAATCTATCTCCATGAATTGATAAGAGAAAAGACTCTTTTGAATTATTATTTTCTTATAATATGCCCTTGATCATTGTTTATAACTGATCATTTTGAGCCTGGGCCACTTCAAGGATCTTTTCTTATTACATCTTGTCTTATCCTATCTCTTACTCTACCACTAAAGTTAAACCAAAAAAAGGTTTGATCTTATGAAAGGTGAACTATTCACCTTCAACCATGGCTTTCTTCTCAATTACTCTCTCTATGAAGGCCATCTCTAGGTTGAACTAAACTTTGAATGATGATTCTATCACTTGAGGAATAAGGAAATCAAATTTTTCTCTACTTAATGTTCCAAGAGCATAAATTTATGTTCCACTTTACCTTCCAAGGGTAGCCATGCATTATTCCTTTTCTTATTATTGCAATTCTACAATATAGGGCTTGAGTTCATCACGTACAAATATTTTGATAGACTTTGTATTATCCTAATGGTGGTGCATGGTTGGAGGATTTTAAAAAATTGCTAGTTATGAAATACTTTGGAATGGAGGGGCCATAAATTATATTATCATCACTAAAAAATTTGATTTCACTCCAAATTTGAGTGAAAATCAACTTTGGCTTCTTGCCTCTTGCTTGAATCAGAGCTAACTTAGCTTTCTTTTTAGATTGGGTTATGACAAGAACTAAGTCTAAAGGTAATTCCTTCCCATTTCATTCCATAGATTCCTCCTTAGTTTGGGACTATAGTTGTTCTATTTGTACTTCTTCATCCAACTGGTAGGTACTAGCCATTACCTTCAGGGAATCTTCTATTATCTCCTTAGGGTCTAATGTAATTATGTCAATTTATTCAACTTGTGACTCTATTTATTTAGGCATTTTTAAAGATGATTCTACTTCATCAAGTCTCCTCTCTTGAAGTTTATTTTAATTTCTCCCTTATGAAACTTTTAATTTAAGCTATTGTATCTCTACCTATGGTTGTATGGGAGGTGGTATAGATGATGGTGTTGAAAAAAAATGATACTTTCTAGGCCCCATATACCATATATCCTTAGTTTTTTCTCTCTCAATAACTTAGGCTCTAGTTTAATGTTGATTTTACTCAATCTTTCTAACACCTTTGTGAAGGAGGATGGTTTAGTGTGTGAATGGCCATAGACACAAGGGTGATGTTCATAGGTCATGTTGGTCTACTTAGCTTTAAAATGTTTTGAAAACTATTTATTGGTGTCCCATTGTCTCATTTCATTAATCTATAGATTGAAGGAGGTCCTGTGCCTAGAGATAGTCTATATATGGTCCCAATTCTGAAACATAGTCCTACTAATGGTAAAGGGAAAGGAATGGATCACTCCTTTCATTTTGATTTTATATATGTCATTTATTCCATGGACTAATTGGTATGATACCTCATTCTCCACCAATTTTATGGGTACATGGATTGGTAACCTAAGGGGTTGGCTCTTAGTTCCTTCTATCTAGATTATAGTGAAATCTACATATAGACAAATGTCCCCAATGATCTCAACATACCTCATGATCAAAGGGTTGACCCTCATCATAGGGATACCTATAATGGATTCAACTAAGGTTGGGTATACATATTTATATATAAACTGAATATGGTCCCTATAATTGAATATATGTAATTTGGAATAATATAGAGAGACTATTTATCTCCCATCATGTGACCATTTTTTATGTTTGGGATTTTTTGAATGGCTAGTAAGGCATCCAAAAGATATGAAATCATATAGAAATGTTTTCTAGTTTTCTTCTTTATTGCAAAGAATTATTTTACAAGTAGATATTGATCATATCTCTAAGAGGGGTAGGGAAGTCCTTTCTCAACCATGAAATACACAAAAGGGATCCAAATTTTGTTGACATAGGTGATGGAGGGATTTCTACACAATCTATTCAATAATGTCATAATCATCCTAATATCATCCCTAAATTGGGTGATTGGAATCCTTACACTGAGGTCAAAGACTACTTGGCCTCCTAAATATAACCATGGGGTAAGGATTGTTTCCAGGTCATTCTTATTGGACTATTCTCTAATTTTGGGTAAATCCACCTAATGCTTGGTTAGCTTGTAGTAATCATTTAAGGCAATAAGGGATATATAACCAATTATTATAAAAATATACTCATTTCCTATGATGTTTTGATCAATTTTCAATCCTTAAAAATAGGAGCAATAATAGTGATGTAATGTAGTACCTTTGGTTTGTTGTTAAATAATGATGACATATCATTTGAATGGTGACCATGTCATAGTATCTTCAACTAACTGATAAAATATTTTCATCCTCTTTTGTAATGGTTGCTTGCTCCTTAATGGTCCAAAAAATCTTAGAATGGTTTTTATGTCTTATGTTTAATGCTACAACATCAAATTTGGTATCTTTAAAGACTCTCCCTCAAGAATCCATGGTCAGATAGAGTTATGTGTCTTCTTTGTGTTATTTTTGGGTTGCCATGTCTATGAGATTATTAAAATTACTCACTAGTGGTCTATAGGTCACTGCTAGATAAGTTTTCACTTGTTTAGATGGCCATTTGACTCTCTCAAGCTTGACTTTGGTCACTCTAGGATTAAATTAGGACTTTTGGAGATGCTAGGGCTTATCTACAGGTCTTTCCCAAGATTTAATTATGATAGATTTTTTACTTGAGTGATTTTTTACCTTAGATTTTATTTGGACCTTAGAATTTATACTTTTGCTTTTCTGAGCCCACAAAATCTCTAGTTTTGTTACTTTCTACCCATGTGGCATCATCATGGCTTCTATATGGCACTTTTTATGGTATATTATTCTTTAATGTTTGAAAACATGACCATTTCAATTTAATATCTATCTCTTACTTTACACTATCTAATCTTCTTTCATATATCTACATAGCTCATTAATCTTGATCCTAAGATTTGAACGTTATTGGCTACCTTTACTATGTATTCTACAGTTATGACCATTTTCATTACCATGGGTCTCCTAATATTTGTTAAAGATTTCATCCTCATCTCAGTCCATTTGATTAATCTTATTCACATGAATGTGAGCTATAGATCCAATAAAAATACACAATGTTTAAGTTAGTATCAGGACATAAAAAACTTAGCTTAAATACTTTAGACTATGGTTTTATTTCATGTTAATAGACATAAAATAAACCTTAGGATAAAATATTTAATCTAAGTTTTGATCATAGTAAAAAGGGAACCTTGAATAATAAAAGGGACTTAATGTAATGTTTTTAACCTAAGATTTTATCGTATTAATAAACATGATAAAATGTTAGGGTAAAATCTCTAGAATAAGTCTTATAATAATATGACCATGCTTTAGTTATATTGAGCCAATAAAATAGACCATATGACCATGAGACCTATATGGACCAAGCATAATATTTTAGACTAATGTTTTGTCAAATGTTTAAAAACATGACTAAATCTTATAATGACATTTAAGCTAAGTCCATGTTGTTTATACAAATTTAAACTTAATTATAAGGGTCTCATGTCTAAACATGGACTAAAATAGATCCAATTAATCTATGATAGGTCAGAAATCTAATGAAAGATCAATTTTAACATTGAATTAAAGAACCCTAATCATGTTTATTATCCAAATGAGATTGGTTGTTAAGATTTAATTTTGACATTTTCGTGGATGTCAATGATAGCCTTGGGGACATCAATTGATGGTTATGAGAATATCAAATTTAAGCTCACATAATTAGCTATAGGTTCTAAAATTTGATGGTCTTGTGGATGTTAGTGATGGCCTCATGAATGTTAATTGATGGTCACAAGAACATTAAATTTAAGCTCACATAATTATCCATAAAGGGATAACATTTGATGGTCTTATGGAAATTAATGATGGCCTCTTGGATGTCAATTGACAGTCTCAAGAAAATAAAATTTAATATCATGAAATATAGTAGGTCTCATTGGAACTTTGAATCGATACACATTGTTTATATAAATTTTGTCTATTTTAAGTCTAAAAGAAAACATAAAGAAGGATGGGGATAAGTGATTAGAATGAACCTAGATTTGGTTTGTGTTCCATATCTAGATGTTGTGAGCACTCCTCTTTAGATGGGGAGGACTACCATTTAGTAATAAATCACTACTACAAGATTTTTATTAGTATATAAATGAGTGGGCTGCCAAGCTACGTGCTTGTTCTAGGAAGTGTGAAACCTCCCTAGAGATGATAGTCCAATTTTGAGAGATAAAATAATAATAAATAACTAAAAGAGAGGTAAAGAGAGAGTGAAAAAGAGACAAGATTACTATTATTAGTAACTTGTATATAGTAGAGAGTAATAGGGTATAGGTGAGGTATCCTATTTGTATTTTAGAAGTTGTTTGGGTAGGTTTTGAAGATACTATTGAATCCACAGTCACTAACATTAGTAGGGGAGTGATCGATATCAGTTATACTACCAAGGTTATTAGTGAGGTGATCAATGTCGATTAGGTTATCGAGGTTGGTAGGGGTAATAACTATTTTGGAGCTTACAAAATGTTTTTCTAAGTTTATGAAATGGTTTGGACTAGGTTAGGGAGGTTAGGAGAGTTATGAGAGAGAGATTATGGCTTGGGTAGGTTTAGTCAGAGGTTTGGTATTATAAATTTAAGGGGAAATAAGTGAGTATGATTTATACCTCCCTCATGGGGCATGGTCAAAAGTGTGTAAAGTAATACAAATTAGATATAAAGAAGAATAGTGTAATAAATGTTTAAACAACCTACATTATAAGTGATGTACTTAACTTTGGTGGTCATTGAATGATAAGTGCTAGGTTGATCGATCCTATCAAGGAGTCTAAACTTGAATGCATAAATAGAGATAACAAATAGGTGTTGTTGGTCCTCAAGATCTCAGTTTTTGATTATGATTGACTTATGTAGGATGATAGTAAGCCAGGATGTCAAAAAATAGAATGCCAAAACCATGAATGAGAGTGATATTTGATTTTATTAATTTTTAATGACTTGAAATTTAGGTTAGGGCTTAGATTATACTATTGATGTCAGTGATCCCATCGACATTGACTGTGGGTTGACCAATGTCAGTGGCCCTAGAATAGGTAAACATTACTATTTTTGGCCTATTTTCTATTTTTATTCATGACAAGTGTCACACCCATTATAAAATGGTAAAAATAAGTGGTTAGGAAGGAAGTATTTATTTAAGAATCTAGTTTGGAAGTGGGAATAAGTCTTGGGTAGTTAGGATGAGAGGACCAAGTCTTGAGGTGACTCATCAAGTGATAATCAGTCATAGGGTGAGGTGGCTAGGTAAGGTGGTAATATGGGGTTTTAATTAACTTAATCAAGTATTTTAAACTAATTGTTTGAGGGGTAAAAGTATTGGTTAGGAAGGTTAATTGTTATTATTAAAATGGGCTCAAGTGGGGTTTCGATATAAGGAGTTACGCATGTGTGTGTGATGTAATTTTACTGTCTATATTTTCCCCTTTTTATCTTATAATCTATACTAGCATGTTATAATAAAAAAATAGGATTTAGATGATTAAATAATTAAATGAGGTATCCCCCCTCAAAATAAGAATCAATGGAGGAGAAATCAGAATCAAGTAATATTTTGATAAAAGGTAATTATGTCAATGGTAGAGAATTGAGTATTGCTATATATGTGTATACCAAAACAAGCTATAGTCATCAAAGTTAAGAACATACAAGGTTAAGGAGGACTCAGATAGAAGCAACCAAAGCACAACTTCTAACTGATAGATAATGGGTTAAAACAATCAAAGTTATAGCTATAAGGGTCAATGTGTCCTAGGTATCTAAGGTAGGAAGTGCTCCTAGGAAACATAAAAGGGTTGAGGGTGATAGGATGGGTATGGTTTCCATCCAATACACCTAATATACATATGTGTGCATAATAGCCAACTATAGTAGAATACTATAGGTGGTTAGGACAAATAATGCAAGGGTGGTGTAAAAGGGTCAATGAGTGAGGAAATAGTCATGATCTCCAAGCAAAGTCGTCATGGGTGAAGATTTAAGTGATATTAAATGTTTTTTGTCATGGTTGGGGGATACATATGTGATTTTTAGTTGCCCCAATATATGGGTAAATTTTTAAAAGTTAGGAGTGCTTGGTTGGTAAAAATATTACAGGAATGGTGTCGATGTTGGTTTTAATTACCGAATCGGTAATAGAAATTTTTGATGTCGATAAACTTAGGGCAACATTTTCGATGTTGGTAGGCATAAGTATTGACATCATCATATTAAGTCAAGAATGCTAATGTTGATGGCTAACCAAACCCAAAAGGGGGTTTAGTGGCTAACCAAACTCATTTATAACATGGTGATTGGTGAGAAGAAATAGAGCTTAAGAGTGATTTGAGATGGTAGCTCAAGGAGGGGACCCAGTGGGAGGTACACAACTATAAGATCTAATGGAGCCAGTCATGAGGAGATGGAGAGATGAGGTAAGAGCCTACATTAGTTTGATTTTGTATTTGTAAGTTTTAAGCTAAATGAGAGGTAGGGTTGTGGAAAATGTTAGTAGAGGGGTAAAAAGTAGGTTAGGGTAGTTTTAGGATAAGTTAGGTAGTTTTATGGGTAGTTTTTTAGGGGAAAAGGGTAGGGTTGTATTTGGGTTATTCATCCTTAGGGCTGAACCAATTATTGACATCGATGAGGTCAAATAACATTAGTTGACATAACACAGAGGTCAATATTTTCCTATTGATGTTAGTTGTTACATAAGTTGATAAAGCATTGATGTTAGCATTAATGTTGACATTAGTTACTACTAAAAAGTGTAAAAATAAGAGAAAGGGTGAGTTTTGGATACCTAATGGAAGTAGTCAACTAGCCTAATGGTCAAGCTAACCTTAGAAGACCTTGTGTCATCTGAGTGATGCTTACATAGATCAATTTAGGGCCTTAGGCCAATGTAGTTCTGCCAAAACCTATGAAAAAGATCTAAAAATGTGTGTTTACGGGAAAGGGTAAGTTGAGATAGGTCGAGAGGTTTAGGGCTTAAAATATAGGTCATAGTGTTAAGAGTCAATAATATAGGCTATGAGGCCTAGAGTTGGGATAGATAGGTAGGCCTAGGGTAGAGAAAAAGAGGTTGTTAAGCCTAGGGTAGTTATTGAGGTGGGTATATGGCCGAACTAACCTTAGAAGACCCCATATCATCTAAGTGTTGCTTACATAGCCTAGTTTAGGGCCTTAGACAAATGTATTTCTCCTAGTGGGAATGGAAAAAGGTGGTGATAAAGTAGATTAAAAGGTATGTGACCTGAGTTGTTTATATGTATAGATGTAGGTAAGGATGGAGCTAACATTATGAGATCATTTGTTAAGGCTATTGACATGTATGAGGAGGGATGTCACTCCATACGAGTTGGAGTATATGGTGACCATGGGATTAGGAGGAGTGTGATGGTACTATCAAGTCATGTGGGATGTGTCTCTGATGATAGCATTGATTGAGAGGTGGGATCATACCACCAACACTTTCCATCTATCAACTAGGGAGTTTATATTGACATAAGAGGATTTGTATATGATTCTATGGCTACCACTCTAGGGTGAAGAGATCTTCACATGCTTGAAAGAGGAGCATGATATACATATGGTCACTTTATATGGAGAGCATGTCAATGAGGTGACTTACCACTCTATGAGTTTTTTATATGAGCCATTATATATGGTTAATGAGGAGAAACATCATTTGATCATCTTGATGATGATTAAGATCATGGTGTATGCATTACTAAATGTAAACGAACGGAGATTTTTGATTACTTTGATAGGTGTGCTTACACAAATGGTTGAGTAGTGGACTATTTTTATCTAGGGTCTAGTATTTTTGGCACAATTATATAAAGAGCTATGGGGTTTGAGGCTATGATGGTGATACAATTTATGTGTTGATCATCTACTATACTATTGGGCATATGAGCACATCATGCAACATGACCACTAGGTTTACCTACCACTATCGTAGCCAACTTTAGGGTTGTTTTTAGATGGTGGAGATTAGGGATGGCACAGACCTGAGATTAGGGTTGCCTACTATAGGTTCATGATTGAGGGCTTGATCCCTATAGATATTTTATGGAGATTGTATCTAACATACCCAATTTTTAGAGGGTAGGTAGAGTAGCTTGTTGGGTTACAAAGTGCACTATGGGTTAGGGGATATGGACTTGTGAGTTGGAGATGGTACCCATGGCATAGGTTAGGAGGTAGTTTGGTATACTATAGTATATTCCACCTACCTTCCCTTGATATAGGAGGGATGACATAGAGGCACCCCTACCATTACCTTAAGAGACTGATGGGCTAGATTTTGAGGAGCTGTCAATAGGGCTAGGTGTTAGGGACCTAGGCTGTATAATGGCCTATATAGCTTGGTAGGTAGGGTTACATTTGGTAGTAGAGGTTAAGAGGCTACCACTAGATTTATAGGGGTTATTCAAAGAGGGATGTAATGTTACGGTCTTGAGATATAATAGTGTAAGCTTGATATATAGTAGTGTAGGCTCAAGAGATAGCCTAGTCATAGGTTTTAGCCTTATAGGGGTAGGTGGTGATGTTACAAGGTCAAATTAGGGATTTATAGGGTCAATTTGTAGCACTATAGGGCCAATTGATTGTTTTATAGGGTTAGGTAATTATAGTGACAATAGAGAAAGATAGTCTAAGAGTAGTAGGCTAGGCTACTCCTCCACCACCACCATAGGGACCGATACAAGGTAGGCCATCATCAGGTGATATGGGTCCTCTATAGACTATATCTATGGTGATATATTTAATTTCCCTAGATGAGATTTCTTATTATGAGAGGGTGATTAGAGAGTTCCCATAGATACAGAGATATTTAGAGTTTAGAGAGTAGGAGAGGTCGATGTCATGTGTGATGGATTCTATCTCACATAGATGTAGACAAGTGGAGAGTGGTGATGACACTAATTCCTCATAACCACACAAAGATCCTCAAGGACCTTGGGTATCAAAGTTTTCTAGTTATGATTATATATGTTACATATATACTAGCTTGTGAGTTGAAGATGTGAGATGTACATTTTGAGAGAGAGATATGATGTTATGATGATGTAGATGATGATCATGTACTTTGATCACATATTATATATATGAGATGTTCATTTTTTTTCCATGTGTTTATTTGTGATGTGTTTCTTGTGATCATGATTATGATATGGATGACGATTATGATATGTGATGTTAACTTGAATTTTAATGTTGATTATGTTATTTGAGTTAGACTAGCCTTTCCCATTTATGTGATGGTATATGCATAGTTGATTGGTTAGCTTCATCTTAGAATTTTTTCATATTTATGATGGTGTAAAATTTAAAATGAATAGATTAGTTATGTTAGTTTATTTCAACATTTATCCATATTTGTGATGGTGTATACATAAAATAAATAGACTGGTTATGCTAGTTTATTTCAGTATTTTTCCATATTTGTGATGGTGTATACATAAAATAAATAGACTGGTTATGCTAGTTTATTTTAGTATTTTTCCATATTTGTGATGGTGTATGCATAAAATAAATAGATTGGTTATGTTAGTATTGGTATGACATTGTTTCTTCATCTCAAATAGAGATATCAACATGTGATGTGGATGGGAAAATAAAGAGGTAGAATGATCATGCATTGGCAAAGACCATAATTTAGAACATAAATAGACTTAGGAAAATGAGCCTCTTTCATGCCTTATATCTTTGAACCATTTTGTTTTTCTAGAGAAGCATCATGCTTACCTTATGATAAGTGAGCTTGATAGTCCCTTGAAAGAGTATGAGGGGTAAAAGGGTAAAATGATGAAAAAATGGTTTAGGTAGCATAACCTACCACGTAGAGATGATGCCCCTTTTATGGGTGACCCAAGATCTAATGTAGGTAAGTCCATGACTTAAATATTTTTTTTGTGTAAGTTGATCAATGTGAGAAGCCTATAATGGGATTTTACATGGATTAAGGTCAGATAAAGCTATGAGAAGCCTTTTGCATTTGTTTTTACCTTTGAGAGAAAATCATGGTTTAGCCATCCTTCAAGGGAGTGGTCTAAGCATTTATTTTTAATTTTAAATAGTTGTCCTTCAAGGGAGTAGTCTATTGATAGTAGAAAAGGGAAGTTATGTAACTATCCTTCGAAGGAGTAGTCTATGTTGAAAAAAAAGACCTAAGATTTTATAACTTTTTTAAATATCCCATTTTTTTTACTTTTAGTCATGGACAAGACTATAGATGCTTAGGAGTTTTCCATTGTGAGGAAAAAATCATACCACTATGTAAGTTAACTAAGTGTATAGGAGTAAGGGTAAGAGGAATGGAAATGAATGTCATAGGGATGCTCAAGGGATGAGCTCATGTTAAACATAAAGTAAAGTGATGCTTGTTTAACAAAATAATGGTCATAGGTGTAACACATTTAAAGGCTTATGTTCTGGCCTTCCTTCAAGAGATCACAAATGATAAGTTCTTGAGCCATACTTGTGAGTTATGATATAAGTTCCAAGCTAATTAGGAGAAAACTTACCCCATTTCATTTTCTCCATGTTTGTCACATGTATATTTTCTTTTAAGATAAGATCTCCTATATTGAAATCTCACTCTTTAAGTTTTTTGTTATAAGTGCATTTGATACGATCTTGATAGATTTGGAGGTGGTTGAGGGATATGAGATGGTGCTCATCAATAAATTCAAGTTGGGCTAAAAATTATTGGAAAATGTCATCATTAGTAAGTATGTCATGTAGAGAAATGCAAAGAGAAGGAATCTGGACCTCAAGAGGCAAAACAACGTCTATCCCATATACCAATGAAAAATGTGTAGCACCTATAGGGGTTTGAATGCTAGTGTGATAAGCCCATAAAGTAAAAGGAATGTGTGTGTGCCAATCCTTGCTTGTATCATTGACTACCTTTATGAGAATTTTGGCCAATGTTTTTTTAGAAGCTTTTGCCTATCCATTAGCTTGGGGATAGTATGGTGATGACAAGCTTAATTTTATTCCAAATGCATCACAAATACTTTGAACAATATTATTTTTAAAAGACTTGCCATTATTTATTATAATCTTGTGAGGTACACCAAAATGATAGATGATGTGATGGTTAATGAAGTCAATAATTTTGTTAGCTTTAATGGAGATGAGAGGGATGGCCTTGACCCACTTGGTGAATTATTCATTCATAGTAATTATGGAATGATGACAGAGGGCTAAATGAAGGTTAATCTCTATAATTAGATCTAACCCCCATTGAGAGAAGGGATACAAGTATCTAGTAACTTGTACTTCATGACTTGTAATGTGAAGTAGGTTAGCATGTTGTTGACACTTAATATAATTTTGAACGTAATCATCATAGTCTTGATGAAGTGTGGGCCAATAATAGCCAAGTCAAAGGATACATTTGGAAACTATATGACCATTGAAATATCCACCATAAATCCCATCATAGACTTCATTAATAGCAAAGGGAGTCTTAGTACTAGTTAGGCATCTAGGGAGAAGACCATCAAAACTTTGCTTGTAGATAAGTCCCCCTAGTATAGTGTAATGAGAAACACATTTTATGAAGGCCCATTTCCCATTATTAGAAAGATCATGAGGGGTAATATAGAAGGAAATATAATCCATTAGTTGTTTATACCATAAGTATTATGGGTTAGTTGTTACATTTCCAACAAAAAAGGATGTTAAATGAGACATAAGAGGGTAATCTTAAGTGATGCATGGTGACATATATTATAAAAGAGGATGAAGAGGGTATGTGTGAAGCAAGTGAAGACATCATATCAGTGAACTTGTTTGTAGATTGAAGAATAGTTTGTAAGAGATAATAGTCAAATGATCCCAAGAGTGTATATACATGATGTTTATACCACTATAGAATTTTGTTTTTGCATAGGTAGGAACCATTAACTTGGTTAACCACTAGCTAAAAATCACTAAAAATGGTTATGGATTTGATACTCAAGAAGAGATCTGTTTGAGTCCTATAATCAAGGCCTCATATTCAACCATACTCTTAGTAAATTGAAAATCTAGTTTCAATGACAAAGACATAGGCTAACCATCTAGAGGAATAATAATTACCCCCACACCCCCACCATGTTGGCATTTAGATCCATAAAATAACATCATACTTTGATAGGAGATGTCATCAGTGGAGATCATTGTAATAGATTCATGGGGGAATTCAATGTTTGAATGTTGATTGTTAGGTAAAGGGGTTGAAACTAACTAGTTAGTGATTGTTTGCCCTTTAATAATTTTTTATAAATGAAATCTAAGTTGAATTTAGCAATAATCATGAGCCACTGAGATACACATTGGTTGTGATATGGTTTGGAATGCATGTATTTGAGGGGATCAGTGTGGGTGACCACATAGGTTTTGTGATTTAGGAGATAATGGAAAAGCTTAGAGGTAGAAAATACCATCACAAGGTAATGCTTTTTAGTATGAGTATATCAATTCTCATAATCAATAAGTTTGTAGCTTATGTAATAAATTGCCTGCTCTAGATGTTAGTCATCTTGATATGCAATCATAACACCTAGAGAATGGTCTATTGTAGAGATGTATAGGTAGAAAGGTTGATTTTCCTTAAGTGGAATAAAAACCAATGGGTAAAGGAGGTATTATTTATGTTCATCAAAGGCTTCTTATAAATATGTACTATAATTAAAGGAGACATCCTTTTTAAGGAGATGGTGAACGGGTTGGGAGTGATCTGAAAAATGGGAAATGAAGTGGTGAATGGACTAAAGTTTGCCTTGTAGGCTATGGAGTTGTTTGATATTATTAGGTAAAGGCATTTCTAGGATTTCTCTAACCTTAATAGGATCGACCATGATACCATGGAGAGAAATGATCAAACCTAATAGTTTATCAAAAAGAACACAAAAGACACATTTCTTTGGGTTTAGTCAAACATTATATTGGAGGAGATGAGTGAATATGGTTTTAAGAATTATCAAGTTCTCTTGAAAAAATTTATAATTGTTGAGTAAGTCATCCATGTAATCTTCCATAATTTTTTGTAGGAGATCATGGAAAATTTACATCATGGCACATTGGTAGGTTGCACCAACATTTTTTAGGCTAAAAGGCATGACCTAATAATAAAAAGTCCCCCATGGGGTAATAAAGGTTGTCTTGTGTTGATCATTAAGAGTGACTAATATTTGATTATATCTATAAAATCCATCCATAAGTGATAAAATATCATGGCCAGTCATTATATCAATAACTTGGTCAATACTAGGCAATGGGAAGTTATCTTTTGGACATGCAAGGTTTAAATCATGATAGTCAGTGCAAATACAGATTCCCTTAATAACTTTTGTGATAATAAAAATATTGGAAATCCATTTTAGGTAGTCAATGGGTTGGATAAAGTTAAAAAAAGGAAGAATTAGAGCTCTTGTTTGACAAGGAGAGTGATGAGAGGATGCATCTTACGAAGCTTCTATTTAACAATTTTAGCATCTTTATTGGTGACAATGTTATGGGTGATGATATAAGGGTCAATAATAGGCATGTCATCATAAGACCAAGCAAAGGATTTGATATGGTCATTAATAAATGTGGTATAATTAACTTGCTCAGAGGAATCTAAAGATTGGTCAATCTTGAGGACACAAGGGTTATCATGAGAAGGCAGGTTGATGTCAATGGTTGATTCATTTAACAAGTTTGTGTTTCAAATGGGATTGATCATTAGATATAGGAATCATCCACACCCATATACGTGATAATTTCATCATCATCTTGACATTGGATATTTTTAATAGTGGGAGAGTCTTCAATTATTTTAGGATGAATGAAAGGAAGGGACCTTGTTTCCTTACCCTGATGATAGGTGAGAGGTGCCAAATAGATGACATTTATTGAAAAAAATAAGAGGTATAGATACATTCAATTCAATAGGTGATGTTATAGAATAAGGTGGAGAAGGAAAGACAGGTTCTTCAATAATTTTTTTGGAGGTTTTAGTGATTTTATTTGGTTTGTCATATCCCACCCCATGCCTCTTTTTATCATTTTCAATGGTGTTACTAGTAGGATATTCACTAGGTGTATGGACACCTTGTTCATAATGACCCAAACCAAATATTTTACAAGAAAAATTATAGATATAGGTGTGATCAAATCTAGGGTTACTCAGGAAAGAGAAGTCATAGGTAAATAGTTGTGGTGAAGAAGATGGGTTGTTAACAGTAGGAGCTTGAGCAATTCCCCCATATGTGACATTTTTTCTAAGGTTAGGGGGGCCATAAGGGATGACCATATTGATACAAGGATCATAATTTATGTGTATTTGAATCCTTCCATACTCTTATGGAGTATAGAACATGTCAAGTGTCAAAAAATTATATTTGCCAAGTGATAAACATTGAAAGGTATCCTCCATGGGGTCTTTATCAAGAATTTATGTTGTCGATATCTATGTAACTATGGGAGTGGAGATTGTGGAAGCTTTAGAATCATCATCTGAGGAAGATGATGTTTTCAATGGTATGAGAACATCATTGGGACTATAGGTCATATTACATGTTTTAAACAAAGGTGGGTCTGTAGGTATAACATGTACTTGTCACCATGTTCAAACTTGACCATTAGTGCAAAGTTGAGGGTATACATGACATATAACATATCCAAGATCATCCAAGAAATATTTTATATTATAACTCTCCATCCACAATATATAAGAGCTCAGGAATTATATGAGGTCCTACATGAATATGTAAGACAACAGTGTGCACCGTAGTAGCTATAGTATTCTTAAAAGAATGGAGTACCACATCAGTTTGAGACATCAAATTACAAATAAGGGCTAGTTATTTATAGGCATGGGTGGAAATAATAATAATACTAGATACCCCATTGATCATAACTCTCTTGATACAAGTTTGATCAATATATACAATGACAAAAAGGGTAGAATCCTAATCTTCAAGATGTTGACGTGAAATTTATGAATCACTAAAAGAAATAAAGGAGAAAAAATTAAAGGAGCCAATCACAGATGTAAGAGGTTGGGTATCTTCTTATTGTACCTCAATCACTTTCAAATCACTAATCAAATAGTGATAGTGTTGGAATGAGTTTTTGATTAACTCATATAAAGACATTTTCACAAGAGTTTGGTGAAGCTATTTCACCATTAAGCTTTGAATAACATTTGAAGAATTTGTTTTAGGAACACCCAAGATGGAGATAATAATATTAGTATGTGGAATTTATTTGGTCAAGGGATGGGTCCAAGAAGTAGTGACCTTTTCCTTAGCTTTATCTTTTTCATTTTGTGACTATGTGGCCACATAAACTATGTTGATTTGAAAAGTTGGTGAAGGAGGTGGTAAAGTGGTTACAATGACATATTTAGGTTTGAATTTAGGTGGAATAGTAGGAGGAACTATGGATACCAAAGGTGTAATAATAGGAAAATTAATGGTAGTATCATCAAATAGAGTGTCAACATCAAATGTTGTTAAATAAACACGATGAGGGCTTTACAATTCTTAGTATCATGTCTATGTAAATGATGATATAAACACACTTATGTATCACCAAACCAAGATGGATTCATTACAAGAGGATTATAAGGATTAATGGGAGGAATAGTTATTATTGAAGATTACAATAACTAACATAGGAAAAAGCTTTGAGAGCCTGCAAGTGGGCTCATACTTATTGTGTTAATAGGAGTGGACACCTTTTGTTTTTATGTTGAAAAGGTAATTTTATGTGGTGCCTTGTTTGGTGATAGTGAAGTTACATGTTTTTCTCACTTTATTAGTGTCATATGTGAGAGGCCTACCACATTGCAAAGGCAAGAGTGGAGGTAGCTTAACTTTTTGTTTGGCTTGGCTAGATAATATTCTGGCTAAAGTAGAAGGATGTGGCCCCAAAATGGATGGTAAAGTTTATGGTTGAAGAAGGGATCAACAAAATCTAGGAGGCTTAAAATTATTTTGTATTTTAGGGTGAAAAACTCCAACTTGTGATTGAAGAGTTAAATCTAATTTCACCTGTGGATGAATTAAATTAGAAATAGGGCATACACCTAATGCCCTAATCTACTTTAATGTAATATATTCTAATGAGGATGAGGGTTCTATCATAGATGGCTAAAGTTTAGGTGCTTTTGGTGAAGAATCTCTAGCTTTTTCAAAGACATTAGGGTAAAGGGTAGTAAGGGGGTTGGTGGTAAAGGTTGACATTCATTGTGTTGGATACAAATTTTTAAGCTAGTCTTAAAATGTTGCATGGTCTAGCTTTGTGGAGTCAATAAATTCTAGAATTTTTACCAAATGCGAGAAGGGTTTTGACAAAGTTGACATAGGCCTTACATTTATTTTTTGTAAGGATATGGTGTTCGGGAAAGGGGGAAATTATTGGTCTTTGCTACTTCAGGCCAAATATAAGAAATAACTACAATGGGGTCCTCTTCAATAGAGATGGGAGAAGAGACTTGGTCTATCATGGGTGGAGGGGAGGTAGGGGAAGTAGGTTCCTCAAGAGGTTAAAGCATAGGTATTATGTCTCCCTCAACATATGGGTGAGGCATGGGTAAAGTATGATCCTCCATAGGTAAAATAAGGGGTAAGAGTGGTAAAATTGGAGTAGGCACACCAAGTCTCTCATTTATTATGGGAGTAGATGATATGGACTCTTCTAGATGAAAAGGTGAAGTGGGTGGGGTACCACTTTCTCTAGGTAGAGGAGAAGTAGGGGAAGAAGCTTACTCAAGAGGGTATAATTTAGGAATGATGTTCCCTTCAACATGTGGTTGAGGAATAGGTAGGGGGTGGTCTTTAAGTGGTAAGAGGATAGGTAATATTGGTGTAAATAAAACTGGCATTATAAGCTCCTCAGGTGGAAATAGGAGTGGCAAAGGAGGCTCCTCCTTTCAAGGGATTGGGATGGGTGAAATAGGGTCCTCTACTTAAGGAAGAAGAATGGGAAAAATATATTCCATTAAATATGGGGAAGGATTTGATAAAATAGATGTTTCCTATTCAAGGATAGGTTGAATAAAGATAAAGGAAAGACCATATTAACTATATTTATATTATGATAACCTGAGTTACTTTTGGATTGGAAAATATTTTGATTTAGAAAATGGTTAGGAAAAGGTTGTTTGAACACATCCATAATTTGATTAGGAGGTGCGTTATGATTATCCAAGATGACATCACCTATATCAAGCATATCCTAAATAATGTTCTTGAATGTCTTGTAATTATTAGAGTTGTGGCCTTTAACTTGATGGTAACTACAAAACTCATCCTCCTTGTACCGGGTTGGGATAAGATGAGAAGGCTTGAACTGTATAGGAGGTTTAATCTAAGGAAGGATTATGACACCTTGTCACAATGTTTTCTTTAAGACAGATGTATATGACTCCAAAATGGGAGTATATTGTCTTTGTTCATACCATTTTTGGAATTACTTGGTTAGAATTTGAGAAGTTGAGGAATTAGATTGGTTTTTTGTTGTGGAAAACACTAACTTAATGACTACCATGTTGGTACAACCTTTATCATTTTGGTTAGAGGGAGGAGTTTTAGAGGAGGATGAATCATTTAAATTGGTATTGGGATTCTTACTATGCAACTTGACTTTTCCTTCATCAATATCATGAACCTTGAGTTTTTGTGCCATTGTAAAGGCCTCATCAAATGTGAAAAAAGTTTCTACCTAGAGTGTGGGCGAGATGTGATTAGCACATACCCTTGAGAAGAGCTCAATAAGATTAGGTTGGGGTAAGGAGGAGATTTTATTGATCAAACTTCTCCAATGAGTGAAAAAATTGGCAATAGACTCATCATCAAATTGTCTAATAGAGTAAAGGTCTATTATAGAAACCATTTTTAAAATGTTAATAGAGAAATGGTATTGGACTGTTTGTGCAAGTTGGGTAAATGATAAAAGGAAATGCTAAGGTATAGAGCTATACCAATCCAAGGTAGAATCTAAAAGAGACATAGAGAAAGTGCAAAGTAGTAATTCATCATCATGTCCTATAAAATAACAAGCATGTCTAAATGCTCACAAGTGCTATTGTGGGTCCTCTTTACTCTAGAAACAAGTAAATCTAGGGAGTTCCCATTGGATTTTATAAGGGAATATAGGTACAAAAGGATGGATTAGTTAATTTTATATTTGATCATAAGATTATACATTCCTTGAACTAGAAACAAATGTCTCTAGATTAGACATCTTGTCCATTAGCATCTTAATGAAGTCTAGAGAGGGATTAGTTTGGGGGATACATCCTAAGTTATAGGGAAGATGATAGGAAGTAGAGGGAGAATATGGCATAGCTTGTTGAGGTTTTGTCAGGGCAATATAATGATAATGAGTCAAAGGCTGGGGTGTGGAAAGAAAAGGGGCTTGTCCCATTGGGTTGGAGATTATGCCTTGGTTTATATTACTATAGGTTGGATTATTGGCATGGTTAGATTGGATGAAGGGTGAGTCATAACTTGTGTAATTATAGGTGTGAGGGTGGATGGAATAAGTACATATAAATTCTAGAATGGGGTGTGATTTGGCTGAACTAGTTGTGGTTGTGAAAGTAGGGAAGTTACACCAGGGTTTAAGTGGGATTGGGTAGTTAGAGATGCTATATTTTGAACATTATTTATATTTGGGTTACTCATCAATGTGGTGGTTTGGGTAACCATGTTAAAAATAGTGGAGGCAACTAAAACTAAGATTTTATCCATTAAAGAGGTTGGCATACCATAGATTGGGTCACTAGAAGAATTAAAGGTTCAACTCATAGCAAGGTAATGCTAAAGGTCTACCACATTATGATCAAGAAATTTAGTAAAATCTTGATCTCCTTCAATCACAATGGGAATTTAGTTAGGGCTAGGAGTATGCTTTGTATCTAAAGTATGTTCCATTGAAAAATCATAAGTGAGAGGGGAAGGTGGAAGTGGTTGTTGACATGCATAATCAACAAGAATTTTAGCTTAAACTCATGTTAATATCATGCACAAGGAGGTTTAAATATTCTTGCTACCCTATATTTGAAATATAATATAGAAAAAATGGGTTTGAGTGTAGGTAAATGGGTTACTTTATCTTGCTATTTTGAGTAGATGAAATTACATAGTCACTGACTTTGGTAGGGAAGTGATTGATATCGATAGGAAGAGTTCACCGACATCAGTGGAATAACTGATGTCAGTAGGTAAAGTCTATCGATACTGGTAGGGTTAACTAATGTTGATCATTATGAAATATTGGGAGATAGAAAATATGATGTTGTAAGAAATTAGAGGTTGAAACTAGTTAAAATAGTGGATGTAAAAGGTTTGTGTAAAAAGGAATAACACTTAGAAAACTTGAGAAAATAAGTTATAAAAATTGAGTTTTAGAAATAGTATTAATTTTGTGAATAAATAGGAAAGAATCCTTACCAACTCAAAAATATAGAAGGCAATTAAAAAGTAGAAAAAGAACATTTAACCATCAACTATTAATTCTTAGAGATTAATTTTTTGTCTTGTGTTGGCTTATGCCTTAATCAGATAGTGAGAAGAGAATGTAGTTATCAAAGGTACTAGAAAGCAATCTAGAGCTAGTTTCATATTAGTTTTGGTGCTCAAGAGGAAATTTGTTACACTGGGTACATGGTTTGTTTAGGAGCTTTCTCTCCTTAGTTCAAAAACTTAGAGCTAAACTAGGTCACTTATAAAAAATATAACTTTTGTCTAGAGATTATAATCTACCAGAGAACAGAGTGGGTTCTTCCCTTGGTGGTGAAATCCAAGTAGGATAGTCGGATAGGGTAAAGTGATCCACTAGGTGATGAAATCTTGAAAGGCCTTTTCTCATTTGATTTTAGATGCTTGTTTATGTGAATGTCATTTGATTGTGTAACATAGGTGTACTATGATTTATTCAAAATGCTTATAATTAACTAGGTGAGTTAATATGCAATAAGAAAAATATGAAATGTAGTAAATTTTAAACCTAAATCTAAAACATTTAAATTAAAATGAAATCAAAGATGAAATAGGAATAGAGTATGAATTTGACTATCCTAATGTGCATGTTAGAGGAAGTAAATACAATATTATTTTTTTTTGTAAAAGAAAATGACAAATTACTTTTTAGAGGCAACGAGAAAAGAAAGAAAATTTTAGTTTAATGCCTTTTAAATAGATAATAAGATATTGAATTTTTGTTTTTAAGAGAAAAGAGAAGGAAGAAGTGCAAGAAATGAAATTTTCACTATAATTCACCTATATAAATGTTTAAAAAAATAAATGAACCCAAAGAAAACTCCAAGATCCCACTGGGCATGGCAGAAATGCTTCTCTAAATTAGAATGAACCTAGATTTGGTTTGCATGCCAGATCTAAATGTTTTGAGCACTCCTCTTTGGTTGGGGATGACTACCTACAAGTAAGAAATCACTACCATAAGATGTTTGTTCATAGATAAATGAGTGGGTTGCCAAGCTATGCACTTTTTCTAGGATGTGTGAAACTTCCCTAGAGATGAAAATCCAATTTTGAGATACAAAAGAATAATAAATAACCAAAAGAAAGGTAAAGAAAGAGTGAAAAAGAGATAATATTATCATTATTAGAAACATGTGTATAGTAGAGAGTGACAAGGCGTAGGTGAAGTATTCTATTTGTATTTTAGAATTTGTTTGGGCAGGTTTTGAAGATGCTAGTGAATCCATAATCATCGATGTTGATAGGGGAGTGACTGATATCAGTTATAATACTGAGGTTGGTAGCGAGGTGATCGATGTTTGTTAGGTTTTTGAGGTTGATAGGGGAAATAATTGTCTAGGAGCTTATAGAAGGTTTTTTTGAGTTTAGGAAATGGTTTGGATCAAGTTAGGGAGGTTGGGAGAGTTATGAGAGTGATTGTGTCTTGGGTAGGTTTAGTCAGTTTAAGGGGAAATAAGTGAGGAAGATTTGTACCTCCCTCATAGGGCACAATCAGAAGTGTGTAAAGCAATGCAGAGTAGATATAAAGAAGAATAGTAGAATAAATTTTTAAATAACCTACAATATAAGTGATTTACTTAGCTTTGGTGGTCACTAAATGATAAGTGTTAGGTTGATGGATCCTATCAAGGAGTCTAAACCTAAATGCCTAAACAAAGAGAACAAGTGGGAGTTGTTGGTTGTCAAGAGCTTAGTTACTAATTATGATTGAATTATATAAGATGATTGTAAGATAGGATGTCAAAAAATAGAATGCCAAGACCTTAAATGAGAGTAAGAATCAATTTTCCTAATTTATGTTGACTTGAACTTCAGGTTGGGGATTGGCTTATATTACTGACATTAGTCATGGGTTGGTCGATGTTGATGGCCTTCGAATAGGTAAACCTTATTATTTTTGGCCTATTTTCTATTGTTGTTCATGCCAAGTGTGACACCCATTATAAAATGGTAAAAATAAGAGGTTATGAAGGAAGTAGTTATTTAGGAATTTAGTTTGGAATTGGGAATAAGTCTTGGGTAGTTAGGATGAGGGAACCAGGTCTTGAGGTGACTCATCAGGTGAGAATTAGTCATATGGTGAGGTTGCCAGGTAAGGTGGAAATAGGGGTTTTTAATTAACTTAAATAAGTATTTTAAATTAATTAAATGTGTGATGGGTAAAATTATGGGTTAGGGAGATTAATTATTATTATTAAAATGGTCTCATGGGGGGTTTCAATACAAGGATTTATGCACATGTGTGTGACATAATTTTGATGTCTACACACATCATTTGATTGATCTTTCCCAAGTAAATATGGGTCATTGATTATGATATTGGTAGTCAAACATGGTTAGCTTGTGTAGTCATAAAAGGATTAAGTGAGCTCAAGACCATTTAAAATTTAGACCAAAGTATAACATAAGTCTTTAACATATGTTCTTAAAACATAATAAAATGAAGACCCTTAGAATAATTAAAGTAATAACATATGTTCTATCATAAGGTTTTATTGTATTGGTAAATATAATAAAAAACCTTAAAGTGAAACTTAGGCTAAGTCTATGTTATAATAAAAAGGAACCCATTTCAATCCATGATGATCTTGCTCTATTAGATCATTTTTTTTGGCTCAAATGTGGGTCATTATTTACAATCTTAGTGATCAATTTGGATTGTTCCCATGGGCTAAAGTCTTAGGCATATTGGGCTCATCTCATTCTATTTGATCAAATTCATTTGATTAAATACGAGCTATTGATCCTACAAACAATCACATGGTTTAAGTCAGGGTTCAGAGACATATAAAATGTAGGATAAAGCCTTAAGACTAAGGTCTTATTTATGTTAATAAACATGAGTGGGGCCTTATGATTAATACATTAATCTAAGTTTAAATAAAAGTGGACAAAGGGCTCAAGATATAAAAGAGACCTATTATATAATTTTTAGACTAAGATTTGGTCATGTTGAAAAACATGACTAAGCCTTAGTATAAAAATTTAAATAAGTCCATAGCATATTAAAAGGTTCCTAAATAATTTTATTCCCATGAAGTTGAATTCAAATGAGGGGTCTAAGCTAGGGTTTCTGAATAAAGGCTTTAGAAAGCTAGAATATGGATTCAATTTGAATTTTAACAAACCAAAGGCTAGTAAAAGGTTAGATTAAAATAAAATAATTAAAATTATGAAACTTAGATGCTATATACCTCTAATGGACATCTATTAGACATGTGCCCTGAAACAAGAAGATCCAAAATTAGCAAACTTTAGACAAGGTTAAACCAGAGCCATGAACAAGCAAACCAACTAGAACATTATGTGGATGTTATTTAAATAAGAATAATGTGTAAGCATGGTAATGTTTTTTTGATCATGTGAATTTTTAGTGTTAAGGTTCAAATTTGCACAATTTGACATAAGGGTTCCTATTTTTTACAAATGTGGGTATGTTGACCTCAAAAAATGGTGACTTCTAGGGAGAACATCATAATATGTTAGAATTCAAAGACTTTGGTTTTGACAAATAACTAGATTACTTATTCCACTTGATTAGTACCATTATCAATATCATTTCATAGTTAAAATAAACCTTGCGTATATAGAATTATGATTAAACATCCAAACCTAAACATGTTGTGTGTGATTTGATTCCACTTACAATTTACCATGGTATTCAAGAGATAATTTCTAGGTTGTATGTCTTAAATCATTAAAATTAACTTACATCATTTTGAATATTCATTAAGTACTATGTTTTATCTTAGGGAGGGCTTGGGCATTGCTTTGCTATGAGTCAGGCATCCATATCCCTGATAGAATTCTTTTGGCTCCACTCAAGGCCTTGCTCCACTACAAACCAGGAATCCATAACCCCAGTGGAAATTACAAAAATCACTTTTGCTTGGAAAGCATTTGATATTATAATAAGATCTTATTTTAATATTTTTTTTAGGGTTTTTCTAGGATTTCTAGTAAAGGTTGGGAACTAGGTTATCTAGGTTTAGGGATAAACAATCACCTATGGTTATAACTTTATTCAAGGAAAGAATGTTTGTTAAGTGAAAAAATGACTATGCCTTAATAATTCACTATTTCATCCCACATGTGTAATTCTTCTTAAAACTAAGTTTAGATCAAAAAAATTTTAAGTTTGTATAGAACATATAACCTATCCACTAGTCCTTATTAGTTTCTTTAAGTTATAACCATCAAGATCATATTTCCAACCCATAGTTAACAAATGTTTAAGATTTATACCTATGTTTTTGAATTGAAGAGTTTCTGAGTAATCAAGTGAATTTTGAGTTTAGGGCTATCCAAAAGGACTTATTAGGAGCAAGGAACCCAACAGAGAAAGTAGAACATAAACAAAAAGTAAAAAGGTAGAAATCAAAGAAATAAACAAACATATGTACAAATAAGGGATAGGAAGGAAAGAACAAAAAATAAACTAATCTAGCCTAACTATTATAAATCTAACTATTTTTACAATTTACTTCATGAATACCCCATGGGGAGTAGCATAAAAGTAACGATTAAGGTACTATCCATTGGTGGGTAATGTGAATTTAACTCTTTTTATGTCTTTCAATTTGAAAGTGTTGTTTTCAAGTGTCTCATCAATTTAATAGGGACTTATCCACAAAGGTGTGAACCTCCCATGTTTACCCTTAATTTCAAATGCCTTATCCCAAAGAAGAGCTAAGTCTCCTTACCTAAACACCTTTATCTTTGATTGCTTATCAAACTACCTTTTCATACTATTTTGGTTCCTAGTAAAGTTGGCAAAAGCCTCTTTTTCGGCATCTTCCATCTAAACAATGTCCAATAGTCTTGAATTTTCCAATTCATGATCATCTTCCATTTACTATTGCATGAATCAGTAAGATGTCATCTTAAGTGTAATGGGGAATATGGGCTCTTGGACATATATCGGTAGGTAGGGTGATGACTTGAGAGCATGCTTGACCCTTTTTATATATGCCCATAGGGAATATTTTAGTAGCTTATGCTAAGTTTTAGGCTTTTTTTTGTAGACTTGTTTATTGTTTGCATTAGGTTATTATTAGTTGATTCAGATATGCCATTACCTTGAGGATAATGGTTGGAAGAGAACTTGATAGTGATACTATTATCATATACCCATTTGGTAATATCAATGGATATAAAATTTGTTCCATTATCACATACTAGAGAGATTTATGTCCCAAATATAATGAATATGTTTTATTCTAAAAAGGTGATCACCTCTTTGGTCCTTCACTATTTAATGGTCACTACCTTAGTGTACCTAGTGTAGTAGTCAGTAGTAATTAGAATTTATTTATGGCCTTACGATAAATTGGTGCTAATCATCCCCATGAAAACTAGTCCCCAGTAAGAAAAACATTTATCTACCATAAATGGCTATAGTGGAATGGCCACCTTAGGCTCTTTTGTGTTAAAGACTTGACATGAATAGAATTTCTTTACATGCTTATGGGCATCCTTGAAGATTATGGGACACAAGTAACTAGCTCTGAGGATTTTTTGAGATTTGATCCTTTTATATGGATGTTCACTTCCCAAATTCTCATGAAAAGTGATCTTGATCTCAGTTGCTTCTTCTTTGGATACACATCTCAAGTAAATGCCTTCAAATTAATTTTTATATAACACTCCATAGTTAATCAAGTAGTGTGATGCCTTAAGTCCTAGGTCTCTTATTTTTTCCCTAGTTAACCTTGTAGGGAAAGTGCCATTGATTATTATATGGATAGTAGGATCATACCAATCATTGGACTAAAAACTTCATTGTTCAACTTGCATGATATTAAGCTTGGGGGTTGGAATTAGAAATCATTTGAATCAAACCTTGGCATCTTACCAATTTTTTAGTCTTAATTTGAACGTCATATTACTAAAGCATAAACATCCACTTACCTCTTATTTTTCCTAGTTCATTTTAACTTAGCATGAGCTTGGTGGTAGGGTCTGATAAGATTGCATGTATCTTATTCCAAATAATGTAGTGCCTAAATTTTTTCACTACCTTAACTAATGCACATGCTTGTTTATCAATTAAAGAATAAGTTAACTAAACATTTTTAAAGTTTATGCTCATGAAAATTATTATATGGTAACATCCATCAATTTTTTGAGTTAAAACTATAGTAATAGTATGATCAGAAGTAAAGGAGTAAAGGTAAAAATCCTTGGAGAAATATTGACTTATCAAGACTAGAGCTTGTCCAATTACCTCCTTGATGTCCTTAAAGGCATTTTTGGTTTCTTTATTCCATGATATTTTGGCATCCTTTTTTATCATATCATTTAGTGGATTGATAATTTTTATAAATCTAGAAATAAACTTCCTTAAAACCTTAATTTTGCCAAAGAATGACTTTAGTTCTTCCTACTATTAGGAGGCTCTATCTTAGATATATCTTATACTCTTTTAGGATCTATAGAGACTACCTCCTTATTAATGATATGACTTGAAATCTTTCCCTTAGTAACATAAAAAATACTATTATTTGGGTTAAGGGAAATCCCATACCTTTTGCACCTTTCAAATACATGTTGTAAATGCTTGATGTGTTCTTCCCTATTTTTAGAAAAAATAGTTAGATCAACCATGTAAATAATAAAGCATTTACCTACCAAACCTTGAAAATCATGATCCATGGCCCTTTAGAATGTTCCCCTACATTGATTAGTTTGAATGGCATCCTCTTGTATGTAAATGTGCCCCACTTGGTAGTAAAAGTGATTTGCATATTGTCTTCTTGATTTACTAATGCCTAATTATACCCTAAAAATCCATCAAGAATGTATATCATAGTATAACCAATAATTCTTTGTATAACTTGGTATAAATAAGGCAAAGGATAGTTATCCTTTTTAGATGATTTATTTAGATTCCTAAAATCAATGCAGAGTCTTATCTTAGCATTATGTTTCCTAACTAGATCCAAATTGGTGACCTAGGTAGACTGCCTAATGGGAAACACAATCTTGGCATATAATAATTTTTTGACTTCTTTAAAAATCATAGGTTCTAAAATAGGGATGAAAAACCTCTAATTTTGTCTGAAAGGTTTTCATTTTTCCTTCAAGGGCATGGTATGGGTGATGAATCTTGGATAAAAAATATTTATGTTATCATAAGACCATGCTATTATGTACTTATAATTTGTCAACAAGTATTTGGATTTTTTATCTTCAATGATCATACATGTTATTCCAATATTAACTAGCTAAGGTTGATATTCAAGTCCAAGATAAACTACCTCATAAACCTTCCAACTCACTTTGGGAATCCTAGTGTTCTCAACTAGCTTATCTTGACCAAATAACCTTTCCAAAGCAATCATGCCTTTTGGGATTTTATTGTCATTCATCCAAATTACTTTGTTACCAAATATACCATCTTCTTCAAGAGTATTATCATTATCATCATCTATGACATGGGCCTCAAATACTACTAAGTTCGTTATGAAATCTAGGATATGTTGGTCATCATTAAAAACTTCGAGATGGTTTAAGTTATCTGGGACCAAAGGGAATAAAACCATCTCAATGTTAATGTTTTAAGAGTCATGGTTTGTCATAAGAATAGCTACATCTAAGGAAATATAATCAACAACTTTGTTTTTCTCCATATGGATGGGAATAATGTTGAATGCATCAAAATATTCCAACAAATCCTAGACTTTAAACTTATATCTCTTGAGATATGACAATTTACATTGGTATTTACACCTGATTGAATACAAGTTATGAGTAACCATGAACCAAGAGCTATTTAACCTCATGCCTAATGGTAAATTTGAATCTTATAATCAAGGATTCATACTCTAAAATATTATTTGTGCAAGGAAACTAAAGTCTATAAGTAGCTTTTAACTCTTTCCCAACAGGATTAGTTAGAACAATTTCTACCTTAGATCCAGACTTACACCTAACATCATCAAAATGTAATATTTGAATTCCTATAAAATCATGAGAATTCTTAGGACTAATTACCTTAGAAGTCTCAAGAGTATATACTTTTAATTTAGATTCCATAATGTTGATCTCATAAGAGTCTAGCATGTTAACCCTTTCATTAATTGTATTATATTTTGTGATCATGTGCTTCATCTCAGGCTCTCTTTCCACTCTGATATGATCTAGGACTCCTTTTCATGGTAGCAAAAAATGTGAATAGTTAGTGGACATATATCCATTTATGTCCTTTTTCCACTCTCTTCTTAATAGTATCCAATAAGAATCAAGTATGTCCACCACCTAGATGTCAATAAATTGTTAAACCCTAGGCTTAGAGGCAAGCTGCATATGAACATGTAATAATTCCCCAATTAACTTGACTCTAGACTTATCTAATTATGTGATAACCTTATAATATTTAATAGGATTCAAGCCAAGATGTTTACAAATACCTGTTGGCATAATTTTTGTAGATGCACCATAATATAATAAATAGTTATGTAAATTCTTACTAAAGATCACGATAGTAAGTAAGAAAGGTGGGGATTCTGTCTTAGATTTATACATAGCAACATTGGTATTGTCATTTTAGGGTGACCTACCAGGTTTTTTAGATAAAGACTCTAATAATAGGTTCCTTTTCATAGTGATCTACATCAACTCTACAATGTAATGTTAGCCTTAATTTTCTTCATGTATTCCACAATGTTATACCTAGTTTTATTAGAAGAATTAAATACATCAATACTATGCTTAAAATTATTTCCATTTATAGTCTATGGGTTATTATCTAAAGTAGTATTTGAAGGAGTGTTGACATTATTTAGAGGTGTCTAAGTATTAAAGGTTTGTTTCTATTCTCTATTCCTTAAAGGGTAGGTCTTCTTCAAGAACTACTAAAAATCATGTACTTCTTCAGGAATATCATCAGGGTAATTGTCTTCTTGGAAAGGGAAGTCAAACATCTCTACCATGAAGGCCTTGTCAGAAAATATAGATCCTCATGTATCTGCACCATTATCTTTATTATGAATCACTTAAAATGTATCCAACTCTTCTTGAAAGGCCTCAAAATCTTTACAAAATTCAATGAAACCTATCTCCCAATGTCTATAAGTGTAATGTACTCTACAATAATTAGGTAAAGCAATATCAATAAGATTTATATCATTTTGTTATCTTATCGGTAGGAAACTCATTATTCTTATTTTTTTGTAACTATCATTATGGAATCAATTACTTGTCCTATTAAACCTTTGCAAAGAATATTTCTTACCTAACCTCTCTCTACTATTACCAACTTATTTTTATAGTTGAAGAAAATAAGTTCTTAATTTTTGGACCATCTTTAAGATAGAGTCATTTTAATTTTTGAATGCCTTAGAATGATAAATTTGATTATTATTAGTACTAGTGGTTGGTACTAAGGAATTTTTATCACTAGGGTTAAATCCATTGGCAATAGTGTTCAAGAATCCCAAGTTCTAGGTAGGATGAACATGACTTAAAGGTAATTAGTTCAATATTGTGATTGCATTCAAAGTGAGTATGTTTTGATTGTTATTTGGGAAGACATTCATGGTAGGAAAATGTTGGTTGAAATTAGGAATAGAGTAAGCCATGTAACCTTGGGGATGCATTTCATCATTGATGATCACTACTTTAGAATAGGCTAGGGCTAGGGTATTCATAGGTCTAACAACCTTCTTTATGAAAAAATATATCATGGGATCCAAAGCATATTTATAGATTTTTAGAGACAAGGCATCATTAGGTTTATAAGGGTCTATGGTCTGGCTATACATTTTTTATTACACAACAAAAGATGCTCTTATAGTTTTATTTGAATCCCTTTTTATTGTGGTGAATTGCTTGTATAAGACACAAGGACTAATAATTTTTTCCAAACTATTCAATGAAGACATTATTAAAATCACCCCAAATTATAATGTAATCTTTAGGTAAATTTAAAAACCATTCATATGCAACATATTTAAAATTAAAATAAAATAGTCTACACACTAAATCCTCATGGACTACATTTAGAAATATTAATGCAGCTTTGAATGACTTAATATGTTCCTATGTAGTTATAATGTTATTAGGACTAAATATTGGCAAATATTTCTTAGGTTTATAAGGAAGGCCATGTACCACACCTAGTATGTTGATAGAAAAGACACCCATCCAATCCATACCTTGATTGGGGTTGAATATGTGAGCACCCTAAAGTGGTAAAGTTGGCAAATACTTTGAAAGTTTGTGCTTACCTTTGTCCCACATAGATCTTCTATGGACGTATAATTCAATACGAGGTTGCATAGTCTCTAAACATGACCTTGTTATTATTCTTTGTCATTATAGCTTAATAATTTTGAATCTTGTTTGAAATATGATGCATTAATCCAATTTATATAGAGAATAATGATTAGAAATGCACATTAAGCACATTTTACAAATATTCATATAAAGGATGACAAAGGAAAATAATATGTAATCAAGTTAGCTAAAAGATGTATCAAAATATGTAGTTAAGATTGAAATTTACATGTTTTAATCTCAAATAAACTCAATTGAGCAAAGGATCTAATAATATTTGATCAAAATATCTATTACTAACCTCAAACCTATTGGGTTCATAATTCTAAAGCTATCTTTACCACAATCTAGCATATGTTTTCAAAGAATGTCAATATTTGTATAAATAAGCACAAAAACCAATTTGAAACCATGAAGATCACTAAAATTTACACAATTATTCTAAAATAAACACAAATATGCAAAGAGTAAAGTGATTTTTAAACAAAATTCTCAAAAATCTACAAATATACTACAAATCTACAAAGAATTATGCCCTCCTTATAGTGCCAGTAAAGCTTGCCATATTGATGCCTAAATATGTACCCCAAGGTGATCAAACTATTTAAAAAAATTCTTCTCATTTTATAACTCATATAATTTAGAGCATGAGTTGTAATTTGTGATATTCCTATTATTGATGGTCAAATAGATGTAGAACAAATGATTGTTTCGTAATATTTATATGAGTTGGTGGTTGGGAGCTACCATGGACCATAAATATTTGAAAATAATAAGATCACCATGGCCCATAAATATTTTCAAATAATAATATGATATATTATAATTAAGGCTAATTATGCTTAACTATAAGTCTAAATATATACTAATATAGACATATAAAATGAAGCCTAGATCTAAAGTGAATTGTTGAAAAAAGAAGAATAAAGAAGGGTAGGGTAGAGAGAAAGTATATTTCTATTGATCTTCATTCCAAATATTATGACAAAGTTCAAATATCCTCCAATTATGTACTTAAAACAAATGTATGATATGAAATATACTAAACTCAAATCTCACCACAAATGAAGTAAACTTTTAAGGAAAGTAAACATTATTCAAATAAGAACTAAGTGTACTTTAAATATCTACCCCTATAAGTAGATAGTTGATGCACATATATAAATGTGAAGCAAATAAAATTAAATAAACTAGATAACCCTTATTTATTATAGCATAATCACAAGTTAACAATTTTGCATTCAAAGGTACACACCAAAAGTCTACAAGAACTATTCAAAACTAAAATTTAGAATAGACAAGTGAGAGAGAAGAGATATAAAAATTAACACAAATAAAATGAGATAGTATTTTCATAATTCTCTACTTTAATTAGTTTCTCATAGTTTTCATTAGGTTTTTTATCTCAAAAAATCCCTCTTCTTACAAATGGTAATACTCCATTTTATAGAATTGTAAGGGAGTATACTAGTCAGTCATATCAAATTAAAAGTGTACAAGTTTAAGAACAACTATTCTTTCTACAAGGTTTATAGAATACAATTTTAGAAATTGCACATGAATTTAAAAAGGAATATTATATTTTCAAAATATTAAAAAGTTATACAAAATAATATTCATAACTAACTTTGCAAATGCTATATTAATGTTGCCTCTTATTTTTGCTAAAAGATCTTCAATCTGTAATGTTGTTCACTGATAAACTAAAGATCCACCATGAACTTTAGGTAAATTTCCTTTCCTTAATCTTATAGGTATTTAATATTATTTTAAATCCTCTATATATGTCATTCAATTCCCTTAACATCTCCCATTTTCTCCTCAGATGATAGGAGTAAGCCATTGACTTTCTTGTTGCCAGTTATTGTCTAGTTTTTCACTTAGTTTATTACTTATTTCATTAGCTAAAAGGTTATATGTTTTAAATATTCATTAGTTATAAGACATAGTGAGATGAGGATTATGTGATCCTTTTTCAAGATGTTTAATATATGAGACATTTAATCTTTTTGCTACTTGAAGTCTTTCCCAAGGTCTTCCATTCTTTTGGATCACCGATCTAGGACTCAAACTTATCAACCAATATGGCCATGACCATATTCAAATGTTCTTTGTTGATAGTTATAACATTTGGGACTATATTCCTAGATAATTATTTAATCAAGTATTTCACTTGAAGAATTACAGCTTGCCATTGGCTAACTTGGCTTGTTGCTTTAGAGATTTGTTTCTCTATTTCTCTTTATTTGGTCTTGACTTCCTTTAAAGAGCTGAATTATCCTCAAACTTATTTTATATATCCTCATGAATTGATAAGACATTAGACTCTTCCAAATTCTTATTTTCTTGAAATATGCTATTGATCATTGTTTGCAACTGATCATTTTGATCTTGGGCCACTTCAAGGATATTCTCCTCAAACATCTTATCTTGTCAAAGATTTTCCCCTGCCACTAAAGTTAGAACAAAAAAGGTTCAATCTTATGAAAGGTAAAATATTCACCTTCAACCATGGATTTATTCTTAGTTACTCTCTCCATGTTATAGGTCTCTAGGTTAAAATACACTCCCACTGATGATTCTATCACTTGAGGAGTAGTGATTTTAACTTATGTTCTACTTGAATTTATCTGAGAATCCATCTATGTTCCACTTGAACTTCCAAGGGTAACCATCCATATTTCCTTTTCCTATTTTTACAATTCCATAATCTAAGGTTTGATTTCATCATGTACAAGGATGTTAATAGAATTTATAACAACCCAATGGTGGTGCATGGTTGGAGGCTTTTGTAACTTGACATATATTAAATACTCTAGAATGGAGGGGCCATAAATTGGATTATCATCACTGGAAAAGTTGATTTCACTCCAAGGTTGAGTGAAAGTCAACTTTGGATTTTTTCCTCCTACTTGAATCAAGCTAGCTAAACTTTCCTTTTGGCCCAAGTTACAATAGGAACTAAGTCCAAAGCTACTTCCTTTCCCTTTTCTTCATTAGCTTCCTCCTTAATTTGGGATTGAGGTTATTCCATTTATACTTATTCTTCATCTAGATGGTTAGCACTAGTTAGTGCTTTTAAGGCATATTCTACTATCTCCTTGGTGTACAATGTAATTATGTTATTTTCTTCAACTTATGACTTTGGTTCTTTAATAAATGTTGAAGATGATGTTACTTCATTGGGTCTCCTCTCCTCAAGTTTCTTTTCATCTAGCGCTTGTGTAACTTGTGCTTCAGGATGTTGTGCCTCTAATTATGGTTACATGGGAGGGGGTCTAAAATATGGTCCTAACAAAAATGATACTACCTATTCCCCATCTACCATATATCCTAATCTAGTTTCTAATCTCTCAACAGCATAGCCTCTAGCTTAATTTGGAGTTTCTTTAATCTTGTTAACACCTTTATGAAGGAGGATGCTTTAGTGTAAAAGAAGTCATAGACACCAAGGTGATGTTCATATTTCATGATAATATACTTGGCCTTAAAATGTTTTGATACCTTTCCATTGGGGTCTTATTGTCTCATTTCATCAATCTATAGAATTAAGGAGGAACTATGCTTGGAGATAGTCTCTAAATAGTCCCAATTCTAAAACATAGTCCTATTATTGGTTAAGGGAAAGGAATGGAGAAATCCTTTCCTTTTAATTTTAAATATGATATCTATGCCATGGAATAATTGGTATGCTAACTCTTGCTCTACCAACTTTGTGGTTACATGGATTGGTAACCTAAGGTGTTAGAACATAGTTCCTTATATCCAGATTATAGTGCAATCTGGATATATCCAAATGTCCCCAATGAGCTCAACATACTTCTTGATCAAAGGGCTGACCCTTCATAGGGATACCTATAATGGCTTCAACTAAGGCTAGGTATACACATTTACATATGAACTAAATATGGTCCCTATACTTGAATATATTCAATTTGGAATAATACTAGGAGGCTAATGTCTCCCATTAGGTAACCATTCTTTTATGTTGGGGATATTGGTAGTGGCTAACAAGACATCCAAAAGATAAGACATCATATAAAAATGGTTTCTATTTTTCTTCTTTATTATATATAATTATTGTTTTAAGCAGATATTGATCATCTCTCCAAGAGGGGGAGTAAGTCCTTTCTCAACCATGAAATACATAAAAGGGACCCAAATTTTATTGACATAAGTGGTGGAAGGGTTTCCAAAAAATTTGTTTAGTAATTTAACAATCATCCTAATACCAAACCTAAATTGGGTGATTGGGATCCTTACACTTAGGTCAAATACGACTTGGGTTCCTCAATATAAGCATGGGGTAATGATAGTTTTTAGGTCATTCTTATTAGACCATTCTTTGACTATGGGTAAATCCACCTGAGGCTTGGGTATATTTTAGTAGTTATTGAAGGCAATAAGGGAGGTATAAATAATTATTATAAAACTATGCTCATGTATTATCATGTCTTGATCAAGTTTACAATCCTTAAAAATAGGAGTAATAACATTAGTCCAATGTAGTACCTCTAGCTTTTCTACTACATAGTGAAGACTTGCCATTTGAATGGTGACCAAGTCATAATATCTCTAGCTAACTGATGTAATCATTTCATCATCTCTTCTAATAAATGGTAGCTCATTAATGGTCCATAAAATCTTGGACCAATTATTATCTCATGTGTTTAATGCTACATCAAATTTAGTATCTTTGCAGACTCTCCCATATGAATATATGATCAAATAGAGGTATATGTCTTCTCTATGTATTTTTTGGGCTACCATGACTATGATCTTACTCAAATTACTCACTAATCTTTTATAGTCTACCTTTGGATCCATTTACACTTACTCAAATGGTAATTTGACTCTCTCATGGTAAACTTTGGTCACTATAGGATCCAATTAGAGATTTTCAAGATGTTATGGCTTATCTATAGGTCTTTCCCAATCTTTAATGGTGATGGCTTTTACACTTGAGTGATTTTTTTCCTTAGATTTAATTTATACCTTGGAATTTATACCTTAGCAATTTTGAGCTCACAAAATCTCTATTTTTATCCCTTTTTACACATGTGACATTACCATGGAATCTACATGGCATTTTTTATGGTAGATTATTCATTAATGTTTGAAAACATGGCCATTGTCATTTAAGATCCACATTTTACTTAATATTTTCATATATTCTTGCATGTATCTATTTATCTCATTGATCTTGATCCCTAGATTTGAATGCTATTGGATGTCTTTACTATGTTTGCTATGGTTATAATAAGTGTCACTATTAGAGGTCTCTTGAGATTTGTTGAAAAGTCCAATTTCATCTCACTCTATTTGATCAATCTCATCCATGTGAATGTGAGTTGTAGATCTTGTAAAGATGCATAATGTTTGAGCTAGTATGAATACATATAAAGAACTTAGCTTAAATACTTTAGACTATAATTTTATTTCATGTTAATAGACATGAAATGAACCTTAGGATAAAATATTTAATATAGGTTTGGGTCATAGTAAAAAGGGAACCCAAAATAATAAAAAGAACTTAATGTGAGGTTTTTAATCTAAGGTTTTATCATATTAATAAACATGATAAAACTTTAGGATAAAATCTCTAGTCTAAGTCTTATAGTAATAGGACTCTACATTAGTTATATCAAGCCAATAAAATAGACCAAATGACCATGTGACATATATAGACCAAGCATAAGATTTTAGACTAAGGTTTGGTTAAATGTTTAAAAACATGACTAAATCTTATGGTGATATTTAAGCTAAATCCATGGTGTTTATGCAAATTTAAAATTAATTAGAAGGGTATCAAGTTGAAACATGGCCTTAAATAGATCCAATTAATCTATGATGGATGGGTCAAAAAGATAATTAAATATCAATTCTAACATTGAAATATAGGATCTTAATCATGTTTATTATCCAAATGTGATTGGTCATTGAGCTTGAATTTTTATGGTATCATAGGCATCAATGATGGCCTCATGGACATCAGTTAATGATCATGAGAACATCAAATTTAGACTTGAATAATTAATTATAAGTGCTAAAATTTGATGATCTCATAAACATCATTGATGGCCTCATTAATGTCAATTGATGATCATGATAATGATACATTTAAGCTTGCATAATTATCCATAGGTGATAAAATTTAATGGTCTCATAGTTATCAATGATGACCTCATAGATGTCAATTGATAGTCATGAGAACATCAAATTTAAGATTGTGAGATATAGTAGGTACCATAAGAACTTTAAATCAAAACCCATCATTTGATTGATCTTTCTCAAGTAAACATGGGTCATTGATTATGATCTTAGTAGTCGAACATAGTTGGCTCTTATAGTCATAAAGGGATTAAGTGAGCTTAGGAGAATTTAAAATTTTGACCAAAGTATAACATAAGTACTTAACATAGGTTCTTAAAACATAATAAAATGAAGACCCTTTAAATAATTGAAGTCATAACATAGAATTTATCCTAAGTTTTTATTATATTGATAAATATAATAAAAAACTTGAGGTGAGACTTTTGATAAGTCTACATTATAAAAAAAAGGGACCCATTTAGATCCATGATGATATCACTTTGTTTGATCATTAGCTTCCACTCAAACATGGTCCATTGATGATGATCTAAGTGATTAAGTTAGATTGGTCTCATGGGCTAAAGTATTAGGCATTTTGGGCTCATCTTGCTCTAGTCAATCAACTTCATCTGATTAAATGTTGGTCATTGATCCTAAAAATAAACACATGGTTTAAGTCAGGGATTGAAGACATATAATACTTAGGAATAAGCCATAATACTAAAGTATTTTGGTGTTAATAAACATAAATGGGGCGTTATTATTAAGACATTAATCTAAGTTATTAACATATGAAAAGGACCCTACATATAAAATGTTAGACCATATTAAAATAAAAGGGGACAAAGGGATCATGATATAAAAGAGACCTATTATATAATTTATAAACTAAGGTCTGGTCATGTTGAAAAACATGACTAATCCTTAGTATAAAAATTTAAATAAGTCCATAGCATATTAAAAAAATTCCACATAATTTAATTCCCACCAAATTTGAATTTGAATGTGGGGTTTAAGCTAGGATTTTTGAATGAGGTTTTCAAGAAGCTTGAACATGGATTCAATTTAACATTTAATATACCAAAGGCTAGTAAAAGGTTAGATTAAGATAAAATCATAAATATTATGAAACTTAGACATTATCTACCTCCAATGGACATCTGTTAGACCTATAACCTAAAACAAGAAGATCCAAAGTTATCAAACCTTAGACAAGTTTAAACCAGAGCCATAAATAATAAAACCAACAAGAACATGGTGTGGATGATCTTCAAATACAAATAATGTGCAAACATGATAACAATATTTTAATCAAGTAATTTTTTAGTGTTAACATTCAAATTTGTATAATTTAACACAAAGGGTCCCCATTTTTTATAAATGGGGGTATGTTGACCTCAATAGACCTATGTAATACCTCCATGTGATTTAGACACTTCAACATAATCTCTAAGCACTAAAAATAACTCCATCAAAATGACCACTTAGGCTAGTCACACATTTAAAATATAGTATACTATTTTGACTTTACGTATCTGATCAGCGGTATATCATGACTTCCAATACATTATCATAAGACTTATATACTTATATATCATCTCCATACAGATTTTATTCTTCAATTCTACTTAAAACACCTTCAACTCACTCTTATAGCATGGTTATTCAAACTGCCAATGCATTCAACAAACACAATCAACTTTTAAGTAATTATTCATAATGAAGATGGATTGGTCAAACTTTCAAAATCCACACAGATTGTCCTCATGGAGTATATAACGCTTTCTAGTAGATAGTTCATCTTGAAACATCAAAATACTATTAAGAACAAATCAAATATAATTCTCTAGTCATTTATAAAACATGGTCAAACATAGTCAACTTTAGAGCTCAATATCTACAATTGTACAAACATTAAAATATTTTAATCAACTTGTTTTTGGATTCAACTTGAAGTCCTTTAAAAAATTTATTTTTACATGACCTTCAAATTCATCCTAGATCAAAATATATTTTCAAAATACTACATAATAGTTTTTCCCTTTACTAATTCAAATGCCAATGATCACTATGTAATATAAACATTGTAGACATGTGTCTTAATCTTGTGGCCCCATAAAACTTGTTCAAATTCACTCCATCAATCTCTTTACAATCATCCTAAATTTAACTCTTTAACACCCACTATTGATCAATGATTTACGCTTATGCAATTAATACACTTGGCACCCTTGCATGCCTTTTGAGTACCATTGTTGTTAATCCCCACTCTTTCACCTCATGGAAATCTTACATGTTGTCTGAGCACATTGTTATCACACCCCACTCTTGAACCACTTGGAAATCTAGTTGCCATTGATATTCTATGAAATCATTATGATTGAGACATATGTCACTAGCAAGCGCAATCTTATGAACCTTTGACAAAATGACTTCAAGCATGCCATTGAATCATATGAACACTCACTATTATATCTCCTCTTGCAAATTTTTCTAAGTATAGAAACTTATTGAACTCTATCTAAGTTGTCAAATTTTCACCATAATAACTTATTCTACACTCCATGTCTAGACTTAAAACTTTAACCATATGATCTACTCACACAGGGGAATCTATCCATATATAAAGCTTCTCTTGAATCCTTCATTGATGTGAATGCCAATGTCATTGATATGCTCACTTAAATTTATCTATCAAGAGGACTACTTAAACCTAGATGTTCATATGACTACAAAAATTAATTCTTTTCACTTCAAAAAGTACTCCAATCACTCAAAACCCCCCATAGGGTCTCTACAACATGACCATACCATCAATAAGATCCACCATTTGCCTATCCAAGTGAAACACTTAATAACTATACAAAAACACTGAAGCATACTTTGTCATTATCATTATAGCACACATGACATCTCATCAACATCCTTGATCACCTTGGAGACATCATTTACAAACCTCTAACAATCCCCCCCTTTGTCATTGATGTCAACACCAATACAAAGCTTATGCATATACTATGTTTCTCTCTTCAAGCACTTTCTCCCCCATTGACACAATGACAAAGTGCACTCAAATTATGATCCAAAAGACTTGAAAATATTTAAAGGACAAATAATAGGAATGGGCCACCTTTGAGAGATGATACATACTCCCCCTAACATTGTGCATACCTCTTCTTACCTATAACTTCTTAAACATGTTCCATGTCTACACTCTTATTTGATCATGCATAGCTTTTATGAAGACAAAACATACATGAACATCACAAAATACATGAAATTACCTTGAAAACATTAATAGGGACTCCCCCTAAGTCACTTGAGCTTAGGCAATATTTTGATCATCTTCATACCATTTCTAATAATGATGAATTAACATATTTGCCTTCATACCTTCTCTCTCAAATTATACTAAATAGTCCTCTGATCCTAGGACTTGACCATTTACAAAGCTTCCCTTTTGTTTATTTAAGAGGATTCAATACATAGTAAAATACACATGACTTAATTTGATCAAGTCATCAAATAAACATACTTGAGTTCACATCTATAGCAAACTTCTTCATATCTCCATTATGACTACAACATCTCACATATGTTCCCCTTCACATCATGCACAAATTTTAAAGCCTTTCAAACTATCTAAGTTATCCCCCCTAAACTCTATGCTCTATTTGAAAAGCATCTTTAAAAATATGGATCTCAAAATAATTTCCCTTTATCCTTAGCAAGTCCTCATGGTTTAGAACCTTTTTCAAATCACTCTCATGAAACTATCTCATCTTCATAACACATCCTTGATTAGACACTTGGAGATATCCATTCCCTACCTATATAACTTACACAGATAACTTCAATATTCACCATTTGACTAACTATATCATCCTTTAGATCACTAAACTTATTCATGTCCTTTCACATTAAGCCGACACATCTTCTCATGTCCTTTCTTGTCCTGTAACATCAATCAAAAACTCAACTAGCATCCACCATACTTCCTCTTGCTAACAAGTGTCTCCTTAAAGTGTAGATAGATACACCCCTTTGACATAAAGAGACTAAAAGTACAAAAACTCAAGAGACTCCCATATCTCCATACCTTTATTTGACTTACAGTCCTACCTCATCATCTGATTGACTTTGAATGGATGCTTGACTTCATTCTTTTCTTCAAATTTTAAATGCTAATAATAGATGTTCTTGTCTTTCCTTCATGCATATCATAGAAAATAAACCATCTATGATATTAGTCTAATCTCTCCTAATAGACTTAGATATCCATAATCACGTGTGACCTCTTCCTTGCACGTTAGGAACTCCACACACCTTGTTTTGCTTTGAGAACTCATTCAACATGTTCTTGTAATATCTAACAATGTGACCAACTTTATGATATCTAAAATAAACAAGATCATTCATACATTTTTCTTTATGATGATTGTGATATTACTTTGACTAATTTCTTCTCCTCTTTAACTATCTAGTTGATCTTGTTTCTTTCACTCTAGGAGCTTGATTGAACTTATCTTGAATTGATGGTATTTACTTGTAGAACCTAGCAATGTGACCAACTCTTTAACAACTATAGAAAACAATGTCTTCCATAACTTTTATTTGAATATGGTAGTGATTTCCCTTTGACTATTTTTTTATTCTTACACAATCCTTTTCCCTATGACCAAAAATATAAGAAATAAAACAATGGCCCATAAAATATTTTGCATACCTTGAAGCATTTTATTTTCTAATTGGCTTATTTAATTTGTCTTTGACCTAATTTGACTTGTTGTCTTTTATTCTACCATCCTCTTCACCTTATTCTGAGCTATTTTATTCTTATTCAATCTTGACTATCTTGATTATGACCTTTTCATGATCATCCTTTAGGGAAATAAGACTTGCCTTCAGTTGAACACATTCATCTTTTTCTACTCTCATGCTTGAACTTGCAGCTTATAATTGAATTATGAAATCTTTGATGGTCTTCTTATCCTCCTTAGATTCTTTGGTCATGTCATCCTTCAATCTACATGCTTTCTCTTCCATATACTTGATCAGTTCTTTATTCTCCTTTTGCTCTCTCATGGACTTACCTAATAAACTCCCCTCAAGAGACCTAACTTTTGCTTTAAGACCTTTCATCATATTCCTCATTTTATGATTTCTATTATTTTTCTCCTTTAGTTCACCAAGTGTACTCATGATCTCAGCTTCTAGATCAAATTATTATTCTTCACTATCATATAACTCTACTATTATATTCAATATTATTATTCCTCACTATGATGATCTTTTCTTTTGAACAACTTTCCTTTTTACCCATATTGTACCTTGGATCACCTTCAAGTGGTTAAACTTGAATAAAAGGTTTTACTCTAATACCAATTATTATAGATAAAATCATTGAGAGGGGAGATGAATTAGTGATGATTTATATTCAATCCAATTTTATAACCCTTCAAACCCTTAACCATTCAACACATATAATGATGAAGCATACACATTATTCATAAAAAAGAACATGAAGATAAAATAATATCAAGAACAAAACACATGATATATGTGAGAAACTATCTTGGGGGGTAAAACCCACTGACCAATGGGTTTATGGAATAAAATCCTATAAAAATAGGATTCAACATTTAGACTAGCACCACCTAATCAAGGATCACCCACCCTAGAATTTAGTCAAGAACCCACTTGACCTTTAGCTAGTTCCAACTGGCGAGGAGGCTACAACCCCCTACATAACCAAGAACCAAATTAGCTACCTCTAATTTTATCTCCACCTCTGATCTAATTTCAAACATAATTAATTATGGACTCATCTTTATTTCACACTTCACCCTTCAATCTCTCTCAAATAGCCTTTAGGGATTACCTGCTCAACTAACCTCTTCTACGCATATTAGGTCTAATGATCTATGTGTCCACCTTCATCACCTTAATTAGATAAGTATGATTGATATTATTCACCCTATGATGGTCCTTGATGAACTGTATGTTTTCTTTCAAAGGTTATCTCTTTTACTTGGCTTCACACTTACATAACTAGTAAAATAAGTCAACAATGCCTTGTATTTATACCACTCTCTTGGTATAATGCATCTTGGTAGCCAAGATGCTTACCATAATTATTATAAATTTTAAATATGTCCTCATACATGTTACATGTAATAAAAAAACACTCATTATGTCAACCAATACCTCATTATCCCCAAACCACCAGTAGGTATTGGTGAGACCTAAAACAATTAGGCCTTCATACTCATACATTATAAATTCAAACTCTTGGACCACATTCAGCTTCTACCAAATCTTTAAAAACATCAAAAATATATATAATATACCCTTTATCACTCCCTCATGTGTCCATATCACCTAAAACACCAAATCAATACTTGAACCTACCAATTAGGTCTCCTTGCTCTTCTGGTCTTCATATATAAAAAACACAATCTCAAACTTCTAAAGAAAACAATCAAGTATCTCACATATCCATATTTTATATCACATGGGTGAACTTGTTACAACATATTTATCACCTCTATGTGATTTATACACTTCAAGACAAAATCTAAGCACTAAAACTAAATCTATCAAAATCACCACTCAAGTTGGTCACACATAGTCAAAATACAATTATACTATTTTGACTCTCCATATCTGATTGAAGGCATATAATGGAATTAAATAATTTAACATAATAAATATATACTTTTATAACATTTACATACTCATTTTATTCTTTAATTATACTCAAAACACCTTCAAATCACTCCTAACACATGGTCACTGAAACTACCAGTGCATTCAACAAACATATTCAAATTATAAGCAATTATTCACACTAACTATGGATGGTTAAAAATTATAAAATATACATATATGGTCATCATGGAGTGTATAACACTCTCAAATTTATATTTCATCTTGAAAAATTATAATACTATCAATAACAACTCAAATATTCTTCTCTGGTCAGTTATAGAACATGGTCAAACACATAGTCAACTTTAGAGCTCAATATTTATAACTATAAAAAATCTAAAATCTTATAATCATATTTTATGGATACACCTTGAAATAATTTACAAATTTTACTGTTACATCACCTTAAAATTCATCATAGATAAAAAATTATATCGAAATACTACAAACTAGTATTTCCCTATACTAATTCAAATACCAACAATCACTATGTAATGCAAACATTGCAGACACATGTCTTTATCTTGTGTCCCCTATAAAATTTATCAAATTCACTTCATTAATATACTTGTGATCCTCTTAATTTTAACTCTTTAACTCTCATAGTTGATAATTGATATATGTGTCCATGATTAAGACACTTGGTACCCTCACCTGCCTTCTGAGCACATTGTTGTCAGTCCCCACTCTTGCACCACTTGGCAGTCCTACGTGCCTTTTGATAATATTTCTATTAGACCCCAATCTTATGCAACTTGGTAGTCCTACATGCCATTGATATTTTTTCAAATCATCATTATTGATATACATGTCACTAACACATGCAATCTAAAGAACCTTTGACAAATTGATTTCATGCACGTCGTTAGAACTTTTTAATTGTCACCATTAGATCTCCTCTTGTAAATCTGGCTAACTATAGAAACTTTTTAAACTCTATCTGAGAGGACAATTTTTCACCTTAATAACTTTTGATACACTACATGTCTAGACATAAAACTTGAACCATATGATTTCCTCACATAGGAGAATATATCCATATATCAAGCTGCTCTTGAAACCTTCACACATGTGAATTTTAACATCATCAATCTGCTCACTTAGATTTATCTATTAAGATGAAAATTTGAACCTAAATAATGATATGACTTCTCTAATGAATTCCTTTAACTTCTATAAGCACTCTAAACACTCAAAACACCCCATAGGGTCTCTATAACATGACCATACCATCACTAACATCCACCATCTACCTATGCAAGTCAAACACTAAAGAAGTATTCAAGAACATTTAATCACACTTTTTAATTATCATTCTATCACAAATTACACCTCATCAACATCCTTGGTCACCTTGGAGACATCATTAACAAACCTCCAACATCATGTAGGTGGCTCAATAAATCAATTAAGTAACGAATCCATCATTGCCTACCTATGTGTAGTAGATGTATTTGAAACTAAAAATATGAATTAAAACTATGTAATATGGATATAGGCCACATAGAAACATTGAAATGTAAAAATGGCATTGGGCCACTCAAGAATGCCAATTATTACATATATAATGAGCTATAAACTTACTATGATCATAGTGTAAAAGTGGTGCATATGGTGTCTAGAGTATACACTATGGAAAATGACATGGAGTTGTCATTCCATCAAAAATAATTGGTACAAAACTAAACATATGGGAATAAAGTGTCAGGCATGTGCACTTGATTCTAATATTTGTGTTTATGAATTCTAGAATGGGTCATAGTAATATATGTATGTTCATATCTAAAATTTAAATGGGAGTGATCATGATGGGCATGATGCCCATAATCTGAGTAAAAATGTGTAATTTTATGTAAAATTGACTATATACTAAACATATCTAATAATCTATGAGTGAGACTATTCAAATTTGAACTATAATTGTTGTTACTTTATGACAATTCTAAAATCATCTATTTTTTAAGCCACTAGACAATAACATGATGGGTGGACTATAGTGCATTGTACTTCTAGTAGTGTACTATGTTATTGTCTAAAAGTGTCGTTTCAAAGAGAAACTAAGACTGATCTATGTGTGACTACATTTAATTATATTTTCATGAGTCTAAGCTATATAATTTGTGTTAGTGTGCAAAAAATTATGTTCTAAGTGCAGTAGGATGACTTGATCTCTGTGATAAACCCCTATGAATTCCTTCTATTCTAAGGGGAGTTGTGTCTCATGTGTGTTAGACTGAAAATATATGATATGTATGTGATAAACCAATATAAAGTGTATACATGACATTGTAATGTAAAAGAGTATGAACATAATTTGGAAATGTATGGTGCATGTTAGATTTAGATGTAAGATAGATATAACAATGTAATCATGCATATGTTCAACAAATCTAAATATAATCTAAATAAACTACTTGGGGGGATGTGGAATGATGTCCATCAAGGCAACCAAGAAGGAAGGGGAGATACATGAGGTCCCTCATGGCATCACAAACTAGATGTGAACATAACAATCAAGATACAAGTGGTATAGACATGATGCATATATAAAAGCATAAATACAAACATGTGAGGCATGTGAAGTAGGCCAAAGGGCCATAATACAGTGGATAATGACACATGACAATAAGTCTGAGAAAAAAATACATAAAAAGTCATTTTTTAATGTCCACCTATGAAAAGAGAAAACAAGGTTGGCTTAAAGACACATGGATGAACATGTGAAAATATCCACATACACAATCAAGAAGCACACACAAGGACATGGGAACATGTCCAAAACATACACACACTAAAAGGAATTGGATTAGAGCCATAGAACAATGACATATTTAAATGTCATAAATTAGATGTATAAGTAAAGAGACATAATAAAATCTAAACTAGTAAAGCTATAAATTAAACTATGCATAAGAATGTGGTATAATTTTTTATAAGATTAAATATGCACATCATAAAAGTCTATAGTAGTAGTAGTAGTCATCAAAATATTAGTGAAGTATAAGATGATCAATATCAAGATATATTCAATGTTAAATTTGTTTGATGGATTATATAAAGATATAACCTAGTAAATTGGAAGTTGTGTGTATGATTCCCCTAATGGGTTGATATGTCAATGCTAAATTTATGTATATGTGTGTGACCCCAATGGAAAATAGTAGTATATTTAGATCAATTTGGAGGATCTAAGTCCTATAATAATTTATGAACACTCAATGGGAACAAGTGAAGCATGTATGTATGATAAAATTGACTATACTAACAGATATATCATATATATTACCTAGAAAATAGAAGGAATGTAAACATGGAAACACATACAATCTAAAATTTATATTTTTTGAGTAAGTATTTGAATGTTTTTGTATTTTGAACATTTTTAAAAAAAAAAGTCTTTTGAGTATAATATATGTACAATAAACATGAAAATTAAACTATATACAAGGATAAAGATAAGAAAAACTATGTACAATTAATAGGAGAACATAGTAATTGATGAATCTTACAAGAGACACACCATCAAGGTGACTTGTATCGATTACAAGAAGAATTACTACATGTGATGTGTGAGGATGTATATAATATTAGGGAACTAAATCTACTAAATAATCTCTAGTTGAGTCTAATTGTGTAGTTGCCCATGAATTTGTGGAGCTACCTGAACTAGCCTATGAATTTAGGGGACCCATCTGGTGGAAGGAGTTCTAACTAGCATGGATGTTTCTATGTGGAGTAGAGAGGGGCATGAATTAATAACATTGATTTGGGTGTGAATGGGGTAGATAGAAGATCTCTATAATCCATAACATGTCTCTGATGTATGTTTCTTGTATATAATATTATATTTTATGCATTTACATGTTTACATTATTTTTATTTTCTAGATAATACATAGTTATTTATATTAGTTTAGTCAATTTTAACATACATACATGATTCACTTATTCTTTTCAAGTGTTCATATACTATTATTGGAATTAGGTCCTCCACCTAGATCCAAATTTGCTACTACTCTCCCATTAATGGCACATACACATATACATAGATTCAATGTTGACATATCAACCCATTAAAGACATCATACACATAAATTCATGTTTTCTATTACATATCTTTATATAATCCACATCACTGATTTAACACTAATTATATCTTGATATTGAAAATCTTACACTACACTAATTTTTTATCGACTATTACTACTATAGACTCATATTATTTACATATTTACTCTTATATGGATTTATACCACATGCTTATGCATTCTTCTATTTCAAGTTTTACTAGTTTAGAATTTATTGTGTCTATTTTCTTCTCTATCTACTTGAAGGAGTTTGAATATGTCATGTTTTATGGCTCCAATCCAATTACTTTCATTGTGTGTATGCTTTGGACATGTGATCATATCATTCTGTGTTCTTCTTGATTGTATATGTGGAAATTTTAACATGTCCTTCCATGTGGTTCTAAGATAACCTTTCTTTCTCTTTTCATATATGGACATTTTTACATGTCTCTATATGTATTTATTTCTCAAACTTAGTGACATGTAGCCATGTCCCTTGTATTGTGTCTCCTTAGCCTACTTTATGTGACTCATGTGTTTGTATGTATGCTTTTATGTATGTGTTATGTCCATGACACTTATCTCTTTCGTGTTGCTTTCACATCTAATTTTTGATGCCATGAGGGACCTCATGCATCTCCCCTTCCTTTCTGGGTGACTTGATAGACATCATTCCCAATCACCCTAAGTAGTTTATTCAAATTATATTCAAACATACTATTCATATACATTATTACATTGGTATATCTATCTTGACAACCTTCTAAATGCTATATCTAACATACATCATACATTGCCAAGTTGTTCTCATAATTTTTTACATTTCAATGTTATGTATACACATTATATTGGTTTATCACATAGATACCATATCTTTTTATTGTAACACACAAGATTCATAGATTTTATTTTGAGGATAGTTATCTTAGAGGTTCAATAACTCCCCACAAAAGAGGGGGAATTCATAGGGGTTTCTCAAAGAGATCAGGTCATCCTAGTGTAAATAGAACATAGTTTTCAACACATATATGCAAATTATAGATCTAAGACTTAGGAAAATATAGTGAAATAAAATAACACACACACCAATCTTAGTTTATATTATAAGTAACACTTTTAGATCATAGTGAAATACATTTTTAGAATTGAAATGCACTATAGTCCATACAATACATTATTATCTAGTGGCCAAAAAAATAGAAGATTCTATAATTGTCAAAAAAATACAATAGTTATAGTTTAGATTTGCATAGTCTTAGTCATAAATTATAAGATATATTAAGTATATACTCATATTTTACATAAAATTATATAGGTTTTCTCAAATTAGGGGAATTATGTGCAACATGATCACTCCAATTTCAATTTTAGATATGCACACACACATATTATTATGACCTAGTATAGAATCCATATGCACAAGTATACAAATTGGGGGAATGTGTGTGGCACATTGTTCCCATATGTTTATTTTTACACCATTTCTCTTAGATGAAATAGAAATTCCATGCTATTATACACATTTTATACTCTAAACATCATATACACTAGTTTTGAACTAGGATCACGCCATATTGATGTCTCATTCCATCTAGTGGTTATCATTACTGATTGACTTAGAGCCATTTTTACATTTTATAGCTTCCATGTGGACCAAATCCATCTTAAATAGTTTTATTTACATCATGTAATTTTAATTTCAAATGCATCTACTAGACATGGGTATGGAATCATAGAGTCATGACTTATTTGAGTTCTTAATCCACCTATAAAAGAGGGTTGGACAAGTCATTAATCTAATCTAAGTTGTTCATAGATTATGATCCACCAAACAAGGTTAGGAAATGATGGACTCAAGGTCATTTTAATTTCTTGATCTGCTCACACGTGGGGATTGGGAAAATCATCAACCCAATCTAATATATTCACCATTTGATTACCATCTACACACATAAGATGCCACCATGTTTTTCCATTAGTTCATGTACCCAATGAGGTGTATTCATTCCTTTCCTCTTTCTCTCTCTCTCTCTCATTTATTAACATAATTTGGTATTTTATTTTGACATTTCTTAGTTAATTACTAATTCATACATGTTTCATTTACAAGAAATGAAATGGATCATATTTTGTAAACTTAGATCCAAATTCATGGGATTCACCTCTTAGGTAAGTCTAGGTATGTCTCTCATTCCTTTATCCTAGTCAATTTACCTTACTACATTTTTAGAAAAAATTGGGGGGGGGGTGGAATATAGTCATATAAAATGAAATTTAATTCAATGAGTGTCACTTGATACCACCCTATCATTAGCTTATCCTTATACCTATCTTTAGGCATATTTTTATCATTTTCCCACTTATATGCACATCTATCCCATGTCAAGATATACCAAAACCTACATTAAGCCATCACCCAAGCATCCCAAATCCTTTCACACATGGCCCAACCACTTGGATGATAGCATGGCCCCTTTGTTCAATATCATAGTGTGATATTGGCAATGGGATAATGCTATTGACCCTTAGCTTCTTCTTCCCCAAACAAATATATTTCCACTAATATATTTCCACTCATCAAAGAATCTTAGGGTTGTCCTAGAATCATTTCATGTCTCAAATAGCATCAACACACTATATAAATACCAATATCATTTATTTATCCCTTATATGGAAATTGTGATGAACAAGCTTAGAAATAGTTGTGAAAATTAAGGTCATTAATCCTTATTCACCCCTATTTCTATATACATCCATCTACATTAGAAAAAACCTCAATTTTACTTAGATTTATAGTTTCCATCCATACTCAACATATTCCAATTATAATTTATACTCATGCATACTAGCATCACTCTCACTTGTACCAACACTTAGATTTATATAACTACATTTTTCCTGATCCTATTTCGAGGTATTGGTATGTAGGCAATGCTCAACAGATGGGTTGTTGAAGTCATTTCCAACTTACCCTACTAACTCTATTCTTCCTATACTTGTTTAATTAAAACCCTAGAAAACATGGAGGTTTAGTGTTTGATAGTGAAATTAGTCAAAATGAAGCACATAAAATGATTTAATTTTTGACCACATAAGTATAGGATTCGCATAATAGAGTAAAGCTTTTCCCCAAGTTTCACTATTTTATCTACATATGGTCAATATCATAACATAGAAGGTCAATATCATTTCTTTATTTTAGTAAAGTGGGTCATGCTACTATCTAAGGATTCTTATGACACTTGCTTCTTACTAAAAATACTCTACCCTTCTTTTGCATTAATTTTTGTCAACCACTTATTCGTCTTAGTCATATTTCCTAACTAAGTACACTCTTTTCAATTCATTTATATTTATATGCTAAGAAAACATATCAATTATTTCAAAAATATGGCTATTGATATTGTAGTATTTTATTCCCTAGTTTATATACTTACCTCTTTTATCTCCTTAGGGTTTTACATTAATTCCCAATTTAGTTAAATCACTTAGTCAATTAATGTGTGTTTACCCTTTGTTAGTGCATACATTATTTGTATTAGTGATAATTTATGATAATATTATAATTGTGTGTGTTTGTGTGTGTGATTTATGAGAACAAATATTGTAGATTATCTCTAAATATCTATTAGAAGTGTGTTGAGAGAATAATGGGATTGTTATTAATATGTGAGAGTTACTAGGGATAGAATTATTGAGTATATTGTGGGATGAGTGTTGACTCCTAGAATAAAGGAGTATTAACACCTATATATGTGACTTTCTTATAGTAAAAAAATATCTAGAATGGCCTGAATCATATATATATATATATACTAATATGTAGTATTATTATTGTGCTATTATCTTATGTAAAATCAAACCAAATTAATAACATCCTTATATAGGTTATATCTAACTTAATAAAGCTAGTGGGGCTATATGGTTGTTTAGACTTATCATATTTCAATTTATGTTACATAATCCCCCATTTAGTTGACCATGGAATATCCCCCCTAATTTAGCTTACTTTACATACATACTTATAGTCGTTTACATTACTTTAACAATTATTTTGAGAGAGTTATAGTGAGAGCTCCATATTTGTGTCATAGGCTTAGGCTTTGGAACCCTTTTTTCTTGACATTTTAAACATAGGAAACCCTATAATATATCTATTAATTAATTAGTAATTATCCATAAAAACTAAGTATTTCAAGATTTATTTGATTGATATTACTCAATTTCTAGCCTATTGAGATAGGATAGTTATAGGTTGATCTTGATATTATTCAAGTCTGAGCCTATTGAGATAGGATAGTTATAGGTAAATCCTAGCCCATGCATACACCTACTATGGGGGCACCAAAATTTTTACTTTCATTCTTGTGAGTGACCTTATATAAAATACTACATTTTTTTCCCTCTAGGCTGACATCTCAGGTGTAACAATATTTTTATAACTATCCAATATAGATACTAATAATAAAATCCATATATGTATATATATCTTCTAGATAAGACTTATGAAATGAAATGAATATTTAATAGAGGACACACAAAGAAATCTCAATATTTATTACATAACCCTTTGACACCAATAAATTCCAACTATCCCCTACCTATATGGATCATTCTATATACAATGAGCTAGGTTTGACCTATAACTATCCAATATAAATATTTAGACTAGGAGAAGGTAAATCAAGTAGATCCCATTAATACTTAATGAAATTAGGATATGATTAATGGACCAGCTAAACCTAACAAGGGGGCCTCTTAAAACAAAACATTAAGAGAAAGGTTTCTAAATCCTCTAGGCAATTAACATAATGTAATAGTACTGATTAAGTATCCATTTATAAAGTAATCAACTATCACAATCAAACAATTTAATTAAAAGGAATGGTTAGATACATATTAAAATGGGTAAGGAGCCATGGTATGAAAATGGAGGACTAGGCTATCTAAGGTGTATAAATGGGATGATTTAATAGTCTTATAGCCATAATAAGGTTAAATGTCAAGATAATTAAAAAAAAGAGTTATAAATTCATTAAACAATAAATTATGTAACTTTTATCTATAAAAATTAAATAACTAGGGTTAGAATATACTTACCTTGAACAAGACCTACCAATCTTTGATCTTTCCCTTGGCCAATGGTGTTTTTAAGATTGGTGTGGTTGTAAGGATGTAAATAGTTGAATCAAGATATAGGATAAAAGGAATCCTAATATTACATATAATACTCCAAAATATAATATTTTTCCTCCAAGATAATACCTAAGAAATAACTCCTCCAAATGTAGACTTATGATAGAAGTGCAAGCATTAAAAATTGAAAATGAAAGTTAATCGATATTAGACTAAAATGGTGTCTTGTATTTATAGTGGTGAATGAATATAATCCATCCAAGTGACTTAATTAAAAATATCATCCATCTTTATTCACTCCTAAATGGGCTAACTAACCTATAATTAGGTTGTCTAGGTTGATCTATTTGTGAAGCATGCAATAGAACATTTAGAACTGCATAGATTTGATCAATTTAGTTGATATAGGATGGATAATGTTTAGAAATACATTGAAAAAGATGAAATAGTAGTAAAATATAGGTCTTGAATTAGTTACATTATACCATATATAATGAGATAACTTAGGGGTTAAAATTTTGGGAAGTTACAATGGATATTTGAATGATAAATAAATAATGATATCTCTTGCAAAGCACCATTCATATACCCACTAATTTTTTGATGCACCCTTTAAGGAATAAACATATAGAGATTTAAAATATATATTTTACTTCAAGAGATACTTTTTTAATAAATTATAAAGTTCAAAAATATTGTATGTATACATATGCCCCACTTGAAGATCATCACATCACTAGAGTGTAATATGGGATGGTGTTTTGGGAAAGAATATAATAAAATAATATTTGATCGAATAAAATGTATTATAAATAATAAAATAGGTGAAATTAAATACACTATAAATATGTACATTTACTTACCTTTTTTTGTTGAAAATAATCTACACGTGTAGTAAATGATAGGTGACTAGTGTGAAAAGCAAAAGGTAGACTTAAAAATAAGTTTTTTTAAAGAATATTTTGTCTTCACTAAAAAATTATCTATCTTAATAATATTATAAATATTATTAATAAATTTTAAAAGGTCATATGAAAAAAAAATATATGATCAAAATATATAATTTATTGGTAAACAACTCAAGGCTGAAAATTTTGAAAATTATACTATAAAAGTGTAAATTACTATTCATATGTGGATTTTCAATTTTTGGAAACCAAATATCTATGTATCCAAATATAAAAAATTTAGATATAATGGAACACACATGAGGATGTGGTTTAGTTGGTGGATGTATTATATCTAAGATCAATGTGTATATGTACGGGGTGCATTAGTAATGAGTTTTAAGAATTTTGAATAAAAATGGAATAGATTAAGAAAAGTAGGTGTTGGGATAGATCCATGTAAAAAAAATTTCCCCAAGTGGAGATTTAGAGTAAAAAATATAATGAGAAATGGGTAGGGGATGAAAATTAAAAAAACAATGTAGGTAAAGTTCATTTATTATGGCCTAGTGAAAAATAGTTGCATAGTTTGAGTGGTATCAACCAAGTCAATATAATTGAAAAATATGGAAAATTAAAACCAATAGATATTTTCTAAGTTGGATAATTTAGTTGAACAAGTTATTTATTATTCCATGTAATTTGGTTGATATATTATAATAATAGCTTGTCCAATATAGTTAAAATATGGTCAATGGAGTATAGTAATTTTAAGAGATGGTAGATGGTAGTATAAATTAACCTTGTTGATGTAGTTAAACATGTAGTTGATGGTGCGTATGTAAGTTAATGTAGTATAGGAAAAATACTGATACAATAGGCCATGGATGATATAGTGATAAATTATATATAGTGGATTTATTAAGATACATGATAGATATAGTCTATAAAAGTATATCGCTGATGTAGTAAGGTACATGGTCGATGATGTAGTTATTTTGAAATATAAAGTTATTTTAATGATTTTATGTCTAGTTTATTTCAATTTTTGGATAGAGCCCTAATTTTTATTCTATTTTTTATCATTTTTAGAGGCATCATATATTATGGATACTATTATATGTGATATGGTTATTGTATTTACTAGAATAATTACCTACAATCAATCAAGCTCATCTAACTATGATTATATTTGACATGATTATGGAGATGCAAAATATAACTCTTAATGTAGAGTTAGTTACCATGTTCTTAGGATCATCAAATAGAATAAATAATAAGGTTTGGTGGGTGATGGATGGGGATACCACTAATGTGTGGATTACAATAGAAAATGTTCATACTCTCTTAGGCTTACTTGTTATTGGTATACTTATGGTGTGAAATACACCATATTCCTAATATTCCTATGATGAGGGTAAGGTTTTATCTATGTGGGATATGAGGTCAAAGAGGTATGATGGGTGAGGGTTGTGCATCAGTTTATTTTATGTATATGTATTGACTATTGTGGATATTTAAAAGGAAATTATTGGATTTATGACAAATCAAGTTATCTATCATAAGTCAGATAAAAAGTGCCATTATATATTATATACCTATGTTTATATATATTATATAATGGTATATATTATTATTTAGGATTGGTTATTTGGGTGTAGTTAGTGTACAATTACTAAAAAAATATCTAGAGGCAAAAATACTTTAGGGCTTGTTATTATTTTGGGTAGCTATATTCATGAGTGTTTCCATATATATAGACTAGAAGGATTTAACCATGTAATGGATGATTCCCTCCCACAAATACAAATATGGTAACATGATCATACTTTATGGGAGATTACTCATGAAATATTATTTTATATAGTGAAATGTGGGTAGTGTATTTACATGTGGGTATTATGGATGCTTAGCCATCATGGCCATCCAATATGAAGGCATGTGCATAAGTGGTGATCACTGGGCACTATCCATGGTGAATAGAGCCTCAACTATGTTAGTGTTTACCATGTTGGTTTAGAATACAAAAAGAATTAAATCATATTTTGGTCCCATCATATTGGGCTTGTAATGAGAGGGAGAGACATGACATGGGAGGTAGAGGGGTAATGAATGAGGTACCTATCATTGGCCTCATCATCCTATGGTTCTAAGATAATATCAAATGTAATAATGAAGAGATAATGTCTTAGTATGAAGAGTATTGTTAGTTGTGTAGTATCAATAATACGTACAAGCATAACCACTATTACCAATAGGGTCATAGAGGTGTCAATAGTTGTAGCCTTAGCCATGAGAAAAACCATCATTACAACCATATAAGTGTTTAAAGTTGTAAGGTTGATGATAATAATAAAATAATATATAATTATAGTTGGGTTATCCTACTACTCATCTATATATTATTTATATGATAATTTAATAGATACATAATATAACATGACACATGCATGTCATTAAGCCATGGAATTATAAAGGATTTTCACCTCCTTAGATGAATGAAGCTTATGGGGTGTTAGTAAATTGATCCTATGGCTATATTATGGGTGAATAAAAAAAATTATGTTAATTTATTACATAGATATATAGACATATATGTGAAATATATGTATGATGTTTTGGATTACATGTGATATTTGATGTTATTTTGGTTTTGATTTTATAGATGCTATGATAGAGGAGGCTCAATTTATGACCTTGTTTGAGACTTATCACCATGAAATTTTGGATGGAGTGCTACCATAACATGATACTACATAATTTATTGATTTATTGGTTCCTTTAGCCGAGGTGTATACTAGCTAGTTTAGGTTGGTTATGGAGGTTATCTATGTTAGGTTGTGGAGCTAAAAGCTTCAACCTTTGCAAACTGAGGAACAGATGGTTGCTGAGTTCTACAAGAACCGGCATCGGCAGCAGGACCGACGTCGGCAGAATCCAGTGCAGAAGGCCACCGGCGACGGCAGTAAGTCGGTCGACGTCGGCAGAACCAGACAAGCAGGGACCGACGTCGGTCGCCTGTGTGTTCCAGAATTGCTCGTTTCATGGACAGTTAGTTAAGTGAACAAAGAGTTTGCATGTTGAGACCAGTTAGAGTCTTGTGCTACGAGGATAATTGTCTAAATTAAGAGTCTAAGTTATTGTTTGAGTTAGGGATCTATTTATAGACCCATTGGCATGTATTGTATAAGGCATGAGATAGAAAGGAAGAGTTCCTTCTAGTTGTAAGATCTGTGAGTTGCAGGTTGTTGTAAGCTCATTGGGGATCTACATGTAAGTTTGGTCTTTGAATTGCAGGTTGCAGGTTCATGAGAGATCAGCTTGAAGTGCTATAGAGTGCTTGATGTACCGGCAGGGTTATTACTGACTGGTTGGTGAGGTGAACACCAATTCTGTGTGTGAGTTGGTTGTTGGGACCATTTTTTGTGTAGGAGAGTGTGTGTGAGAAGAATTACTGAACACTTGAGGTGTGGCGAATCTCTCTAAGGTGAAAGAGTGTGGCGGCTCTTTGTTGTATTCTTTTCTGTTAGTGTTAATACAAGATAGTGTATTGTCTCTCATATTCTGTGCTATTAGTGAATTCTAGTTACTTGTGTTTCTGGTTATTTCCGCATATTCAATTGCTTATATTTGGTAATCATACTGTGCTCTTTCTGAGGAGCAAGATCCCAACTAGTGGAATCAGAGCATGTTTGTTGTTCTTGATTCCTGACAACTGGTATCAGAGCCTTGGTTGTAGGTTCTTAAGCTTGATACCAACAATTGGTATCAGAGCTTTTGGTTGGGATACTAACAGATTGGTGTAGATCTGGGTAGTGTGTTTTGATTACAGGTTACTCACAGGGTTTCTATTTGAGTGGGAGTTGAGCAATGACAGAAAGCAGTCAACTATGAATGGAAAAGTTCAATGGCAAGAACTACCAATTATGGAGGATGCAGATTGAGGACTATCTGTATCAGAAAGATTTGTACTTACCATTGGGTGGGGTTGCTAGCAAACCCTTGGATATGAAAGATGAAGAATGGGAGGTTCTTGATCGGAAGGCTCTGGGATATGTTAGATTGAGTCTTGCATCATCTGTGATTTCCAGCTTATCACAGTGTAAGACAACGGTGGAGTTGATGGAATCTTTGGCAAATTTATATGAAAAACCCTCAGCTTCGAATAAGGTATTTCTTATGAAGCGTTTATTTAATTTGCAAATGTTGGAAGGTGGATCTATTCATAGCCATCTTAGTGATTTCCATGGTTTAGTAAACCAGTTAAGTTCAGTCAATATTGTATTTGATGATGAAATAAGAGCTCTCTTAATCTTGTGTTCATTACCTAAAAGTTGGGAAGGTTTGGTAATGGCAGTTTCTAATACTGTGTCTCCTTCAAAAGTCTTAAAAGTGGATGATATTGTGAGTGTAATCTTGAATGAAGAGATACACAGGAAAAGCACAAGTGAATCATCTGGAGATGCTTTGAGTGTTGAAGGAAGAGGAAGGCCAAGAGAGAAGATAGAGCGTGGGAGATCAAGGTCGAAGACGGGCAAGAGATCCAAGTCCAGGTATGGCAAAATAACCTGCTGGAAATGTGGAAAGCAAGGGCACTTAAAGAGAGATTGCAAATCGGGTACAGATCAGCATGAAGAACATGAAGAAGAAGTAGATGTTGTGGGTTACGTTGCATAGGATGCTCTGGTATGTTCTTTGGATAAAGTAGAATCTTGGGTATTAGATTCTGGTGCCTCTTTTCATGCATCCCCACATAGGGAATTTTTTCATGAGTATGTCCAGGGAGATTTTGGAGAAATTTGTGTAGGGGATGGTAAGTCTTGTCAGATTGTTGGCAAAGGCAAAGTGAAGCTGAAACTGCAGACAGGTAACACATGGGTGTTAAAGGAGGTCATGCACGTCCCAGTTCTGAAGCGGAATCTAATTTCTATTAGAAGTTTGGGTGAAGAGGGTTGCACAGTAACTCTCACAGCAGACTCTTGGAAGGTTACCAAGGGTACACTTGTTATAGCTAGAGGTAAGAAAGTAGGTACGCTTTATCTATCTACTTGTTTTACTGATTCTCTTTCTGGGTTATCTACTTCAGTTGTAGATTCAGAGATGTGGCTTGATAGGCTTGGTCACATAGATATGAAGGAGATGCTGGTTCTTGAGTCAAAGGATATGCTTTCAGATTTGGAAGGCATGGATCATGATTTTTGTATGCAGAAGAAGAAGGTGAGATTTCTTGAGGAATCTGATGTTAGTGACAAGAACAGGAAAGCCTTGGTTTTCAAGGAGAAAGTGACGGATAGAGTTCAGCATAAGGTGCAGAGGAATTCTGAACAGAGCAAGGGTGATTTGGACAAGGGTTTGATCCAAAAGGAGCTCGCAGGAAAAAGTCAGGTCTCACAAGAAAAACACAGAGAACGACGTCGGCAGGAAAACTGGCGTCAGTGTCCAGACAGGGACCGATGTCGGCTATGTTCAGCCTGACATCGGTGACTCGAGGCAGACAGAGACCAGCGTCAGCCAGGGGAAACCGACGTCGATGGAGAGGCAGTCACAGGGAACCGACATCGTTCGGCTGTAGACTGAGATGTGACCGACATCGGTCACTGAGATGAATCTTGGGTGGATAGCAAGTTGTCATGGAGTCTCAAGCACCCATATGGAGGACTGAAGGTGTAAGTAAGTTCTTAAATTCGTCATTTCCCTTCTTTACACTACTTGTTGCTCACTTATGGCATAGGACCAGGAAGTTATTGAAGAAGCAGAACAGGTAGATCCAGGAAACAGTGGGAGCTAGGCATGAATGAGGATGTGATTCCTTGGAGGAGAACCAAACAGGGGTTTTGGGTAGTGTTGCCAGCTGGAAGCAAGCACTGAGAGACAATGGATGTTAAGGATGAAGAAGAGCGGAATTGGATACGTGAGATGGAAGATCAGGGTATTTGATCTTGTATTAGCTGCAGGGCAATGGAGGTTTGTTCATTGTGTTTCTCTTTACCAGGTTGGATAGTATTAGCTACACTATCCTATTTTCTGTATGATGTGCTTGTTACAGGGTTACATATATAGGTATTGCTAAACTAAAGGTAAAGCTAGTTCAGGGGTTTGTCATGGGGAATCTGGGAGCAACAAGATTCTTTGGCAAGAGTGTGTTCTAGAGACATGGAAGGTCATGTGTTGACTTTGTTTCAGGATGATTGTGTGAAACCGGTTAGCACACCGATGGTTAGACAGTTCTATGAACAGGTGTCTTGATTCACATAATGAGGTTGAGTGCATGGTATGTACTAAACCTGAGTTTTCCCAAGTAGTGGGAGTTGTCACAAGTTAGGAGCCAATCCGAGAGAGAACCATTGGAGGTCAGTTCAGTGGATTCTTACAGGGACTAGTAGCAGGTGCACATGCTATGCAAGTTCAGGTTTATTTCTACATGGTTGTAGATGTGGATGTGGTAGGTAATTTGGATGACAGGGTTTGCACCATGGATTTTGTGGTGGTTGGTCTTCAAGGATGATTTTGAAGATGGATACATAGCCAAGGTAACAAACTAGACAGTGTACAGGTACATGTACAGGTTGCAGCTATTTATCTCCAAGTGGGAGATTGTTAGGTTGTGGAGCTAAAAGCTTCAACCTTTGCAAACTGAGGAACAGATGGTTGTTGAGTTCTACAGGAACCGGTGTCGGCAGCAGGACCGACATCGGCAGAATCCAGTGCAGAAGGCCACCGGCGACGGCAGTAAGTCGGCCGACGTCGGCAGAACCAGACAAGCAGGGACCGACGTCGGTCGCCTGTGTGTTCTAGAACTGCTCGTTTCACGGACAGTTAGTTAAGTGAACAAAGAGTTTGCATGTTGAGACCAGTTAGAGTCTTGTGCTGCGAGGACAATTGTCTAAATTAAGAGTCTAAGTTATTGTTTGAGTTAGGGATCTATTTATAGACCCATTGGCATGTATTGTATAAGGCATGAGATAGAAAGGAAGAGTTCCTTCTAGTTGTAAGATCTATGAGTTGCAGGTTGTTGCAAGCTCATTGGGGATCTACATGTAAGTTTGGTCTTTGAATTACAGGTTGCAGGTTCATGAGAGATCAGCTTGAAGTGCTATAGAGTGCTTGATGTACCAGCAGGGTTATTACTGACTGGTTGGTGAGGTGAACACCAATTCTGTGTGTGAGTTGGTTGTTGGGACCATTTTTTGTGTAGGAGAGTGTGTGTGAGAAGAATTACTAAACACTTGAGGTGTGGCGAATCTCTGTAAGGTGAAAGAGTGTGGCGGCTCTTTGTTGTATTCTTTTCTGTTAGTGTTAATACAAGATAGTGTATTGTCTCTCATATTCTATGCTATTGGTGAATTCTAGTTACTTGTGTTTCTGGTTATTTTCGCATATTCAATTGCTTATATTTGGTAATCATACTGTGCTCTTTCTGAGGAGCAAGATCCCAACTAGTGGAATCAGAGCATGTTTGTTGTTCTTGATTCCTGACAATCTATGCGATACATATATTATTATATGGATCTCAAATTATAGTCCCAATAGGATTTTTGTAAGGAGAGTTTCATACATGGTAGGTAATGACTAATGAAAGTCCCAATAATTTAGATACAACTAGATAGATAGTGATATTCTAGGCCTAGGTGGCAAATCTATAAGGGAAAGTGGATGATATATGATTATATATGTAACCACTATAGAAAACTATATAAAGATGGTAATCTCAAAAATATATGGGTAGTGTAGCACATCTACCATTGGATAGACATGATATACCTGAATATTATATTTGGTTTTGTATTATGTATCAATTTATATCATGATGTAGATAATTTTTTTGAACCATATATAAAGATGTGTTTTAGTATGACTCATTGGTGTTATCTATAAATTTATTTTATTTATATCAAATATGATTTTATTTTATTATGCTATGGTAAAATGTATGATGTATGTTTTATTATTTTCTAGAAAATATGATAAAATACATGGATAAAAAAATAATGTAAGATGACAAAAAGTCATAAATAGATAGAAAATAGAATAACAAATCTAAATGGTAATAATTCATGTAAAACACATCACAAAGGATGAGATATGTAAAACAATGTAAGTAAATGAAATCAACAATTGATAAATTTCAATCAAATATGTAAATGATATAATAATGTATGATCAATAACATAAACAAAAAATAATCAATAATCTATGAAAACATGGATAAGTTCTAAATGAATGAGAAATTTAAACTTAATGCTTGTGCTATCATATTAAGTAAATAAATTATGACCACGTAATGACATGAAAATGATGGAGATAAAGTGATATAATTATATTTATGAGGGAATCCTATTCCTATCCAGGGTCTTGAATTGTAACTCAAAAACTAAGACAAGAGGAATGATAAGGTGGATATTTATGATGAAATCCTAGTCTTATCAGATGTCTTCTAATACAACTCACAAAATGAAAACCAAAAGGTGTAAGTAGTAAATGTGATCAAGGACATGATCACTTATAAGTGATATCCATCAATGGGAATATAATAGAAAACATGATGTGAAGGAGTGTGAGGCATCACATGGGTGATGTGGAGATATTTATAAATGATGAGATACAATAAAAAATTATTCCAATGCTAAATATTGTTGACATCAATGGTTTAAGCCACTCCAAATAGTAAACACATAGTTTGGGCTAAGGAGTGAAGTATGGAACTCATTACATGAGCATTATACGTAATAAAATTAAAACAAATCTACCATCCCATAATGCATTCCCCATTCCTTAGGACTCCTTAGAGATCCATTGGTCTACTATTAAGTTTTGGTACTTATGTGAGAAAGTATGAATCACTTTATGATAAAATGAGATCTCTTATCCTAGTCTACTGACCTACTACACCCCAATGGACCTTAGCTCTATCATGAGGCCAATTTTGGAATTTTTTATTAAAATATAATAGGTCATTTTCCAAAATGTTGCACATTTTGGTGTGATATGACTTTTAATATTATAATTTAATTTTAATCGTTTCCTTTTTTTTTTATCATATTGATTTTAAATTTCAATGCTTTTTTTCTATTCCTTCATATAGATTTAGATAACCAATCATGAGTGAAATAAGTGATAAACACAAATAGATTACACTTAGTCACTATATAAGAGTAAAAAAATACCATGGTATGGAATAATTATTATACTTTCCCATAAGTATACAATCTTAAAATTGACCTATGTATGCCTCAAATGAAGGGAAGTAAAAGGGAATATAGGGATCCTAGAACATCCATTAATGTAATAAGTGGTACAATGATGGGTATACTTGTAGATTATTGAAAATATATAAGGTATATTAGTAAAAGTGGTGTATGCTATGGTATTATACTTAAGTCACTAATATGTTGTACTATATTACAAAAATATCACAAGTGCTTTATGAAAGTAACACTCATCCAAAAAAGAAGGGGAATAAATATATGTAGTAAAATTATCGATAATAAATAAGAGTAAAATATTCAAAATTAAAACTCAAATGTGTTACCCAAGATATAATTTTAAAACAATGGTTGATAATAAGTATAATGAAGGAAATAATAGTATAAAAAAGTTATCATAAAATGTAAAGTAAATGAGGAAAATAAAGTGTTGAAAATGAAAGAGAAACATGATATAAGATAGATATAAACAATAAGGAATCACTAATACACATAATGAAATGTAAATATCAAATCCAATCATATAATAATGTGAAGAATAATATGGTATGTCATACAAATATGTGCTCAGAAATGTTTATATATATCTCAACATACATCATCATATAACATCTGATATGTACTACTTTAACTAACATCTATTTTTATCTACATCTCATCTATCTTCATAAAGAGTCATGCATGGAATTATTGATACATGAGCTCTATATAAAAGGTAGGAGACTAAGAATAATAAAGAATATTGCATGGTTCCTCATGTGAGGTATAATTAATATGATAAACTTGAATTAGGTTATGGCTAATATCCTCTACTCTATGAGAATTCATAGGTCTAAGATAAAGTCTTGCCTTTAATTGAGAATTATTTTGATAATGCTTCAATAAAGGTGAAGGTGTAATCCATGTAAAATCATGGATATTTTTGGAGTACTATGCATCTATCTATATGGTGTGTAACACACTAATTCAAAAGTCAATAGACTTTCCCATGCTTTATAATATACTATGGATATATCTTATGTGGTGTTAGGTTCTTATCACTATAGGGTTTGTTGCTCTAGGACAAAATAAATCAACATTGTGTTAAATTTTTTAGTAGTGTGAAAAAGTGTGCATATTCATTCCATGAAAATAACAAGTGCACCTAAAAAATTCTGATCAAGGAGATGTAATATCTATGTTCAGAATAAAACTCTCTATATTTTTTTGTGTTAAACATATTTCGTATGATAAAAAATATTTGTCCCAATGATCAGCTATCTTATGAAATTCACAATATGGCTCATATGCCCATCATCTAGGTGGATAATTAAGCTTTGTCATGGATAATACCTCAAAAAATATATCATCATGGTCCATGCATCTATGAGTAGGATCTTGAGTAATATTTGTATATATAAGAGATAGCCTTAGCATGGGTCTTAGTAGTGTGTTCAGTGTCTCAAGGGGGGATATTCTCAAAGGATCATAAAATATATAAAAATGGTATGGTCCCTTCATGGAATGATATAGGCACATACTCCTAAGAGGCTTAGAGGTGAATATAGTTGAGTGGGAATAATTTGGTATTTTATCCATCTCAAACCCATGATCATCAATGGAATAATAAATAATGTGAGGTGTAGTAGCAAGAGAAATAAATACATATACTAAATTAATGTTTTGTACATGTAAATTAGACTCATAATAATGTTGTAAAGAAGATTGATAATGAACAATTTATACATCCTTTTCTTCAACATAACCAACTAAGAATGGGTCATCTAGGAATAACCATCATCATAATCAGGTATATAAGTATCAATATGGAAGGAATCAATTACTCTATCAATCGAATAAGAATGAGGAATTGATTTTTAGGCCTAACTACTGGAGTGGTAATTTCATTAGTTAAATTTTAGTTAGTTTGAGGTCAGTAATGATAGAATTGAAATATGATGTTTTTATATTAAGACTAATCTCATTTGGTTCATAATTATTACAATTTTATATATTATGAAATATGTTTCCCACATGTTTATGGTGTCTATTGTAACCAAGATTATAATTGATAGGATTGTTAAATCATTGATATTCAAGTAAGGGGTGCTAGGTAAATGTTCAAGGGTGAGTAATTTAAATAAACCATATTCCTTTAATTTTTTGAAATTATAAGGATTAGTGTCCTCTTGATTCATAAATAACACCATTGTGGGGAAATTTGACACACTAGAATTCATAACATGCATTGGATCCTATGCAATGTGTCCAAGGTCATCCAAGTAAAATGTTATAGGATGGTGTGAAATGAAATTCCATGACCATAAATATAATAATTATGGTATGTACCATGATGGGGAGCCAAACATAATGAAGGGGAGGTATTTTTATTTGATTTTATCCTTGGTACATACTTTGGGTAGATTTAATGTTGTATTTAAGGTATATAAGAGTCTTAATGAAGTCAATGGAGGTGATATAAGTGTTTGATATCTCATCAATTAAAGTACACTTGAATTTAATATAACTTATTATAAACTCATGAATAAATGTGGATCATATACATTAATTAATATTTCATTGGGAGTCATGGAAGATATAAGAAATTTAAGAGAAAGAGAAGCATACAAAGCTCCCTCAACTTGTATGGATAGTTCTTCACACTATTAGAGAATATTATCTTCATAAATAGATAAGGTTGATTATTTACCTATAAGTGGGGTTAGGGGATATTCATTTTGAATTAAAAATACATTAATATATTATGATTATTGATTTAACATTTTTAGGGAGTTATGCAATGTAAAACTCTAGGTTATTCAATCAGGGAATAAATATAGAAATATCAATAACCACTAATTTATACAATAATTGATTTACCTAATTATACTATAAATTTTAATGAACTATAAAAGGTGTACTTAGCTACAAAACTAATTTAGATAGATAAGTGGCATGCTATAAATTGGTTCAAGAATGGTGCAAGGTGTTGTTAATAACAAAAGGGTGTCAGAAATGCTCCTAGATAGTAGCATAGGCCTATGGTCAATAATTTGCCACAATAGTGTCATTTTTACCATGATAATGTCCCTATGTAATAGATATAGTGAGTTCTTAGGTGGACCTTCACCTAGTTTTGAGAAGCTTGTGCCTATGTGATTGAATGATGAATGATTATATGTTACTTATTTTAACTAATTTATATGTGAAACCTTAAGCCTCCATGTTTGTTAATGTATCTTAGAAGTAGAGGTAAAAGAGAGTGGAATTAATAGGGTAGTATATATATGACCTCTATATGTAATTATAAATACATCATGTCTATAAATTAATCCTAGATCAGAGAAGATAGAGCATAGCTAGACTTCCAATTGGAAATACATTTGTTAATCAAGAGCATGACCAATATGGGGATCTATTAGACCCAATTATGGGATCACTTGTCATAATAAACCATGTAAGGTAGGTTTGTAAAGCCTAAAATCTAACACAATCATGAAACAACCCTAAAATAGTCCTAAGGTTTAATATTTCACCTATGCTAATAAATAAGAAAGCAAATCTAATCTAGTTCACACCAAAGTTGTGGCACAAAGTGGGGATTATAAACAAAAAAATAACTAAACTAAACATGTATAGAAGACATATAATCATGTAAATGTATACAAAATACTAATGAATGGAAGAGAGAAGAACAACTATATTATATATCTACTCTTGTAAAGGATAAATAAATTTAGGAATACTTACCTTGAAGACAAACCCTTTGAGGTTCAATCTCTCCCTTGGCTAAGGTGTTTTGCAAGAGATTTTTGTGGTATGTAAGGATAAAAAATACATATCATCTCTAAGATACACAACCTATTTATGCATCCAAAATACTTCTCCAAAAGACAATATTCATATCTCCAAAGAAAGTATGGAACCCTAATCTTTACTCCTCAAGTAGAATGGTTAATAAGAAGATGTCCATTCACACTTATTCTTGTTCACTTCCCTATCTTAAAATGTTTGTAAAAAAAATTTATATATAGGTAGATCTTTCCCTAAATACTTAAAAAACATTAGTTTTACAAGGTTGGCCATGGTAAACCAGTTGTGTTTTCAGGGATAATTCATTAGATCTGAGCTAGGTTGGTCAAAATACTAACAAACCAAAAATGTGAAAAATACCCTAAACTACACAGGGTCAGCCATGGTTAACCTAGTTCAAATGGTAGTCAAAAAGGAATTAAGGAAAGAAAATGAGGATGGAAAGAGGAAAATAAATAGAATAGGTAGGACTGAGAAGAATAAACTTAGGGTTAATTTTTTTAAGATATGAGTGTGTAGATGGAAAGTGGTAAAAGGGATAACAATCTTACAAAACATCGATGGTCTATCCACCCATTTCCCAATGCACCCCATAAGGCATGAACTTAGAGAGATTGAGACTTGATAGGTTCCTTAAAGATACAAAGTGTCAATAATCAATAAAGTTTGAAAATATTGTGTTTGTACATATGCACCACTCAAAGCTTATCACATATCACGTAAGTGCAACATGGGATGGTACTTTAGGAATACAACATGATAACACACAGTGTTGATGCTAAGTAAAGTATAGTAATAAAAAAATAAGATAAAGGAAATGATATAATTGAGAAACACATACCTTTACTTACCTTAGTGTTGTAGATAAAAAAGTAGACTGTAAGAGAAAGTGAAGGTATATAATGTGAAGAACACTAGGTGAACCTATAGAAGTTAGTGAAAAAATAGCCAAATTTTTTTTGGAAGATAGACATATGGTAGTGAAAAATAATATATATCTCATCATGAATGTAATGCATTTTATGGTTTTGAAAATAAATGAGTAAAAACAAAGATATGGGTAAAACAAGGAATCTAAGTAATAACTAGGTAGAGACAACTAGGTCAACCTCGTCAACCTATTAGGCTAAAATTTTACTAAAATCCATACTACCAGCCTAGTAGGTATGTTCTATCCTAGTGTAGTTTTTATACTTCTAACTTAGTACATAACTACCAACCTAGTAGAGTAATCCACTATCAAATTCATACTAAGAGGGGAAAAAGTAAAGGGTTATATTTGTTTGTTAAAAATATTTAAGGCAAATGAAGGAAAATATTATAGAAAATGAATGATAAATGATGGAAAATGAATGAAAAATGATAGGAAATAAATGACAAATGATAAGAAAAAAAATGATTGGAAAACATAGTAAATAATGTTGAAAAGCATGTGAAACATAAATGGCAAAAAGGAATGTAGAACATAATAAATAACATTGGGAAGCATGTAAAACATGAATACTAAATTAAATATCAATACAAAAAAAACTTTAACAAAGATATCAAAGTAAGTGAAAAGTAAGCTCATGTAAGATAGGTAAAAAGAAAAACATGAAAGATGGAAAATGAAATGTAATTGAAGATATGGGACAAAAATGAAGAAGGCATACATAAACAAAATCATGTAATAATGGAAAATGTCATATTAAGGATATGTTAAGTCCATAAATATCAAACAATAACATGATGGAGAAATGAAAATAAAAGTCTCTAAAGGATGAATACTCAAACTTGGTGTTTATTCAAAGATATAATGTAACAAAACACAACCACCTAATGACATGAATTCGATGACAATGAGATGGTGTGGTAAATAAATGGTGAGTGTAATCCATAGTTTCTCAAACATGTTGTTTTTCCCTAAGGATACATGAAACTAAAACAAACTAGTGCTAGCATGTTTTTACGAGGTGAAGAAAAAGGAAGTAAAGAAGGTAAAACATATTTGGAATCACAATGTTCTTGTCAAGGGGGGAAATGAAATGGTTGGAGGGGAGAAATTAAGGAAAAACCAAGGTAGAGGAACTCTTTATTGAAGTCAAGAAACTCAAATTAGGTTTGTCAAAAAAAGAGGAATTTTGACCTTAAGGACTCTTAAAAACTTCTCTTAGCCACATAAGTCTTAGGCCAACAAATGAAGTATATAGATCATCCCATGAAGGCTATATGCATGAAAATTAAAATGGACATATCTTACCAAAAAACATTTCTCATTCCTCAAGACCCCTTACAAATTTGTCATACTACTATGAAGATTGGATACTTGAGTGAGAAAGTAGGTAGCACCATAGAGTTTTTTTGAATTCCCCTATTCCAATCTACTAGCCTACCACACCCCAAAATACCTTGGCTCTATGTGAGGCCAACTATGGAGTTTGATATTTGATTGGAGATAGGAGATTTGCTTGGAATCATGTATTTTGATGTGATGTTGACTTTTGATAATTGTTTGTTGCCTTTTAGATACCATTGCATTTTGATTCATATTATTTTTATTTTAACTTTATTAATGGCTTTTCCAATTCCTCTTCTATACATATTTGGAAGACCAAACATGGGTGATAAATATGAATTTCATTTGAATACTTGAGATAAGGTTTCTAATAAAAAGAAACTTTAAAGAGAATGGGGTCTAAGAGTCTCATAGATCTAGGTGAAATAAAAGTGTTATCTTGACTTTGACCTTGTATTATCCAATGTGGAGATGAAATAAATGGAAAATCAAGAGGAATGACAAATGGAAAAATTTTAATTAATTCAAACCACAAAAAATGTGACAAAGGGAAAAAAGATATACAATGACAAAAAAGTGTTATTGGTTATCATGAGAATGAGGGAAATGGAGAAAAACATGCTAACATAGATTGTTTGCACAAATTACATCTATCAATAGAAGAAAAATGTAATGTTGAGAATCAAGGAGATATAATATTTTATATAAAAGGAATGAAAAGATGGTAATTTTATGAGGAGGGTTGGTTCCTATCCATGATCTTACATTGTAGACTCATAAAAGAGAAACCCATGAGGGTGCTAAAAAGAAACATGTGAAATAATAAAATGAGAAAAAAATAAAAGGTGGTATTTTTTGAGGAGGGCCAAGTCCTATCCATGGTCTTATACTACAAACTCACAAAAGAAAAACCCATGGGGGTGAATTCTAAATAAGGGAAAAAATAATAATCACACAACTACTAAGGCAAATAATAACATAAAAGACAAAATAAAAGATATATATGAGGACTAAAATGAAAGCAAATGCCAAATGTAATGTGAAATAAAACCAAAGATGTAAAGGAATAAAATGATGCTTATAAATAAAAATAAAAAGAAATAAAGTGCATAAAAATAAAGAAACACAAGACAAAAAGATCATGTAAGATATATGATAACATTTGTATCAAAGATGATCATGTGAAATACAAGTCTATAAGTCTCAAAAGGTTTCTTAAAGTTTAATTTGGTTACTATTATGTAATGTAAAATAATAGTGGGCATTGTAAGATTCCCCAAAGGGTAAGTGGATACATGTATGGGCATCATAAGTTTCCCTAAATTCCTAAGGAACATATGGATGGTTAGCACAATATGCCTTAACATGTGGGTTGGAGTGAGGTAACATTCAAGCATTAAAATGGTTTGTATTGGTTTGGTAAGTGAATTTAGAGATAATTAAATATGTTGGTTTGTTATATTTTAAGGATGTTTAATGTTACATAAGATGTATAGGAGAGGTATAAAGAGGTAAAGAAGGTAAATGAGGACCATGTATGATATGAGTTGGAGTAAGAATTTGAACTAGGTACTCTTTAGGTTCATGTGACCTAAGACGTTGAGCTTCAATGGATGAAATAATATGTTTAAATTTTTTCATGTTATCTATCATTTCCTTATTGGTGTATTAAGAAGGATCAACTATGGGTTTAATAAAATTAGTGGATGAGGTATAGGTATGAGATAATCGATGTTAATAATTAGGTTCATTTTGATATGATTTTGGTTCTTGAGATTGACTTTGAGAAGCTTGAAGATAGTATTGATAACATTGTTTTATGAGAATATCAAGATGAAATATGGACCAAGCAAGGAAGAAAGAAGAAATCAATTAAGATCATGACAAGACTCATGAGAATGACCCATAGTATCATACCACCAAAAATATTTATCATAATTGTACCATTTTGGACGAAGTTTGGAAACATCAAAGCTCATAGGTGTTAATGCATTCTTAAGTTGTTCTAAACTCAAGGGAAGGGGGGGGGTTGGGTTAAAATTGGTTGAATTAGATGCTCCAATTTGAGGTTGGGTAAAGTTGGATGAATCAATGTTATGAGAATATGATTGAAAAGGTTATTTAGAAGTTGTTTGAGATGGTTCAAATTGTGTCATAATAAAGTATTGCCTTTTTTCTTGGTCTAAGGCTTCATCTAAAGTTTTAGTGGAAAAGATTCAAAATTTGTATTGAAGGGGAGGTTTAAGTGATGTGACAAATAGTTTTAAAAGAGTATAATCCTTTGTTTTATGGTATAATTTATGATCAAGAGACTTACATCATTTGATTAAAGTGTGAGTAGATTCATTAGGGATTTGCTTGGCATTGATGAAATGGCCAAGGTAATTTTTAAGAAGGTCATCATGTTGGAATTCATTCACTAGAGCATTAACTAGATCTTCTATTTTTAAAATGGAATGTATAGGAAGCTTATTGTACCATTCAAGTGCATCACAAACAAATATTTTGTCTAAGATATTGCTGGTATCAATGGTATTTGTTTAGACCCATTCCTTATAGAGATTAGCAAAATACTTAAGAAATATAGTAGGGTCCTTAGTCCCATTATATGTGATAGTTGGAAAAATGTTTTCAATATCTATGGATGTAATGAATGGGGATAAAGGTTAATTTTTAATATGTTGAAGAATTTTGTTAGTCATTAGAGGTTGAGGTATGATGTTCCCATTAGCATCTCCAAAAGGAGGAGGGATAAAATTTGTATTTGGTTGAGACACGATGACTTGAGGTGGTTGAATAATCATCTTGCATAATTACTGTTTCTTGTTCATCACTTGATATTTATTAGTTGTTTGAATTATGTTCAATTATTATATTACTTGTGCAAGAAGTTGAGTTGTATCAATAGGTGTGTTTAAAGGTGGTGTATTAGTGTTTTTAGGAAAAATATTATTAGTGTTGGTGTTAGGAGGATTCTTTGTAGGTGGAGGATTCCCAATATTAGTGTTAGTTGTTTTAAGTGTGGTAGAATAAGAAGGAAGCCTGGTAAAGCCACTAATTGTGTGAAGAGTGTAAACAATATTATCATCAAGTTTTTTGAATAATTGGGAAACATCTATATTATCAATTCTAGTGGTTTCAACCAAGTTACTCTAGAAATTGATAAGACTTGGTGATTTTGTTATGGGTGTAACAAGAGGATTATGAACATTGGTTATAAATATATGAGTGTTGATAGGAGATTAGTTGGTAGAAGAATCCCAAAATTGGTATTAGGAAGATGATTAAAATGAATGACCTCAAATACATTATATTGTGTAGTGATTGGTTTTGGTTTAAGATAAGAGGAAATAATAAATTGGATAGTTTCATTTTAAGTAATGAAATAAGTGATGTTATTATCCAATTCCTTAATTATGAAATGTTCTTGACTAAAACAAGGCTAAACAAATGTAATCATGATGAGACAAGACTAGATAACTACACAAGGAGAGCAAAAAGTGATAGAAAATAGTGTAGGGTTGATTGGGTCAATCCTATACAACAAATAGGGTTTGGAGAAGGATTTACAAATAGTACATGGTTGACTAGGTTAACCTATATAATAAACAAGGGATGGAAAAGATCTAAATATAGTACAAAGTTGATTAGGTTGATCATATATAGTTAAAAAATATTAGAAAAGGTATAGGGTTGATTGGGTTAACCTAATACAATAGATAGGTAAGATGATAAATCCTATAACAAATTGTGAACTAAAACAAGACAATTCTTTTATCTAATCTAGGAAAGTAAGAATTGAAGGCAAACATATATTTAGTAGGATTAAAATTGGCCAATCCAATTGAGGCACACAATAATAATCCTTACATTAACACTGGCTAATGCATGTTTTTGCACACATAATTGAGAAAAAATCAAGTAATCAAATTGAAAATAAAAGAGTTAAATAATTATTCAACATAAGATGTTTTGTTAGATTATTTAAGAAATGATTTTAAATGTGATGGGAATTTGGCTATAAAACAAGGAACTAGATATAAATCTAAGGATGGTTTTAAGTAATTTGGGCTGAAAGGGACTGTAGTGGTAATTATATAGGCTTGGTATTGGGACCTACCCCCTCACTTCACTAACTTTAAAAATAAGGGTGTTAAGCAAATATCCAAAATATACTAGTAACCATGCTTTATACTTGATCAAAGTATCAAGTCAGCTTCCCCCTTAGTGTTGAAATCCAAGTAGGTTGGCCTTGGGTAGGTAAATGTTAAAGTGCTTATTTAGATTATGTGATTTGGTCATGTGTGCATAAAATATAAATAGTGAAACTAAATGGTTAATTAAAAATCCTTTAATTATACTATGTGAAATATTATAAAAATGCAAGCAACAAGAAAAGAAATGTGTGAACTAATTACTAACATATAAATATTAAGTCCAACATGAAACAAGGTATAGTGTTGACACTATACACAAAAAATAGAGAATAGGGTCAATAGGGTTGAAGATATAATAAAAATCAAGGCTTGAAATTGAATAGAGTTGGCCGAGGTTGACCTAGTTATTTTAGACAACAAATAAAACATAAAACTAGGTTAATAAGGTCGATCCAATTGACTATGTAGGTGAATTTTTAAAGACCATAAAATTTGAAAGAAAATATAATAAAAGGAAGAGATAGAGAGATATAAAATAACCTTGATGGATCAAAGATGAAAATGAGAATTTTTTTTTATCAATAACCTTGAATAATGCTAGAAAAACTTCCTAACTAGGTCAACTAGGTCGATCAAGCTATGCAGGGACTTGTTGTAAAATCTAAAAATGTACAAGGTCAACTAGGGTTAAACTAGTATGTTTTATAAATGCATGAAAGTGTATAGGGTTGACTGGGTCAACCTAGTAGTCTAAACTATAAGTCTAGAAACCTATAGTAGGTCATCTAAGTTGATCTAGTTATATGTTCCTAAAAACATGTGCACATAGATTAGAACTAGGTTGATAGAGTTGAACTAGTATGATAGATATATGATAAAAATAATGAAAGAAACTAAAATAAATCCTTCAAGGGTTAGTTTCATGTTGGGTTCACTAGATTTTATGAAATAAAAATTGCATCATATTTATAAATCAATCAATCTCAGAGAAGATAAAGTATACCTAAACTTTAGATTTAGAATACATTAATTGAGCATGAGCATGAACAATATGGGTATCTGATAGACCTAATTATGGGATCACTTGTCAAAATACACAATGTGAGGTAGGGTTACAAATCCTATAGTCTAACACAATCACACAACCCTAAAAGAGTTCAAAGGTTTAATATTTCACCTATGCCAATAAAAAAGAAAGTAAATATAATCTAGTGCACACTAAAGCTTGTGGCATAATGTAGGGGTTGGAAACAAAACAAAAAACTAAAATAAACATGTATAGAATACATATACTCACATCAATGTATACATAATCCTAATGCATAGAAGAGAGAAACGCAACTACATTATCTATCTAATCTTACAAAGGAGAAATAAAGTTAGGAATACTTACTTTGAAGATGAACCCATTGAACCTCAATATCTTCCTTCACTAAGGTGATTCATAAGAGATTGTTATGGTATTTAAGGATAACAAATAAAAATTATCTCTAGTATACATAGCTTATCTATTCATCCAAAATACTTTTCCACAAGACAAGATCTGTATCTCTAAAGAAAGTATGGAACCCTAAGCTTTATTCTTCAAGTAGAATGGTTAATAAGTAGATGTTTGTTCACACTTATTAGTCTTCACTTATCTATATTCAAATAGTTGTAAATGAACTTGTATATATAGTTATATCTCAAACTAAATCCTTTTGAAAGTATTAGTTGCATAAGGTCGACCATGGTCAACCCAGTGTGTTTTTAGGGATAATTTACTAGGTCTGAGCTAGGTCAACCAAAAGGCTAACAAACCTAAAAAGTGAAAAATAACCTAAACTTTATAGGTTCATCCATGGTTGACCTAATTAAAATTATACTCAAAAAGGTAATTAAGGTAATAAAAGGAGGATGGAAAGAGCAAAATGATTAGAATAGGTAGGACTAAGAGGAATAAGCTTAATGTTAATGTTTTTAAGAGACGAGTGTGTAGATGGCAAGTGGTAAAAGGGAAAATAATATTATGAATCAATGATGGTATTCCCACCCCTTTCCTAGTGCACCCCTTAAGGCATGAACTCTAAGATATTGAGACTTGATAGGTTATTTCAAGATACAAAGTATTAGTAATAAATAAAATTTTGAAAATATTATGTGTATACAACCTCAACACCTAATGTGTTGAGAATTGCTTACATATTAATACCTCTAAGGTGATTTTTATCACCCTAAATTACACCATTGAGGAGGTTACTCAAGACTTCCTCAGCTAGGTGATAGCATGGAGTTTCAAGTTGTGGATGACCTAATATTTGAGGTAAATCTCTATATTAGGGATAACTCCTTTGATGTATCACCTTGAAACTGCTACTAAACCTATTGCTTTCTAGGAAAATGTAAAGAGACAACTTAAACTAATTAAATGGGAGGTGATGAACCAAATATATGGCCCCTAACACACACCTTTAGGTTCATAGTAAATTATAATACTAACCTATCATTCACTAATCCTAAAATACACCTCTTGCACCAATGTTTTGTAAATAGGTATATCATTGGAAGACTAGGAGGGAATATGATTACCACTTACAATCCACTCTTAAACCTTGATGACACTAATTATAACCTATAATAAGGATATAAACCTACATGGAGGTAAGGGTGTGAGACACAATCCATGAAAAATTAAATTATCACATAAGAAGATCAATCACCCACAATTTACACTAGACACAACCATATGAAGAGGCAAAAATTAGTTGTCTATTTATTCATATTCTTACAAAATGAGTATAGATTCATGATACTTAAGTTAAAGGATCCTTTCCGAACCTTTCAAGGTAGTATATATAAGAGGAATGAGAGAGAAGAGAGAGAAGGGATGTTGAGAGATTCCATGACAAGTGTCATCCTTCACAATATAGTTATAAGGACAAGTGGAAGAGGCTAATAATAATCTTGTCATCCTCTTCAAAATGTTTCACCTTAGTTTGATTATGATATTCTATATATTTTTCATAGGATAGACTCATCAACTCCTTAGATGACTCATCTTTCCTCTATGAAACTAACCTCATTTTTAATGAGAAATGACAAGTTCACTTATTGATCATATAACTATCTTACTAAACTATCATTTTATATTTCAACACATTTCATAAGTTAATATGCCTTCATGTTGATGTTACAAATTGTATCAAACCTTCCAATATCTTCAACCTCTATCCAAATGACCCTAGGTCCAAAGGTGACTTGAAAATCTTCATGCTCTCTTATCCACTCCTTTAAACTTAGTCGAAAAATTAAAAATTCACCTTGACACCTCATATGAAGTATTTGGAAATATCATATAATGTTTTTACAAGGTCATATATGGTATCGATATGTTTCATCATGTTTCACTTGGTCAATCTCCATGTAAAACCACCAAAACCTACATTTTTAGGCTTATTTTACATCACTTTTGGCTCACACGTACCAAGTTAATGGATCATTCAGGTGATATCAACACCTAAAAAGGTTATTCAAGTAATTTTAGGAATAAAAAACTACATTTTATGTCATTTATGAATGTTCTAGTTACATCAGGTTACCAAGAGGGTTTTAAGAATATTTTAGGGTCGTCAACTTGTTAACGATAGTTTATAAAGAATAGTTATTCTCTATCTTATAAAATGACACAAATTAAAAGGTAATAGGGAATAATATCAATTAAAATATATGTAAATAAATATTCAACTCCTCATACAATTTCATACATAATGAAGATGACCTTCTCAAACTAACTAGGCCTGTTGGTGATGAGCTTGAGAGAGTGTTTTGAGAAAAAGGGGGCATAAAATTATTTTTATCTTCTTTTAAATGCCTCTATGAAGTATATAATATCTACCATGATGTCTCTTAACCCTTTTTTAATTAATTTAACTCTTCAAAATATATAAAACCTCTTGTTTACAAAATTTGACTTTTTAGTCAAATTAGGGCACCTATAGGTAAAAACATGACTTTCTAGGTCTATAAGGGGTGTAATATGAGTTTCATGGAGTTTATTATAGTTAAATTGATGCCAAATAATTTTATATTAGATTTGGTCAATTAATTTTTGTCTATTTTATCATTTTAGGTCATTTTGTGGGCCAAAAATGTGCATTTAATGATTTGTACAAGTTTCTTGGGAAATGTTAAGGTGTTAAAATATGATTTCATGCCCCATGTGTCTTAAGTAGTTGACATAACTAAAATATGGTAGGTTATGAAAAAAAGGGAAATTTTCTTGAGAAAAAGAGAGAAAATGGTACTTGTATAACCTCTTTGGGAAGTATGTCATGTGGCATAGGGTCAAGGGATTTCCTTTCACTTCCTAAGCTCAACACCATATTTGGTTTGATTTGGAAATGCCATTGATTTCTTAAAACCATTTTTCTCCTTTTTTACCCTTCTTGGCAAGCTGAAGTGATCTTTAAGTTTTTTATTGGTATGAATAACTCATGAGGTTTAAGATCAGATGATTTTAGGAGTGGTAGTACACTCATATAACTTAATTTCCATAACAATATTTCAAGGATTGATGAAATGTGATTTATGAATCATCTATTTGAAGTTGACTATGAAAATTTATGCACTTTATAGGTTTTGCTTTGGTTTGAGAGTTTTCATATAATCTAGATGTTCATATTTTTTCTAGATTATATTGAATTCCCCTTTAGATGTTATCCATGCTTGGTTTAAGTTTTATGGTGTTTGGATGAGAAAATCACTTCAAGTTTGTAGATTTGTCTCTTTTGAGTACAATAGGTAGTTTTTCATTATTTCCAAGAGATTCATGCTTGTTTATTATTTTTAGGAGATTGTGATAGGTTCATTCTCATGTTTCCAAAGTTATCTTAAACTTAATTCACCTTTCATCCTCTTTATATAATAAATGTTCATGATGTACAGTCATACACTACATATGCACATAGTCTACCATTAGAGTGTGTATCTATAAGAGGTTGTAAGGAAGTCTTCACATTGAAATGGAGGTGTTGATACTTATTTCATACCCTTGATGGTCTGAGGATGATTTTTTAGGTGTTATGATTGGCTCTAAACTCATTTGGATTGTTGAAATCATGTCTACTACCTAAATCTATAATTGTTACCTATACACTAGATGTACCTACAAGTATCTTAATAGAGATATAGAGATGATGGTACATAAGTTGAATATGGAATGAACCTACCTTAAGGTTAAAAAATGGTGAAAAAATAATTGAAAACTTGTTTGAAAGGTTAGATTTATTGGAAAAGTTGAAAGGTACCTTCTAGCAAGAAGAGAATAATTTTAGGCTCACAGTCCCTAAAAGAGTAAAATAGAAGTCTAGGAGGTTTCTATAGGCACCCTATGACTTGTTTGGAAACAACTCTTAGGCATAAAAATAATTAAGTTTGATATCATCCATATAGGATATGAACTATGAAAATTATGAGCTCAAGAATATGGATGAAGGATGGTTTTTGGACACCCTAAAGTTACTTGAAAAGACACTAAGCCTAGGTAGTAGTGTCCACAAGACTAAGTCCTAGTGACATCTTTTCATTGAGGATTAGAAAACTAAACCAAGCACTCATGTCCAAATGGTTCCAAATGTTCAAATAAAATTTAAAATATAAAACACTATTCAAGTAAGATGATTTATCATATTTTATTTCCTATACCCACTCGTAGTTCGTACATAGGCCTAAGATGCACCTATAACAAGGTAATGCAAGTAGTGAGTTGGTAAATGTCTTCAGGTGTTATTTAGGCCACTTATATTGAATGTAATCATGAATAAATGTTAAATTATCTAAGGGAACTCAAATTAAGGTCCTTTCACACCATAACCAAGTATAAATGAGATAATATAAACCTATAGGGGTCAAAGGCAGGGGTGTCTCAGTCATGACAACAAAGAAGCTCAGTTTAAGAACATAAGATGCATATGAGGGATTAAAGGAAGTTTTGATTATGAAAAAACATATTATTACCTATATGAGGATCATAGTGACCTAAAAATATAAAATAGGCCTAAACAGGTGTCCTAAACCCCAACATACATCGACAATCAACTATGTTGACTATATAGGATACTGAGCAAGTAATTTGGAGTTTTCAAGGTATTTATAGCTCAAACCAATTGATAGTATGATCAAATTTATGCTAAATATATTGGATTGTTTCACAATGGTCATATATTTAATTCAAATTTTATCCCACTTTAAACCATCTACAAGTAACCTTGTCTAAAGCCAAGTACAATCAACTGAAGGTCACTGGGGTAGACAGTGGACTGAAGAGTGAGTTTGAGTGTTATAAATGAATTAGGGTGATAGAAATGAGATAAAAACAATTATATATTATCATAATATGATTTATGGGGATTAATAAAAGTTTTCCCAAGCTCAACTGATGCAAGATACCTATAGGTATCGTCCGTAGAAAAAGGGCATAGTCATGAGGGACTCTTTATTTTGAAACATTGCATTTGAATATGAGTATAATGAAAGTTTAAAAATGTGAATGGATTTTAAACACATACATAATGATTGCATAAGTGTTAAAAAACATTATTATGTTAATATTATGCATAAAGTAGGGTATTCAACTAGGATATTCAATCCACTCTTGAAACATCCTACATAGTTTGCACTCCAAGAGGTCTATCTTGGAAATTGAGGAAATTTGAGGGTAGAAACACCTGACCATGGGTTCAAAGTTTTCAAAAATAATTTTTATGAGTTGGGTAAGCTCATAAAATTTATATATTTTTTGATATAATATGGAAAGTGCCCCCTATTTTGTCCAAGATAGGGGTACTTTCCCCATACATAAACCCTACAACCTTGGGAAATGAGAAGAAAAGGTAATCTATAGGTTGATTTAACTTTGATTATGGGTGTAAAAAGTTAAATTTAACATATTAAAAAATTATAAATAAAATATTATTTAATATAATTCAATAGGTTACCTTACACTCTTGGAGTTGCAGTTAATCATATTGAAGCATGGTTATTCCTTAAGTCCAAAAAAGAGGTCACTTTAAATTTTAACATGAGGTAAGATTTTTATATGATTTAAATATGTATATGGGATCATTTTATATGTGTTTAATATTGTGTATCATAGGGAATAAATCAAAAACTCATTTTAATCTTGAAGATGCACACAACCCTGCTATGCATGGCTAGGCCTAGAAGGAAAATGAGAGTTAAACTTCAATTGAAAACATTGGTGAGATTTACAACCCATTAAGCCATTATTTTTATGAAATGTAAAACATGTTAAATCCCTTACCTTGTAGTATAAACCATAGAAGAGCCATTTTGGCTTAGAAATCAACTCAAACATGTGAAAAGAGAAAAAAGAGTTCAATAGGTCAAGATTTGATACTCATATCTTTCATGATGTTGTGCATGGGTACCATAAGAGTTTAGGGAAGCTATGAGGGGTATTAAATAACCAATTTATGTAATTCTTTTTACAACTCTAAATTCAATATTTTATGAAATAAACTTAAGAGGTCAAACTACTTAGAAACCCTTGGAAAACCCTTAAAAGAACCTGCTTGAAGAAATGAGGTTGGAAATACATTCATATGGACTAGTATGACAATAAAACATTTTTTAACTTGGAAAGGAATCTCTCAATATCACTCACTTGATTTTTCCTGTATGGAATTATATGGATGGAGGCATAAATAATGTATTTACCACTATTCTATGTGTTTTTGTAGGTTGTAGGAGGTTTTAAGAGATGCAAAGAACATGGATGTAAATTTTAATACTTAAGATAACTCCCCATATCATTTTCATACCTTAAAAATTCTATTTTTTTAAACTAGGTGCTTTAACTTAGCCAATCAAAATAGGCCTAATGGACAAGCTAGGGAGAAGAGCGAAAACTTCAAGTGGATGGATTTTAAAGGTGCATTTAGTGATTATAAATCCATGGAGAGTCTTGAAAGGTGTAATTTAAGTCTTATCATGTATTTTCATGATCAACTGATGCTAATTTCAAGGCCAAGTTTGTAGGGTACATAGAAGAGCATTTTTCTAGACAACATATGATGATTGCTCCTTTCTAGGTGACTCTAGATGACCAGGCCCACAACCAATGCATGGAGAGTCATGTATGATGTCATTAAAATTAATTTTAATCATCATACCTGGTTCCAATCATTTATAAGTCATTCAAATAGGGATAATCATGTATGCATTTTGTCTTATCCAAAATCAAGAGTTTCTTACAACTTTTCATGAGGTTTATGATTTGTATTTACACTTATATCTTTGACCTTGCATGTTTCATACCAAATTATATTATCATGGAAAAATAACTAATTTTATCAACTTTAAAAGTTTATTTTTAACCCTTTAAATTCTCTCTTCTTCTCTCTCTCAAGTTCTATAAAAACTAGCCATTTTGACATTATATTCAACACTCTAACTGAGTATAGAAAAGACCTACTCAAATTTATACATTTTAAGCAATAATAAAACTTATTTTTACCTCTTCCATGACTATTCTTATTGTTTTCATTTTAAAATTTTGATTTTACATAAGTGAAGACTATCAATTTTTTAGCATGTTTTGTCATATTCTTTCATCCTATTTATAGTTGGAAAACTTCTTATTGTAGGGCATGTGAATTGTTTTAATATATTTCAAGGATTGGGTGAGTTATTATTTTTATTATTTACCTCATATTCCTCTTGTCTATTCCTCCTAACTTTTCACATTCATCCATAACCTCACAATGTAACATTGATGTGAGAAGATGAATATTGGAGAAGTGTATGTTCAGTTTGTCCTTTGATTTCAAGTGTAATATGCATATGGTTGGATGTCATCAATAAATTTGGTGTATCACCTCCCTTAGGGTAGTTTTATTTTATTTATCCCTCTCCCTTTTCACTCCCCAATGTTAGTAGTATTTGCAATCCAAAGTGGTACATCAAGGAAGGTAGACATATCTAGATATTTAGCTCATTCCCTAGGTTGCCCAAAATCTTAGAGGCAATTCCATTGTGCCACTTAGATGAGGAGAGATTTTCATCTAATCAAAGGGTGAAAATCCAAGTGATAACAATTTTTGGCATGCTCAGAGGGACTCTTGGTCCAAGAAGTTGAGAGATTTTTTATGTTGTCTCTCAATAATCAGCCTTTGGAGGCATCTATTCAAGCATCAATGGTGATTCTAAAGATATATCAACTAGTCAAGTAGCCTATGTTATCCCTTAAAGATTATTAGAAATTTACCTCTTGATTTCTTAATTGTAATTAGGTTTCATGGCTGATTTTGGTGTTGAGTTCTTTTTCTACAAGTTGGTGAGATATTACAATCTTGTACCATTCCCTATCAATATGAACAAGTCCTTCGTTAATCTTTTCATGATTCTTACCAAAATCAATATGAATTTAATCAGCCCCAATATGATCCTTGTCAGCCCATATATGAATTATATTAATCTTATAGTCAATATCCTCAATGTTTTGTTCCTCCTAGTTAACTTAGTCACTTCTCAAGTCAACCCATTTCCACATTCAAGAAGATAATTTTAATCTATGAAATTTATATTTTTGATGTTGACACATAAAGAGGATGTGGTATATAAATTACTAATCATGTCATTAATTATGTGATATAAGCATTAGAGTTGGACAAAAGAGAGTGGGTACCTATTGAGCGAGCAAATTGGCAAAGGCTCACAAGTGAGATGTTTTATGTGAGTGGCCTAGTTTCTTCCTTAGAGGATAGGCTAGAGGTTCATGAAAGGCAACCTCAAAAAATATATTAGCCTTCATATCCACTTACCCAAGTTCCCTGTTAGGCATATATGACCCCTTATCATAAGCCAAATCAAAGATATCAAAGTCATCCTTTTCCCAATCAGTTAAAGGAGAGGGTTGAAAGGAGAAATATTGTGTTTGAAGCTAATCTTGATAAGAAAATTGATTTGGCTATTATGAATTTTTAGTAGTCCTTGCTATCAACCAAATAATTATAATTTAATCCCTCATTTCCCTCTAATATTACATCCCACCACCTCAAAAATATACTCTTAATCCCAATTTCCTAAGTTGGAATAAGATAGTTGAGTCATGGGGAAAGAAAGAGGAGAAAATTCTTGACAAAGAATGTGAAGTTGAGAAGACTCTTGATCCTATATAAAATCCTAATACCATTAATAAAAAAAGTCTTCTATTTGATATGTCCTTAACCATTGATGTGTCTAGGGATATGTGTGGCTAACTTGTGGCTTACATACCTCTTCTATATACTTCTTACATTTCTCTATGTTGTTAGATAGGTCAGCCTATGGAATAACCTTATCTAGGTAGACTATATATAGGAGGCAGTGGTTAGCCTTTATTCATTATGTTAAGTATTTTGCTATTAGTGCATTATTTTGGAGGTTTCCCCCTTGAAGTGGGTAGCTATATTATCTAGTATTATGATTTTTATCAATTATTGTTGTGTGTTCTCTCATATTTGCTTATTTCGTGTGATGTAAAATCATTCTATGGAAACATCTAAGTAATTTCATTACAAGTGGTATTAGAGATTTAATTTGGTCAAGTTTCCTATGGCATTTTTTTAGATATAATGAGGTGTGGCTTCTATGAGTGGTGGGAGTGAAAAAACATAACTTGCAATCATGGAAGAATTAGTTTTTTTTATCAGTGTAGTATTACTTGAAACTCTTTTTTGAAAACAAATATTAAAAAAATGAAAAAAATGTCTAAGAAAAAAATTCTTTTGCATAATAGCAATCATTAGATTCATCTCGATGAGATAATCACAATGGTATACTCTGTTGGTACACTTTTTTTTGTGCCAAAATTTTTAACCTAGTGCATAAAGGTAGTCATTGGATTCATCTTGACAAGGTGATCACAATGGTACCATCTCTTGGTACACATTTTTTTGGTAAAATCCCTCCTAAGGTTTGTATATGGTAGGTCCTAGTAATCGGGGAAGAAAATGGGGGCAAAAAACTCCTAAGATTCCTTCTATTAATGACATGGAATCTAGTACTTCAAATTTAGTGATTTTTTAGCTTCAAGCTGACATAATAAACTTGGTGAGACATGATGACTTTGTTGTAGTCCAATATGATGTTTTAGGGATGCACAAAGAGATTAATGGGTTTCATAATGAATTGCATCATATCACTACATAATTGGCTACCCTTACATCTCAATTTCAGCCCAACAACACTCTACTTTAGCATTCAAATCCTTCTCTCAACACCAATAACTCCCATACTGGTATGGAACTAATGTTGATAAAAGTGGACATGAGTAATTTTTATGGTAAGGATCCTCTCAAATTGATTACCCAAATTGAGAATTTATTTGAGATACATAAAACTCATGGTTCTTAGAAGGTGAGAGTGGCATCTCTATATCTAGAACCTGAGTAATTAATTTGGTATCACTAGTTATGTTCTTAAAATAAAAAGACTGGTGATCCTATTACATGGTCTATTTTCACTATGGAATTATTTTCTCATTATCAAAATAATGTCTCTGAGAAATATTTTAGCTAATTAGCCAAACTACAACAATCAAGAACTATGAAGGATTATATTCATTAGTTTTAGAGTCTCTCTTTATGGGTGGAAGATATCACTGAGGATAATTTGACTAATATATTTTTGGGTGGCCTCAAAGATATCATCCAATTAAGGGTTTAAATTCTTAACCCAACATTTGTATTATAAGCTATCCTTAGGGCACATATGGCATAAGAAAAAGAGATAGTTAAAAGGAAAAATTTCACTACTGGTCATCAATGCACCTTTCCAGCACCATCATTTCCATATCCCAACAAATTAACATAATGAAAAATTGAGGAGAAGTGAGCTAAAGGGTTGTGTTATGGTTGTAACAAGAAATGGAACAAATACCATCATTGTGATGGAAAGAAGTTGTTTTACATTAAAGGTACCAATGATAATGAAGATGATGAAGAAGTACATGGTGAGGATGTAGAAGGTCGTAAGGAAGAATTTGAAGACTCTTAACCTACTATTTCTTGTCATGCCCTTTTAGGTATTATTACTCCCCAAACTATTAAGTTGATGGGTTTCCTTAAAAAATATAAGGTCAATGTATTGATTGATTCTTGGAAGACACACAACTTCATCAATAGTAAGTTGGCTATTAGTTTTAATTGTTTCATTTATCCAGATCCAAAATTTTAGGTTATAATTGTAGATGGTGGTACTATCAATTGTTTAGGAAAATGTCATAGTATTAAGCTAGCCATGGGAAACTACTTGTTGGATTCTCCTATGTTTATGATTCCCATGGGTGGAGCTAATATTTTTCTAGGAGTATAGTGGCTCACCACTTTTGGCACTATTGAGATGAATTTCCAAGAATTATTCATGAATTTTCAATTTAAAGAAAGGACATTTGAGCTAAGGTGATTAATGGATAAGTCTTCACAACTTGTTAGCTCCTATCAAATGACAAATATTCTTCATAAGGGTGTCAAAGGATTTGTAACTCACTTTTTTTCATATAAGTATAACCAACTCAGCCATCTCCACCTCTTGATATGCAACAAGTGATTGATTCCCATTATGTTTTTTTTGGAAACATGCCAACAGAACTTCCACCTAGCCATATGCATGATCATGCTATAAAACTTGTTTTTGGTAATACACCACCTAACATAAAGCCATACAGGTATCCCTATGCAAAAAATTGAAATTGAAAAGATGGTATAGGAGATGCTAGATGAAATAATCATTCACCATAGCTAAAGTGAATATTCTTCACCAGTCATCATGATGAGAAAGAAAGATGACACTTGGAGGATGTGTCCTAACTACAAAAAACTCAGCAAGTACACTATCAAAGATAAGTTTCTTATTACTATCATGGATGATATTCTAGATTTTATTTTACCAAGTTATATCTATGTTTTGGGTATCATCAAATCTGGATCCATGATGAAGACATATCCAAAATAGCTTTCAAGACTCATGAGAGCCATTATGAGTGTCTAGTTATACCTTTTGGTCTAACAAATGCACCATACACTTTTTAGATTTTGATGAATACTATACTAATGCCATTTTTGAGGAAATTTGTTCTGATATTCTTTGATGATATCTTCATTTACACTAAAATTTATGAAGACCATTTACAACATGTGAAACAAGTACTCTCCATTTTATAACAGTATCAATTATATGCCAAACCTTTCAAATGTTCTTTTGGGGCCTATGAGTTTGAATATTTAGGTCATCTAGTTTCTTATGGAGTGAAATGGGATCCTATAGAAATCCAAGCAATGGTGGACTGGCCAATTCCTAAGACACTTAAGGATTTTTTGGGATTATTGGTTACTATCATAGGTTTGTCAAACATTATTGTAGTATTGTATCCTCACTGACCTCTTTGTTGAAGAAACACTCATTTCAGTGGACTAATGTAGCTACTCAAGCATTTGAACAATTGAAATTGGCTATGTGCATTATTTCAGTATTGGCAACTCCTAATTTTTCCAAGAATTTTGTGGTTGAATGTGATGCATCTGGGTATGGTATGGGTGTTATACTCATGCAAGAAGGCAAACCAATTGCATTTAAAATTCATCAAATAAAGTGTAAAAAGTATCACAAACCCATCTATGAGAAGGAAATGATGGCCATTTTACACATATTCAAACAATGGAGACCTTATTTGATGGGTCATCACTTTTAGGTAAAACTAATCATGATAGTCTAAAATATTTTTTGGAATAATGGTTGTCATCTAAAGAAAACCAAAACTGTTTAATTAAGATGTTAGGCTATGATTTTGAAATAGTCTACAAAAAATTTAAGGACAATGTGGTGGTAGATGCACTATCCAAAAAGGATAAATCAGTTGAGGCATTGCTATATGCCATAACCATTTTGTAGGAATATTAGCTAGATGAAGCACAATCAAAATGGGAACATGATAGTGCTACCCATGATTTGATTCAAAATATTTAGCAAGGTTTAGGTGGATTTAAAAAATTCACATGGAAGGGTAATACATTATAGTATAAAGATAGATTGTACCTATGTAAGGATTCTCTTCTTAAACAAAAAATCTTTCAATAACTTCATGCAACTCCAATTAGGGGTCTTTCAAGATTTTTGAAAACTATCATAGAATAAAGCAAGATTTATTTGGGAAGGACTCAAGGGGGATGTCCAAAAATATGTGGTTGAATGTATGATCTATCAACAAAACAAAGGAAAAACCATCAAAACCTTGTGTCTTTTATAGACTTTATCCATCCCTAGCTAGTATTGGGAAGAGGTATCTATAGATTTCATTATATGGTTATGAATATCTGATGGTCAAAATGTTATCATGGTTGTTGTGGATTGTCTCAGTAAGTATGATATATTTTGTTCTTTATCACAACCATTTTTTGCTAGTATAATAGCTATTGATTTTCTAAATATAGCTCAGAAATTGCATGGGACCCCTAAGATCATTGTCGGTGATAGAGATCCCATTTTCACTAGTAAGTTTTAGACTAAGTTATTTACATGTTTGGGAATCCAATTGGCTCATAGTTCATCCTCTCATCCTCAATTTGATGGATGAACTGATGTAATCAACAAATGTCTTGAAGGATATCTTCATTGTTTTTTTTATGATAAATAAGATAAATGGGTTCATTGGTTACCATTTGTTGAATGATGGTATAATAATTTCATTCATAGTTCTTCCAAAATGTCTCCCTTTGTGGCATTGTATGGATACCACTCTCCATCCATCACTTTAACCTTGAAGGTCCATCCTAAGGTTTATGTATTTGAAGAACATATTCACCATCAATAGGAGGTCTTTGCAAGTTTACGTGAAAATTTAGCTATGGCCCATAATTGCATAAAACAATATGCAAATCAAAATAGAAGTGAAAGGCATTTTAAAATTGGTGATTAGGTCATTGGTTACTTTCATCCATATAATCATATATTATTTAAGTAATATAAAAAGGATAAAAAGTTATCCCCAAAGTATTATGGGCCTTATCAGATCTTGTAGGAAATTGGTAGTGTGGCCTAAAAGTTAGAGTTTCCTTCATCCACTCACATACATATACTATTTCATGTATAATGCCTGAATAAATTCATTATACATATAGTTTCCATTTAAATATAATTAATAGAAATGGATGAGGAAGGTAGAGCTATTCTTGATCTTGAGGTGATCCTTCACATGCACACAAGAAACTACATTCTAGAGTGATTATAGAGTACCTGATCAAATGGAAGAATCTTCTATGTTAATATGCCACTTGGGAGGATGAAGCAACATCTAGAGTTTCCATATCATTGAGGACAATGTTGTTTTGAATGGGAGGGGCTTTCTATGCCCTTAACCATTGATGTGTCTAAGGATATGTGTGGCTAACTTGTGGCTTACATACCTCTTTAATATACTTGTTAAATTTATCAATGTTATTAGATAGGTCAGTGTATGGATTAACCTTGGATAAGTAGACTATATATAAAAGGTAGTGGTTAGTCTTTATTCATTATTTTAAGTATTCTATTATTAGTGCATTATTGTGGAGGTTTCCCCCTCGAAGTGGCTTACTATGTTATCCAATATTCTAATCTGGTGTCAATTATTCCTATGTGATCTCTCATATTTGCTTATTCTATGTGATATAAAATCATTCTATGTAAGCATCTAAGTAATTTCATTACACTATTCCTAACATCCTAAGATGGAGTAAGATAGTGGAGTCATGGAAAAAGAAAGAAGATGGAAGCATTATCAAAGAGTGTGAAGTGGAGAATGGAGTTGATCCCTTACATGTCCCTCCCACCCTTAATAAGCTTCTTGTTTGCCATGTCATTCCTCATGTATCCATCATACTCATGATGATTCCTATGATTTTCAATAAAAACATTTTCAAGAGAACCTAGGCAAAGAAATTGAAGATTGGGAGTCAAGGATGAAGTTACAAATCTAATGTGTTATGGAAGGTTTAGACCCAAAAGAAGATTTTATACCTAAACACACCCCATCTAAACTCCTTCAAGAGATTTCCAAAGTTAAATCATATGTTAATGAAGTTAATTTCAAGTGGAAGGAATAAAATAAAGTTATTTTAACCCAAGGTCTAGCTCCCCTTCCTCAAGAGCTCCCAAGAGAGTTCCTAACTTTGTATTCTCAATCTGATTTTGAGCCCTATTTTCCACCTCCACCAACTAGTTCCTTTTGTCCTCATCCCATCACCATATGAATTGATGGACCTATGGTATGGGAACCTAAACAAGAGTAATTTATTGATAAATAAAGATAACTCTTGCTTAAAGAAGGCATACCTCCTTGGTAGCCTCATTGGGCTAGGTCACATGACTTCAAGATGCCTAGTCTTGGCATCACCATGATGGGGAAAGAGATAGAAGATGTAGTAGCCCTTAAAGAAAAATATACATCTCATCAAAATGTTTTGGATGATCACTTCTAACATGAATATGAATGTGTTATTAAATATGGAGAATAGTTCTAAGTCATCCCTAAAGAGGTGGCAGTCCTAGAAGAATCTATTGAGACCAATGTGGGAGTTATTGCTTTTGAAGATGATCCAATACCTCAGCCTGATCTTAAATCACCATAAAATGCTTTAGATATTGAATAAAATCATCTTGATGACATCATATATTAAAAATATAAGATTAAAGAGGTAGTGGTGCTAGATGGTAAAGAGGACAATGATGATTGGCATCTACAAATGGAGTTATTTCAAGAACCTTAAGAGCTTTGACAAGTTGAGGGTCAAATGTATGACAAGGTAAAGGAAAAGTCTTCCATGAAGGAAAATGAAAAATATTGGGAAGTATTTTCAAATATCCTTGATGACCTAAAAGAAGTTGTATCTGAGAGGAAGCTTGATCTTACTGAGATCACTATAGAAGACAAGAAGGTATGGTTTTTTGAATCACCATTTAAAGTTGTAATGGAGGATCCACATGATAAAGTTGAGGATATTTAGATGCAAGAGGAGTTCATTTCATTGGTCCATTTTTTTGGAGCTTGTTGGTTCTCATTGAACATCATGCCAATGAGGTTTGTAAACATTTTGGAAAAGTTGTAGGCATCAATGCTAAAGGATAAAAGGCTATATGCCTCATTCAATCCTTCATGTCATGAAGCAATAAGAGTCTCAATATTTCCACAAGATCTAGGATGGAGGTATTTTTAGTTTCTAGTTGTACATAATAGTTGTTTATGATTCCCCTAAGTGCTTTAAGCACATGTGTGTGTCTTGTTAGTTTGTCATCTTGCTTTATGTGTGTCCTTCCTTTGTGTGTTTGAGGTATTCAATTAGTAGTCTTTGTCTTGATCAAGGTTTGTGGTCAATGGTAAAAGGTTTTCTTAGTTTTCTTAGACTTTAGATGACTCCTAACCTAATGGACTGATAAGGCTACTGGTCTAGTTAGTATAATAGACCTACTACCCCTATGAGTCACCAATTTGTTGACCAAATTTGACTTTTTAGTCAAATTGGTGCACCTATAGGTAAAAACCTAACTTTATAGGTCTAAAAATGGTGTAATATGAGTTTCATGGGGTGTATTATAGTTCAATTAATGCCAGTTAATGTTATATTGGATTTGGTCAATTAATTTTTATGTCCATTTATCATTTTTGATCATTTATGAGTCAAAAAGGTGACTTTAATGATTTATACAAGTTTTTTGGGAAATTTAAAGGTTTAAAAAGATGATGTCATTCCTAGTGTGTCTTAAGTAGCTAAAAGAATTGAAATATGGGAGGTTATGCAAAAGAAAGGGTAGTTTTATTTAGCAAAAGAGAGACAATGGCACTTATACACCCTCCTTGGGAAGTGTACCACATGGGATAGGGTCAAGGGATGTCCTTTCAGATTAGTCAACTTAAATACATGTTTTTTTATTTATAAATTCCATTTCTTGCATAAAACCATTATGCTCCATTTTCACCCTTCTTGGCAAGCTAAAGTGATCTTCAAGTTTTTTCTTGGTACAAACAAATCATGAGATTTCAAATCAAATTATTTTGGGAGATGATATTAAATCATAGACCTTAATTTACATAACAATATTACCAAGATTTATCAATTGTTTTTATGATTCATCCATTTGAAGTTGACTATGCAAATCTACTTGAAAATCTGTGCACTCTTCATAATTTATTTGGTTTAAGAGTTTCCATACAATCTAGTTGTTCATATTTTTTCTCAATTATTTTGAATTTACACTAAGATTTTCTCCATGCTTGGTTTCAAGTTTCATGGTGTATACATGAGTAAATAACTTCAGTTTTACAGACTGATCTCTTATGAGTGCAATAGGTAGTTTTTCATTATTTCCAAGAGATTCATGGTTGTTCATGGTTTTAAGAGATTTGGATAGGTTAATTATAATGTTTCCAAAGTTATATGAACCTTCCTTCACCTTTTAAACCTCTTTATAAATGTAATGTTCATGGTGTGTAGTCATACACTACATATGCACATAGTTTGCCATTGGAGTGTGCATCTACAGGTGGTTGTAAGGATTTTTTCACATTGAAAGTGAGGTGTTGATACTTGTTCCATACCCTTGATGGTGTAAGGTTTCTTTTAGTGGTGTTATAATTGGCTCTAAACTCATTTGGAATCTTGAAACCATGTCTACTACTTAAATCCATAGTTGATGCCTGCACACTATAAGATGTGCCTATAGGTAGCTTAACAGAGATATAGAGATGTTGGTATGGAAGTTGAATAAGGAATGGACCTTCTTTATTGTCTTAAAATGGTGAAAATTTATTGGAATTTTTTTTTGAAAGGGTATATTACTTGGCATAGTTGAAAGGTGCCTTCTAGCAAGAGGATAATAATTTTAGGCCCATAATCCCTAAAAGAGTAAAATAAAGGTCTAGGAGGTTTTTATAGGCACCCTATGACTTGTTTTTAAACACCTCTAAGGAATAAAAATTATAAATTGTTGTATCCCCCATATAGGATATGAACTATGCCAAGGATGAGCTTAATATGATGGATGGAGGTTGGTTTTTAGACACCCTGAAGTTGCTTGAAAAGACACTACGTAAAAGCAGTAGTGTCTACAAGACTGAGTCCTAATGAGATCTTTTCACCAAGGATTAGAAAACTAAAGCAAGACCTCATGTATAAATTATTACAGATGTTTAAATAACATTTAAAATAAAAAATACTATTCAATTATGATGATTTATCATGTTTGATTTCATATACCCACTCTCAGTCGATACACAATCCTGAGATGTACATACAATAGGGTGATGCAAACAATGAGTTGGAAAATGTCTTTATGTTTTGTATAGGTTAGTTAAGCTGAATGCAAGCATGAATAAATTTTAAATTATCTAATTGGAATCAAATTAAGGTATTTTAAAACCATATCCAAGTCTAAATGAGCTAATGTACACATATAGGGGACAAAGGCAGGGGTGTCTCAGTCGTGACAAAGAATAAGCTTAGTTTAGGAACATAAGATGCACATGAGGGTTTAAAGGAAGTTTGGATGATGAAAAAAACATATGATCACTTCCATGAGGATCATAGTGACCTCATAAGATTAAATAAATTGAAAATAGTCCTAAACAAACCTCCTAAACCCCAACATACACTTACAATCAACTATGTATGATTGTATAGGATAATGAACAAGTACTTTGGACTTTTCAAGGTATTTTTAGATCAAAATAGTTGAAATTAGGTTTAAAGTGATGATAAAAATATTGGAGGGTTTCAAAATGGTCATTTATTAACTTTAGCATTCAACCCACTTTAAACCATCTACAAGTAACCTCCTTCAAAGCAAAGTATAGTTAGTTAAAGGTGACTGAGGTAAACAGTGGCTTGAGGAGTGAGTTTGAGTGTTACCAATGCATTAATGTGATACAAATGAGATTTAAACAAGTGTATATGATCCTAACAATATCTAGTGTGATAAAAAAACACCATCCTAAGATCAACTCATGTAAGATACCTATAGGTATCTTCCTTAGAAACATGACATAGTCATGAGGGACATTTTGTTTTGAAACTCAGGGTGTGAATAGTAGTATAATGAATTTTTATAAATATGAATGGATTTTTAACACACATAATGATTTTATAAGTTTTTAAAAACCCTATTATTTGAAAATGAAGCATAAAGGAGGGTCTCCAACTAGGATATTTAGTCCACTCTTGAAACATCCTACATAATCTGCACTCCAAGAGGTTTATCTCAGAAATTCAAACTTTTTGAGGGTCTAAACACATGAATAGGGGTTGAAAGTTTATACAGATACTTTTTATTAGTTTGGTAAGCTCATATAATAGATATTTTTTTTATAATAGGGGAAGTGACCCTTATTTTGTCTCAAATAGGGGCACTTTCCCCATACATAAACCCTACAACTTTACAAAATGAGAAGAAAAGAACCTTAGGTTGATTTAAATTGTAATAGAGGTGTAGAAAGTTTAATGAAACCTATGAAACCATGATAAATCAAACAAAAACTAGTGGAATTCAATATTGTACCTTACACTCCTAGAGTTGTAGTCAAGCATATTGAAGCATGGTTATGCCTAAAGGTGAAACAAGAGGTTACTTTCAATTTTACCATGAGATTAGATTTATAGTGGATTGAAATATGTATATGGATCATGTTGGATGTGTTTAAGCCTATGAAATGTAAGGAAAACATCAAGAACTCATTTTAAGCATAAAGAAGTAACCAAACCTACTATACATGGCTAAGACTAAAAAGAAAATGAGAGTCCAAATTCACTTGCATACTTTGGTGAGATTTCCAACCCATTGGACCATTCTTATTATTAAATTTAAAACATGTTCAATACCTTACCTTTTATGAGATGTAGACACCTAAAACTGGCCAACAATAACCTCTAACCAGGGTTTTGACCAATTTCTACTCAAAATGCACAATTCGGCCTAAAAACACTAAAATATGCTAAACGATGTGAAACTAACATATTCAAGTTCCAATTTTGGCTAAGGTATCCCTAAATGGGGCAATGTAATTTATGTACCAACTAACTTTGATCAGTTCATTTTGAGTCAAAATGCCAAATTTACACTTGGGTGCTCTAGATTGCTCTTCCTTATCAAATCTTTTGCATAGGACATGTTCCTTTGTTATTTCTTGTTAGAAACATTCTAAATGGTAATACACATCCAATGCATCTGATGTGGACTTCCAATTCCAATCTAGTCAAATTTAGGACCAATAATAAGGCATTTTGATCAATTTGAGTAATTTTTGCACAAAGTGCTTAATCATGCTTAAGAGATAATTAACTAAAATCAAGACCTAATCAAGAATTTCATGAAAACTTGTTGAATAATTATTTTTGGAAATGAATAATGAATATATACATCATCAAGTGACCTCATTTCTTGGGAAGACATCCCTATGCCATAAATGCCATAAATATCAGGATTTATACCTTCCATGGTGCCTTCCATGCCTCTTAATTTCCCTTTCTTCCAATTCCATGATGATGATAATTAAAAACCTAATTCAAAAAATTAAATTAATCCTCAACCACACATCTCAATCTTGAGATGGATGGCTGAGGTCGATTCTAATCAAATCCAAAAATCTATAAATAGGAGGCCTCACAACATCATTTCTAAGTTATTTTGCTGCAAAGTTATAATGCAAAAATATCTTCAAAGAATCCATTGCTACTAGTGTTACCATGCCAAATTTATTCCAAGAAAATTTGAGTAAGCCACTACTACAAAAACATTTGGAGCATCTAAGGAAGGTGAAGAAACTCTTGTATTTGATCCTTTTATTTTTAGTTGTGCTTGTCATTTGCTTTTGTTAACTAAGCTCTCCCTAATGTCTAGGACTAGAGAAGTTATGTTGTTAGTGTGTTTATTTTATTTTGTTTTCATTTTGGAACTAAAACCATACTAACCATCCTCTCTTGAGTCAAATTCTTAGATCACATAATGGCATGCCTGGTGGGACTAGATGCATTCTATACATGAAGGAGATCCTTTTGCAACTCTAAAATATTTATTTGAGCTCTTAAAACTCTTGAAAATTGATTTTCTAACTTTATTTTTTCATTTTTGGTTGCCATGGTTTTTACATAGTAATCAACATTAGCAAAAATAATGGTATCAGTTATCTACTTAACCAACATTAGTCAACAAAACTGACATCGATTAGATTTTTGTTACCTAGAGTAACCGATGTCGGTGGTAATAACTGAAGTTGGTCACTGTGTTTTTCAAAAAACATAGACCTAAGAGATATTTTTCCAAAGTTTAGTGTTTCAAACTCAAAATGGGCTTCAAAGCTAAAGGACATGCTAACAATTTTGCTATATGACCAAGTTTAAAATTTTCTCAAAACATGCTTAAATCATCTTTACTGCTTAAAATTTTATTACGAACTTTGTTTTGGATGCTTAAAAAAGAATTTAGGTGTTTTTGGTGAATGTTTTTCAAAGTTTACAATGAAGACCAAGGGGTCAAATGAATACCACAAAACATTTTATTTAGGTTTAAAATGGAACACACTTGTCAATTCTTGCTTGTAATATTTGTTTAGTTGGATTTTGTTTGGCAAAAAGAGGATTATTGCGTGTATGTTCTTCCATTTGTCCCCTATAGGGAACCCTTAGAATCAAAATCACCATTCCTATTTTAAGTAACCTAGTCCAAGGCTTATAAAGAATTTCATCTAAAGCACTCCCAAAAAACTTGTCAAAGTTTGAGTGACCTTGAAAATGACCCTAAAGTCTTTCTATTTTCATGCTTTCTTTGTTTTTGTGCATCTTGGATTGTGAGGGGGACTTCATCACCTCCAACAAGTTCTTTAGGGAAGCTTTGACCTAGGGTTTCATCTCTTAGCATTAGCTTCATTTGGCTCTTTTAGAGTTTCACATGATATTTAGAGGCACTTTGGGCATCTCACTACATTGAGTGAGAAACATGATGTAGTGGTTGTAAAAAGGACTAGACCTTTTTACAACAAGCCAAGTGATCTGGACCCAAAATCCATGCTTATATTTTACATTGTTTGGCATGAAAGTCATTGTGTAAGTGATTCCCATAGAATGATCAAAACCTTGATACTTTAGTAAACCCCATTTTTCCATGCCCTTGGTAGGATTTGAATGATTATACTTAGTGTATTTTGGTCATTTTTTTGGTATGCTTTGAGACAAAAACTTGTTTGTTTGTTCATAAGCCATGTCGAAATAATGTACTCAAGCTGCAAAGGGTAGTGTTATGCTACCCAAATCATGTCAAAACATTGTTTATCCTTTGATTATTTTGAAACATATCATTGATCACATCATTTGAGTATGCTTACACCATTAGGATACTCAATTTATTTCAAGACTAGTTCACATTGTATCAAAACCATTTATTTCAAACCACTTTGTGTATGCCATTTGGAGCATTATCCTATGTCATCATGCTATACAATCTAATCTACATTGTATGGTTAAATCCTAGTTTTCAATGTTGATTTTTAAATTAGCCTTGTTTGGATTCAAACATTTATTGATTTTTATTTAGGCCTTAATTTGTGGGGATGATACATAGATCTTTATCTTTTGGGTTACATAACTTCGGCTAATTGATTACCCAAATTTGAAAAATTTTGATGGATTGTTTGTTTAGTGCCTATCCTCATCATTATTTGTGCCTTTATTTTGGAGAACAAAACCTTTTTCAAAGATCCTTTTGTCTTATGCCTTATGTCAACTGATCATGTTTACATTTGATTTCATGTGTTGGGTCTATGTCAAAGTTGTTTCCAAATTTTTTAGATTAAATAAAATCACATCTGCCTTTGTTTCAAGTCTAGATTTTGATGTTATTTGGCCAAGAGTCCTAACACATGCCTATTTATTTGAGCCTATATTTTTATCTTTGTGTTTAGATAAAAGACCTAGAAACTAAACTTTTCCCTTTCCTAGTTTAGACCTTGTTTGGAACACTTTGACCTAGACCTTTGGCATGGCAATTTTTATTTAAACACTTGACCTTTTATGTGTATGAAATTTGACATTAGACATTTGATGTTAGACTTTTTTATGCCAAGCCTTATCACAAATCATTTTGGAGATATAGCTCCACTTTCAAACCACATTAGAGATACAACTCCACCTTTTGAACAAGTTAGACCAAGCTTGAACCATTTGTCCTTTAGACATAGTTTTTTAGAGTTTGTAGAACTCAAAGTATTTTTTTTTTGGGAGATTTCATGATTTATGCTGATATGTCTTGCTAAATTTATATTGGAGTCCATTAAAATCTAAATTATGATATAATGGACACACAAAATGACTTTTATGTCTTTTGTCATGACCCATATTAATCATTCATGGGAACAAAGTCATGAAGCAACTTACGATCTAAATTGAGACCTTGATTGGTATGAAGAGGCTTGTGAAGAGGAATTTAAAGACCCAAATATAGATAATATTGTTTGGGAAATGAATCCATACCTTCTTTATAATAATCAATATGTAGAACACAGTCAAAAATCAACTTATGAGCCAATGCATGATTGGGATGATTTGGTTTATGAGGAAGATTTGGATGCTTTTTCTTGTGAAAGCAATCAAGTTTCATGACATCATTTTTTTATCTAATCATTAACTACCCCTAACCCTCCTTTGTATTATATGATCTATAAATCTCTATAACATCCAAAGAATACCATTATAATTCCTAGACCTAGTCCTTTGACTTGTGCGAGTAATCAAGCTCCACAAAGCCCTATTGTTACCATCTCAAGACTTTTTCCTTTGGTTCACGCAATTAATAATTCTCCCCAATGACCTACCATTACCTAACCATAAGCCACTCTTCCTCTAATACCAAACCTTAATCAATCTAATCTTTTAAATACCAAACTATGTTTAGAACTGGTATTTCCCAACTCATTAGAAGCCAAGGCCAACAGAACTATCCAATCCAAGATGTTTATATTGAATCAACCATTTGTGATAGTCAACATATGATAAATTATCTATTGATCTTATACCAATTTTTAAGGAGTATCTCTTTGATGAGCTAGTCTTTGCTGAGTCACTTCTTAATGATTATAACCACCTTTAGGCAAATCATTACCTTGACCATGTGCCTATTTTTCAAGAGCCTCTTATTGATAATACAATCTCTAAGGAGTTATCTCTTAAAATTTTTTCCATCTTAGGGAAGTCCCACTTTCATAAACCCATCTTTATGGAGCCCATCATACCACTACAAGTTGTTACTTATTCAATCCCAAATATTCAATAAGACATCATTATAATAGAGTACCCATCAAATGAAGAATCAGAGTTAGAGTTAGGTTCTATTATTGAATTGACATCAAATTTAGCATCAGAATTAGAATTAATGTAAATCTCAACATCAGATTTAGAGTCCCTTGAGTTAGAATCATATTTAGAAGAAGAATATGTTCATAATTATTACAACATAGGTTATGCATGCCTTGTAGATCAATCTGAATACATTTGTGATCCTTATATGATTTTTGAATATGAGTACTTTATATTTGACACAAGTTATCCTATTATCTTCTGAGGATTTTGTATCCTCTCCCCATTTCATTACCCTTCCATAGGCCATTACCATAAACCAAAATAGCCATATTATTGACATTCTATCTCCCACAAGTGTCGATTAGGATTTTAAAAATCACACTTTGTTGAATTGAATCCATGGTGACATAGTGGTTGAAAAATATCAAGGAGGCAAAGACAACATTCATGTAGTAGAAGAACACTCTCCTAGTGAGACCTTTTCAAAAGTGCTAGGGGACAATCAAAGTCAAAACTTAGCATCTTCTAGTGGGACTTTTTGAAAAACACTAGGAGATAATCAATGTCAAAATCCAATGTTAATTAGTGAAACCTTCTCAAAGGCACTTCAAGCAATCAAGACAATGTCATTGGTGAAAAACTCTTTGAGGCACCAATAGCTAAGTACAAAATTTATTCACTAAGTGATGAATACAAAATTAAAGATCAAATCAAAATAACTTCCAATATATAGCCTAATCAAATGGTATCTACTCTTAAGATCAAACAATAGAAAAGTTTGATGGTCCTATCAAGAGAATAAGTCTTTGGCCCCACCATAACCAAAATTATGTTGAATCTAGCATCAACAACATTACATGTGACTAAAAGTCCCAATCTTCATTTATTTACCAACTTTTCCACATTCCATTATCATTTTCCATTCCATTTCACAATAAAAACTATCATCCAATATTTGTCCTTTTTTACCATTGATGGCTACACTTTCCTTTTTAGAGGCTACAAAGATACCTTGTCTCGATGTTTGAAGGAATCATAATCAATGATCAATGGAGATCACAAAAGCATTCTCATCAATAAAATCTATATTGAGTTCTTGACAAAGAATTTTTTTTGATAAGGTGTGGGATAGTAATTAACATGATCAAGTTTGTTTATATCATTTGTTGATTAGGACATGCATCTCCCCATCAGTAGGAATAAAAAAATCAAAAACTACACCTAGGCCAAAAATGTGTACCATATCATCTCACATTATCATTTCCATTATTGCATATCCATTTACCATTGTTGTAGATTCCAACCATTCACCCTACCACTTGGTGACAACCCTCTTACCATTTTATCCAATCCATCAAAAACAATAATTATCCTTAGCAAGACCATACCATCCTATTATTCCATTCCTATCTAGACCAAAGCCTATTTTTAGTCATCATACCCAATCCTATTTTGATCTTAGCTTCTTTGGTTCTTTCTTCACTTTTTATGAGAGGATTCTGATCAAGTTTCAACAATCAATCCAATACATGTTTAAATGATAGTTTATGAAAGTAGTGTGGTAGTTGATCTGGTAAGATATCTTTCATCTTACTAAGCCTTTTTATGTTAGCCTGATTATAACTGCCTATGGAAAATTATTTAGTGTCTCACCAGTCTTGCTACTAATTATAACCACCTATGGGAAAATTAGTATCATTGACCTATGACATTGTATCCTAGTTATAACCACCTATGGGAAAACTAAGGGAAATACTTGTTTACCATGCTTTACTACATCACCTTACCATTTCTATTTTCATTTGACTGGCCATTTGCTAGATTTGAGAACTTATTAGGACCTAGATGGTTTTTCCTCACCTTTTGTGTGGATGGAATTATTGTGACTTAAGGTCATTTTAGGACTATGTGGGTCATGCTCAATTCATGTTTAGGTCACCTTAGTCCCCCTTTCCATATGATATTGTCATTTTATTAGCAACCTAAGCCAAATGCTCTCATCATTTTATGATGAGATATCTTCTCATTCTTTAACAAGTTAAGATACCTCAAAATTCCAAAAACATTCATAATATTTCAAAATAAAAAAAAAATTTGTCCTATCTAAGCTTAGTCAATTATCCTTGATCCACCTTACTGGGGCAAAATCATTGTTAGGATACTTTTTTTTATTTTGTTTTTAGGATTTTTGTTTGTTTGTTTATTTCAAGTTGTTTGTTTATTTCCTTTTCTATATTTTTATCTATTTATTCACTTGCCTATTTGTTTGTTTTTAGTACTATTGCCTTAACTCTGTCTATATGTGTTCATTAGGTAATTCCTTGAGGACATTATTATTGAGTCTATCCATATTCATACTCAAACATTGTCATCATGATTTTTATCATTGGTGCATTGTTTTCAAGTGTTTATTAGATTGAGAGTCAATCCTTATGCATATTTTAGCCAAGTATTAATGGTGTTCTATCATAAAGCCTACCATCACATCATACAATGAAAATTAGCTTAAATAAGGTCTACAATTAATGGATCTACAAAAGTTTCTCCTTGGCACCTTGGCAAGTCCTCCCATTCCACCCTTGATCAAATTAACTCATTATCCATTCTAGATGTGTCATTGTTAATCAAAATGAACACCTTGTCATTGACAAGAAAAACTAAATCATTTACACTTATCAATCTAATTCATCTATTTCATCACTTTTTACCCACTCATATTTACTCTACATTCCAAATTATATCTTTGAGTTATGATTGATAATCAACCCTAACTAGGGCACCATCAGTTTTAGCCAATTTAGGTTTGCTTAATTATTATAACCACCTATGGGCAAATCATTATTTTAACTTTTATTCTTGATTATAACCACCTTTGTGAAAATCAAAATCCTTTTTAAATAAATGCATGTAGGCATTTTCTCAACCATAAGTTAATTCCACTTTTCTTCTTGTTTCTTTTTGAGGGACTATCCATCAACAAATGTGATGACCACTCCCTTGAGGGGGCATCATCATATGCTTCCCAAAACCATTTGGAGATTTATTCTTTAAAACATCATCTTATTGTTGGCATACATGCCATCTCTCATTATTTGTGAAGACATTGCTTTGCTTATGGTTTGTAACATCTTTCCAAATAGGGGCAAACTGTAGACACCTAGAACTAGCCACTAATAACCTCTAACTCAGATTTTGACCAATTTCTACTTAAAATGCATAATTTGGCCTAAAAACTCTTAAATATGCTAAATGATATGAAACTAACATATTCAAGTTCCAATTTTGGCTAGGGTATCCCTAAATGGGGCAGTGTAATTTATGGGCTAGCTAACGTTGATCAACTCATTCCAAGTCAAAATTCCAAATTTGTACCTGGGTGCTCTAGATTTCTCTTCCCTATCAAATATTTTGTATAAGACATGTGCCTTTGTTATTTATTTTTGGAAACATTCTAAATGTTAATATGCATCCAATGCATCTAATGTGGACTTCCAATACCAATCTTCTCAAATTTAGGACCAATAACAAGGCATTTTGATCAATCAAAATAGTTTGTGCATAGAGTGCTTAATCATGCTTAAGAGCTAATTAACCCAAATCAAGGCCTAATCAAGAATTTCATGGAAACATGTTGAATACTTATTTTTGGAAATAAATATTGAATATATACATCATCAAGTGGCCTTATTTTTTGGGAAGACATCCCTAGGCCATAAATGCCACATATATCAGGATTCATGCCTTCCATGATTCCCTCTATGCCTCTTAATTTCCCTTTCTTCTAATTCCATGATGAGGATAATTACAAACTTAATTAAAAATATTAAATTAATCCTCAACCACACATCTCAATCTTGAGATGGATGGTTGAGATTTATTTTGATCAAATCCAAAAATCTATAAATAGGAGTCCTCACAACATCATTTCTATTCTATATTGGTGAAAAGTTATAATGCAAAAATATCTTCAAATAAGCCATTGCTACTATTGTTACCATACCAAATTGATTCGAAACTAAGCCAAAGGTGCCAAGGAGACATGGAGGTAGCCATGATTCTATTACCAATGACTTCATGAGAATAAGCCAAGCAAGCCACTACTACAAAGACATTTAGAGCATCTAATGAAGGTGAATGAACTCTTGTATTTCATCCTTTATTTTTTAGTTTTGCTTGTCATTTGTTTTTGTTAACTAAGCTCTCCCTAATGTTCAAGCCTAGAGATGTTATGATATTACTATGTTTATTTCATTTTTTTTTCATTTTGGAACTAACACCATACTAATCATCCACTCTTGATTCAAATTCCTAGATGACAAGAAAAACCATAAAAGAGCCATTTTGGCTTAGAAATCAACTAAGATTTATGTAAACGGATAAGAATAGCTCAATAGGTCATGTTATGATACTCATATATTTCATGATTTTTTTCATGGGTGCTAGAGGAGTTTATGGAAGATATAATGGGTATTAAGAAACCAATTTATTGAAATTTTTTGCAACTCCAATGTTAGGGTTTTATGAAATAACCTTAAGAGGTAAAATTGCTAAAAAAACCTTAAAGGAACTCAATTGGAGAAATGAGGTTAGAAATGCATCTAGATGGACTAGTATGACCATGAAAGCTTTTGGACCTTGGAAATGACTCTCTTAGTCTCCCTCACATGCTTTTTACTGTATGGAATTGTATGGATGGGGGCATAAAAAGGGGTTTCTCACTATTTTATGTGTTTTGTAGGTTTTATGAGGTTTCAATATATTAAAATCACATGGATGAAAATATTAATACTTTATATAACTCCCCATATCAATATAATGTCTTAACAACTTATGAATGTCCAAACTAGGTGCTTCAACTTAGCTAGTCAAAACTAGGCTAATGGACAAGCTAGGGAGAAGTGAAAAACTTCAATTCAATAGATTGTTAAGGTGTCCTTGGTGATTTTAAATCCATTTATGGTATTTACATGTGTAATTTAATTCTTCCCATTAATTTTTATGAGAAAATAATTATAATTTTGAGGCCAAGTGTGCAGGGTACATGAAAGAGCAATTTTATAGACAATAAATGATGAGTATTCCTTTCTAGGTGACTCCAAATGACCAAGACTAAAACCAATGCATGAAGAGGCATTATTAATGTCCTTAAACATAATTTTAATCATAATACCTGGTCCCAATTATTTATAATGCATTCAAATAGGGCTATTCATGTAGGTAATTTTTCTGAGCTAAAATGAGGCATTTCTTACCACTTTTTATGAAGTTTGTGACTTAGATTGAAACTTTTAGATCCTAACCTTGAATTTTTCATCCTAAATTATATTTTAATGAAAAAATAACTTATTTTATCATCTTTAAAAGTGTCTTTGTGACCCTTGGACTTCTCTCTTCTTCTTCTTCTTCTTCTTCTTCTTCTTCTTCTTCTTCTCTCTCTCTCTCTCTCTCTCTCTCTCTCTCTCTCTCTCTCTCTCTCTCTCTCTCTCTCTCTCTCTCTCTCTCTCTCTCTCTCTCTCTCTCTCTCTCTCTCTCTAAGAACTAACCATTTTGGCATTATATTGGATGCTCCACATTAGTATAGAAAATCCATACTCAAATGTATACCATTTTATCAGTAATAAATCTTATTTTTACCTCTTACATGAATATTATTAGTTCATTTATTTGGAATGTTTAATTTTCTATAAGTGAAGACTATGGATTCCTTAGCATGTTTTGTTATTCTTTCATCTTATTTACAATTGGAAAAATTCTTCTTATAGGGCATGACAAGTGTTTTAGGAGACTTAAAGGATTTATTAAGTTATTATTTTCATTATTTTCCTCATATGACTCTTATCTAATCCTCCTAGCTGTACACATTCGTCCATAACATCATAATGTAACATTGATGTGAGAAGATGAAGATTGAAGAAGTGTATGTTTAGTTTGTCCTTTGATTTCAAGTGTAATATACATATGGTTGGATTTCATAATTAAATTTGGTTTATCACCTCCCTTAGGTGATTTTTCTTTTAGTTCTTCCTCTCCCTTTTCACCCCTAAGTTTAGTAGTATTTTGTAATCCAAAGTGGTTCATCAAGGGAGCTAGACCTATATAGAGATTCACCTCACTCCCTAGGCTTCCAAAAAGCCTATATGTAATTAAATTATTCCAATTGGATGAGGAGATATTTTAATCTCCTAAAAGGGTTAAAATATAAGTGAAAACACCTCTTTTATCCCATAATGAGGGTTCGAAAGTAAATGTACATAATTTACCCTAAAGTTCTATTTTGATGGATTTTGTCTCCTTTCAAGGAATCAAATAAATTTGGAGGTATTATCCATAGTATTATTTACCTAATAAAATATTAATAATCCATGTTAAAAATCATCCTTGCATTTATACTCCATAATTTGTAAGCAAGTTTGTATGTTCTCCTCAAGGCCTGACACTGTATTAGAGCTCAAGAATGGATCCTCCTTGGATGATTCTATCTCTCACAAGGAGTCTAATAAAACTAGAGAAATATTCATTTTATATTTTTAATTTTTATTAACCTCAATAATAATTATAAAACTAATAAATTTACCTTTTCTTCAACTTATGCATATAAACATGTAGGTTTTCTTTTAGGCTCAAGACCTATTTCAAACATGTTTCTTGAATTAAATCATCTGTTGCATATGACCTTAAGTGATCTTGATGCTATAATTTAGTTTTTATTGATTTTTTTAGGTCTTATTATCCATGGAGAGAAAAAATGACCTATATTTATTAAACATATAATTAGGTCATCTTTGGAATAATGCTTTTCAAGTACACATAGTCTTTTAACCAACTATGCTTTTTATCTCATTAACATGTTTTTATCTTCATTTTAGAGAATTCAATCATATGAGACACATTTATAAATATTTTTCATTATCAATAGGACCTTTAAAATCTCACACCTTACACAAAAATGTATTTCTTCATATTCTTGTTGGCAGGCCTATAGGTGTCCATCTAAGCCTAAGTTCATTGCAAACCTATCATCTAATTTGACTCCCAAACCATTTATTTTTATAAAATTATAGTTTAATTAGATGTATATATAGTATTACTTGTTAAAATACCCTCACCAAGGATTAAATACAAAAAATTTGAAGAGAATCTCTGATTTAAACATGCAGATCTATTACAGTTTACCAATGCATGTATAATCAACTATATTTTCACCATTTTTTTACCATGGATGATATTTTATAAGTTTTAGAGATTTTTTTTTTAATATTTATCATCAATATTGAATCCCATAATTATGTATTTAATAACTTTATCATTGATTAAAAATATGTTATATTCCTTTTTACACTTTGGACCCAACTCAAGTATATTAAGCTAAAAGGTTTTAGGTTTATCACCTTAAAATTTCCATCAAGGGTAAAATTGGAAGGCTAGGTATATTTATTTTATGTTTTTAACATGTATTTAACACTTATCTTTATGTTTCTTGATCCTCTTTTCAAAAATATTAGTCATTAAACTTCTCAAATACTATCTACATGATTGAATTTGCCTCCGTTGAAGAATGCATGCTTAGATTAGTAAAAAAGACACTTTAAAAATGAATTAGAGCCTAAATAATTATTTAATACATAATATTAACTAAAAAAACATGTTTCAAGTGTTTCTACTTCATTCATAAGGCATAAACCCTTAAAATAATGCCAAACTGACTCACAACATATACTTGCAGACTCAAAAGACCTGTAAATTCACATTCACCTCATAAATTCAAGGAAAATTTTATCAAATATGGTGTAGGATGGTTTATTATTACCTAAAATAGATCATTAAACCCATAATTTTCAACAACAGGCTCTCAAATATCTTTAAATTTGAGAAAAATGCGCTTGTGTGGTTTTACAAGTGTTTAAGACACCTTATTTTGTGAATGATTGTTCATAAAGGATGGACCCTACAACCATAGACTAATGAATTTAATATTAAGGTAATAATGGCCTCCAATTACCCCTAATATAATTTTACTCAATTCTTCTTGACTTGAAAGAACCAACATTGAGAAAAATGTCTTTCTAAGCTTGTGAAGGAGACTTACAAACCTGATGGAGAGATTCAAAAGGTTTAGGCCCTTTTTACAATTTTTAAATATTTTTTTTTTATCTTGGTTTAATGTGTAATAATTATTTAGTAGGCTTAAAATGTCACATCCAACCAAAATAAACTCTCAAAGAGACCCCCATAGACCTTCTTCCTTTAAGAAAGTTGTATATTCTTCCAAAATCATACTATAGATGTTGAATAAGATGCCAATGGTACTTTTAATGGATTGGTTAAAATGAAAATGTAAATTGAAATACCCTATTTCAAATTCTTTCTATATAATTTATTATTTATTAAACATTATAACCTTGAGAAATGTATTTTTTAATGAGGAGTAATGTTAGAAAAGGGTTATTTAACATCACTAAGTTATATGTATGGCATGGGAAGATGTTCAAAAATTTAACACGCTATAAAAATAATACTTTTTCACTTCAAGACAAAATATTATACCTTTATGAATTTTGATAATGAATACTTGCATAAGGAGTGACAAGAAACAGGCATAAGATAATAAAATCTTGTTACCTTAATTTCTCTAAACATACCTTAAATTATGCTAAACACTTCACAAATGACAAATAAATGAATTTTGGTTAAAAAAATAAGTTTTATGAATTATTATTTTGAAAATTCCACCCTATAATACTTTTATCAATGATAAGAATAAGACCACACCTTTCCAATGGTAAGATAGGCTCAGACAAAAATAATACATCAAATGCTATCAAAAAAATTTAACAAGGCCTATTTAACAATTTTAAAATATAATGGCCTATGGTATCCATTTTGGATGACATTTTTTGTGACCTTTAGGGGTTGTATTCTTTATATTCACTCTATACTATTATCCTTATTACATCCATTATGATATGGAGTCACCTCAACTCAACACAAACTATAATAGACCTTGAGAACTAATTGAAAGCTTTTAAAAGCAGATGAAACAACTAATAATTCCCCCATAAACATAAAACAACATTAAATAAATAAGAACACAAATAATTAACCAACAAGACAACACACTATGTTATAAGTACTTAGAGGAAGAAAGGACAACTAACTACCCTACACTAACCTACTCTAATAACTTGAGACAACCCTAAACAAAACCATTGACTCATAGAGAAAAGTAGCTACCTTTTCTAACCAAGTTCATTTAGATAACAAAATTGATGACATACATTGGATAATAATAGAGGGACAACTATATTATGGTCTTCAAAGCTTATTCTTGTTTAATAAAAACCTTGTACACCTCCTCTATATTGATTGAAGCTTGAGTGATTATAAATGTATTCTTGGACTGATATTATACATGTTTAGGTTCATATTCATGTTATTAAATGAATATGATAGGCAATGGATTCTCCTTGTTAGACTCTAACTGAGATAAGTAGCTGGAGGACATGATCTAATGATGATATACACCTAATCATCCTTCACCTCATGAAAAAACCATACCTCTTCATAAGATGATTGATAAAATTTAATGGATTGACATGCATCTTGTGACATAATTGTATAATTGGCTTCAAGAGGAAAATTTTCTTGTTCCTTGAGAGATTGAGGACAATATAGGTCTATCTTATTTTCCAAGAGTGAATAAGTGTCTATTAGTTAATTTAAAAGTTGATAACCCACCTTGAAGACCTCAAAAAAACATCATCGAGTGAAATTAACTACTCAAATGGCAGACTTGAGGGGATGATTTCTCCTTTCTTATTGTTTTTCTTGACAAAATTACCTTCCTCAGTCTTGATCAGATCATAGTCCCCTTTTAGAAGAGTGAAACTTGATTCTAGGATATCAAACAAGTTTTCAAATTTCCCTTCATTTTTTTTCATTTCAATTAGGTCTTTTTATAGCTCATCAAACTTCTCTTGGTCATTTATAGCTTATTGAGAAACATTCAACTGTACCCTTACTATTGTAATGACCTCATTTTAACTTTTCTCATGGATTAGTTCCTCTTTTTGGGGTCTACAAACTTCTATAAATTCATGTTGAGGTTCATCTTCATGCTCTAGATGATCAACATATTTGCCAAGCACCTCAACTTCTTCCATGAAATCATGGTATAATTATTTGCATACTTGATCAAAATATTCTTATTATTGTTCAATATTATCAATTTTAAGAGAAGTTTCTACCATATTACCTTGTACTCCATCAATATAATCTTTCTCCTCATCTCTAAAGACTATTTTTCTTTCTTATTAACAAAGGGGACTTCAAATGAGAATATCTTAATCATAAACACTTGAATAACTCTCCTCAAAACCTTATTTAGATTCACTTGTAGTCGATTATTTTTCATCAAAATTGTCAAGGACCGCCACTTCATCATTCTTTCTTGACAAACTTTCCTCTTTAGCTAGATTCCCATCTTTTACATTCTAGAAAATGTGTTCTCCTTTACCAAAGGAGAGGGTGGGATGAAAAGAGAGTTTATTAGATTTTTTAAATATTTAAAGTGTGTCTTTGCATATATAAATCTTTAAGGACTTATTTGGAGCTCTTGGGGAAGGATGAAAGTAGATTGCATAGGCAAAAGTTTTTCTTTGGTTTTAATTTTCCAATCTAAACATTTCAAATTTTGATTATCATATGACTCTACCACTTGTTTCCAACTTGGAATTATTAAGGACTTTTTTGGTGTCTCTTGGGGAAGGAGAAGATACTTTTATTCTAATACTTCTTCATTATTTTCCCTCCAAGTAGAAATCAACCTCTCACACTCTGATTTACCTCGGTCTTCATGGACAACTACAATTTTATGGGTGAGTAAAGGAATTGGGATACTTGTAAACTCCCTTGGATTGATAGCTTGAGGAATAATGGGTGGAGTTTACATAGACATAAGATTTTATTTATGTCATATTTAATGTTGGATCAATTTGGGAATACAAGAAGGCTAATGTGGGGTAGAATAAAGTACATAAGACTGATGATATTGAATTTGTTTCCTCTCATGGTTGACTAAACTATCTTCTATACACTAAAGAAATCCACATATATCCACCATGTCATTAGTTAGTCCTTGTTGATTCTCCCTCTCAAAAACTACCCATTCACCCTTAACCAACTATAATGAGTGCCTAATATTTTGAAGGAGGTGGATAGGGACAATTAGACCAAACTATTATTTTCTATCAAGCTCAATCATTCATATCCTAATAAGTTTTGTTTGAGTCTTGATATGTATTTAGTAATGATGTGATTATAGTGACTAGGATAAACATAGCTTTGACAAGGCTATCTATATGGATAAGTAGGATGCCAAAGAGTTGGAGTTAGGGTGGCAAGGGGCATAAGACTTTTTATAATATTAGTAAGGTTGGTGTGTTATTTTTTGAAGGCTACTTGGGGTGAATCCATGAATGCCATACATTTGATATGGATAATATGAAGACATATAATATGCATTTTGACCAAATGAATGATGATAATACATACTAGTTTTCTAATTTATAGGTACTTGTGTTTCTTAAACTAGATGTGATTCACTTGGAGTTCTCATTGATGCTTGAAGTCATGCCTCTAAAAGATGGTGTATGAAAGAGAAGCACCAATAAATCTTCACTGGATGAAAATCCTTGTCCCACCAAGAGTTAAATAACTATTATCACTCTAAACTTCACCCTTGAGGAGCTTATTCAATCCTTCCTCATATAGGTGATAACATAGATACACCTATAAGTTGTGGGTGACCTAATGGTTGATGTGAATATTTATATTAGAGATATATTTGTTGATTTATCAACTCGAAACTACTACTAAACCTATTTATTATAAGGAAAAGGTAAATAAATAAATAAAATAAAGCAAATGGGAGGCGATGTACCAAATATATGATCACCACCACATAGTTTAAATTTCATAGTGAACTATGACATTGACCTATCATACACTAATCCTAAACTTCCCCTCTTACATAAATGTTTTATAAATAGGTAAGGCATTGGAAAACTAGGATGGAAGATTCTCACCACTTATAATCCACACTTAACCCTTGATGACACTAACTAAAACCTACAAGAAGGATATAAATTTTCATGGAGGTAAGGGAGCGAGACACAAGCCATGGAAAACTAAATTATCACATAAAAAGATCAATCATCTACAATTTATATTAGACACAACCATAGGAGGAGGTAAATATAAGTTTTTTATTCATTCATAGGACTAAAAAAGGAGTAGGGATTTTACATACTCAAGTGAAATGATACTTTCATAGCCTTTCAAGGTAGTACATATAAGATAAATGAGAGAAAAGAGAGATAAGGGATGTTTATAAAGTCCATGACAAGTGTCATCCTTCACAAGTTAGTCACAAGGTTAAGTGGAAAATTCTAACAACACTCTTGCCATCCTCTTCAACATGTGTAACCCTAGTTTGATGATGCTCTTCTAGAGAGTTTGTGTAGGAGAGACTCTTCAACTCCTTGGATGACTCATCATCTCTCTAGGAAATTGGCCTCCTTATTGATGAAAAATGACAAGTTACCTTATTGATATATAAATATCTTATTAAACTATCATTTGATATTTTAACACATTACAGGAATTGGGAGGCCTTAATTTTAATGTTACAAAGTGTATCAAGCCTTCTAAGATCTTCAACCTTTATCCAAATGCCACTAGGTCCATAGGTGTCTTGGAACTCTTCATGATCTCTTCTCCACTCCTTAACACTTGGTTGGATAGTTATAAATTCACATTAAAACCACTCTTAAAGGCTTTGGAAACATCATACAATTTATGACCAAGGTTAAAGGTGGTCCCAAAATGGTTCATCATGTTTCACTTAGTCAATATCCATGGAAAATAACCAAAACTAATAGTTTTAAGCCTATTTTTCATCCCTTTTGGCTCATACATTTGAAGTTAATGTCTTATTCAAGTGATATTAGGACATAAATAGGTTGTTTAGATAATTTCAAGACCAAAAAAGTATGTTTGAGGTCATTTATGAGGTTTCCACTTACATTGGGTTACCAAGTGGCTTTTAGGAGGGTTTTATGGTCTTTATCTTGTTAATGATAGTTCATAAATAATAGTTTTTATTTATCCTATAAAATTCCATATAGTGAAAGGGCATATGGTATAATAACTCTTCAAATAGACATTAAGAACCATGTAACTCCTCATGTAATTTCATAAATAGTGAAGATGATCTTCTTAGACCAACTAGGACTGTTGGTGAACTTGAGAGAGTGTTTTAAGCAAAAGGAGGGATAAAAGTGGTTGTATTTGCTTGTAAATTCATATATGAGGTCTAAAACACCTACCATGTTGTATCCCAGAACTTTTTCAATAAATTTGGCTCTTTAAAAGGTCTAAAACATGTTCTTCCCCATAATAAGGGTTTGAGAGCAATTCTAAAGATTTGACCCTAAAGGTCTCTTCTGAGGTCAAATCAATGTGGAGGTATTATCCATAGTATCCTTTACCTATAAAAATAATTATAATTCATGTTAAATATTAGACTTGAATCTTTTCTCCATAATTTCTAGGAAATCTTGTATATTCTCCTCAAGGCCTAACACCCTATTCAATATTAAGAATGGATCCTCTTTGGATGATTTTATCTCTCACAAGGAGTATAATAAAATTAGAGACTTATTAATTATATCTTATACATTTTATCACCCTTAATAATGATGACCAAACTAAGAAATTCACCTTTTATTTATCTTATGCATATAGATATGTAGATCTTCTTTTAGGCTCAAGACCTATTTCAAACATGTTTTTTGAATTAACTCATCTACTCCATATGACCTTAAGTGGTCTTGATGCTAGTATGGATTTTTTATTATTTGGTTTATGTATCCTTATCCATGGAGATTAACATAGGGCCTATGTTTATTAAACCCATACTCAGACCATCTTTGGAAGTCTATTTCCTAAGAATACATAGTATTTTAATGAACTATGTTATTTATCTCATTTTCATGTTTTTTATCTTTATTAGGGATCATTCAATCATCATAGACACTTTTCTTAATATTTTGAATTCTTAGTAGAACCTTTCAAATCTCATGTCTAATATAAAAATGCATTTCTGCATATTTTTATTAGTAGGCATGTAGGTGTCCTTATAGGCCTTAATTCATTGTAAACCTATCATAAAATTTGACTCCTTGTAATTTTTTTATCAAATTATCTATGAATTAAATTTATAGGTAGTATTAATTATTAAAATACATTCTTCAAGGATGAACACAAAATTTTAAGAGAATATCTCATTCAAACTTGTAGATATATCATATTTTATAGATGCATGCATGATAAAATGTCCTTTCACCATTTTTTTACCATGGATGATCTTGTATAAGTTTTATAGACATGGTTTAAGCTTTATAATAAATATTAACTCCTAGAAATATTTGTTTAAAACCTTTATCATTGATTACAAATCTTTTGTTTGCCTTTTTACACTTTGGACCCAACTCAATCATGTTAGGCTAAATGGATTTAGGTTTATCACCTATAAATTTCCATCAAGGATAACCTTAGAAGGATATGTATATTTATTAAATGTTATTAACATGTAATTCAAACTTCTTTTTACGTTTATTTATCCTCATTTAAAAAATATTAGTCATTAAACTTCTCAAATACTATCTATATGACTGGATTTTCCTCCTTTAAAGACTTTATGTTTCGATAAGTAAAAAAGACACTTTGGTAATAAATTTTAACCTATATAATCATTAAATACATAATAATAACCAAAAAAACATTTATCAAGTGATTTTACATCCTTCACAAGGCCCAAACCCTTCAAACAATGTCAAACTGACTCACAACCTATACTTTCATACTCTATAGACCTATAACATCACATTCACCTCATACATGCATGGAAAATTTGATTAAATATGTTTTAAAAGGGATTATTAGACCATAATATAAATCAATTAACTAATATTTTATAACACAAATCTCTCAAATATATCTAAAATTAAGAAAATAAAGCTTATAGGGTGTAAAACACCTTATTTTGTTAATGATTGTTCATAAAGCATGGACCATACAACCGTCAACTAATGAAGGGAATATTAAGGTAAAAATTTCCTATATATACCCACAAGGTAGTTTTATTTCAATTATAATTGACATTCATGAACCAACATTGAGAAAACTACCTTCCTAAGCTTGTGAAAAAGACTTGTAAATTTGATGGAGAGACTGAATAGGTTTTGGCCCTTTTTACAAAGTTTCAAGATGTATATGAATTTTTTTATCTTTGGTTAATGTGTAATAATCCTTTTTTAGTCTTAAAATATCACATCCAAATTGAATAAAATCTCAAAGAGACCCCCATAGACCTTCTTCTTTTAAGAAACTTGTATATTCTATCAAGACCCTACTGTAGTTGTTGAACTAGATGTTAATGGTGTTTCTCTTGGCTTAGTGATAATTATATATAGTGTACAATATGCTATTACAACTTATTTCCATATAATTTCTCATTTATTGAACTTTAGAATCATGACTAATACATTTTTAAAAGTGGAGTAACCTTGGAAAAGGTCTATTTAACATCACTAAGTTGGATGTATGGTATGGGAAGTGTAACATGATGTTTAAAAGTGTTACATGTTATAAAAATACTATTTTCACTTTATGACATAACATTAGATCTTGATGACTCTTTAAAATGAAGACTTTCATAAGAAGTGACTAGAAACAAACATAAGATAATAACACCACATTACCTTAGCTGCTCTGAACTTAACTAAAATTATGTTAAACACTTCACAAATGATCTAGTGATGAATTCTATTTAAATAACTAAGTTCTATGAATTTAGTTATGATAATGCCAACCTAGAATACCTTGATCATTTCTAGGAATAATACCACACCTCTCTAAGGTAAAAATAGGATTTGACCTAAACAATACCTCTAAAAGGCTATCAACAAAGTTAAACAAGGATTATTTAACAAGTATTAAAATATAATGTCCTATGGTAGCCATTTTGGATATCATGGATCAAACACAATGTAGTCCTCCTAATCTAAGTGCTAGTGTAAGTGAAATTGAATGCTAGTACAAGTTCCAATTTTAGTGCTTTGAGTGTGACTTGAGACTAGAAGTCTAAGTAATCTGATCTATGGGATACTGTATATGGGTGCATGTAGAATTAGGGTAGAATAGGGATAATGACCTTGATTTGCACAATTGTTTTTGATTATTTTGTGATTATTTGCATCCAATTTCCATCCATTAGATGAATGAATGAAAGTGGTCTATATATAATGTTCTAGTGCTAATCAAAACATGAAATTGGTCTAGGATGACCTTAAAATGCTTTTTAAAACATAAATATATTTGTTGGGGTGAAAATAATAAGATAACATTAACACTACCCATTTTATAAAAGTGTAGTGTGTTATATTCCAAATGGTTGTGCTAATGTCCATGTGGAAGGAATGGGTGAAGAAGGGGATTGTTTACCTAAGTGAAGCCTTAGTGTTGTTTTTGGTATATCTAAGAATGGACTGGACTCACACAAAATCTAGAAAATTATTAAGAGAGGTCATAAGATAGGTCTAGGGATAATTTAAGGATAAGGTGGTCTCAAATGACACTCATTACACTAAAATGACATTTTAGATGACTAAATTCTCTCCTCCCCACTTTATTATAAAAATGAATCAAAGATGAATGACTAAGATAAAGGAAAAATAAACATACCTAGACTTACCTATGAGGTGAAGCCTATGAATATATGTCTAAGTGTATGAAGCATGATCCATTACGTGTCATGAAAATGAAACATGAATAGATCAGTCCTTAATAAATAAAAAAATTAAAGACAAAAATAATTAAAGAGATGAGAGAAAAAGGAAAGGAATGAATACACATCATTGGGTACATAAACCAACACAAAAACTTAGTGACATTCTATATGTTTAGATGGTGATCAAATGGTAAATAACTTCAAGTGAGGAACCAAGTTGGCCTTTAATCCATCATTTCCACCCACATTTAATGGATCATAATATATGAATAGCTTTTAATGGACTCATGAGTTTTCCAACCCTCTTATGTGGGTGGTTCAATAACTTAAGTCAACCTTGATTCCATCACTGCCTACCCCTATTAATTATAAGAAGAAAAAACATATAATGGTGTCATGAATATGTGAGATATGTATTTAGGCCACTTAGGAACTATGAATATAAAAGGACTCAAGGGCTAGTCAAAAAATCTAAGTGTAAAATGGCTTTGGACCACTCGAGAATGCTAATCACTACCGATAGAATTAGGCATCAATATAGTGTAAAACTAGTACAAAACTAGTGTAAATGGTGTCTGGATTATATAACTTGGAGAATGACATGGAGCTTCCATTCCATCTAAGCAACTATTGTAAAACTAATCATATATAAGTAATGTGTTAGGCACATGCCCCCAATTATGATATATTTGCATATGGATTCGACGTTGAGTTATGGTAATTTATGTTATTACATGTCTAAAATTGAAATGGGATTGATCATGCCATGCATGATGCTCCCAATCCAAAAAAAATTGTGTAATCATATTCAAAAATTAAGTATATATTAATCACATCTAATAATATGTGACTAAAATTATGCAAACTTGGATTGTACCTATTGTACCTTTATGGTAATTTTGGAGTTTTTTTTGGGGGGATACTAAATAATAACATAATCCAATAATAAGTAATGTAATAATATAGTGTCATTTATGTCATTATATTAACCAAAAGTGTTATTTATATGCAAAAATAAGATTACTCTAGGTGTGACTATTTTTCATTATATTTTCTTGAGTTTGGGCTCTATAATCTATGTTTTCATAATGAAATCTATGTTTTGGGTATACTAGGATGGTTTGATATCCATGAAAAAACCATATGATTTCCCCATATTTTAAGGGGATTTATTTAACCTATGCATTAATTATCCTCAAAATAAAATCTATGCATTATATGTGTTAGGTTGACAATATATGATAGCTACATGATAACCCTATATAATGTGTATCCATGACATTAAAATGTAAATAAATTGAGTGTAAGTTGAAAAATAATAATTTGTGTTAGATATAAAATTCACAAGGTTATTAAGATAGGTATAATAATGTAAGGATGTATATGAATAATAAATTTGAATATAATTTGAGTAAATTACCTAGGGGGATGGGGTATTATGTCTATCAAGGCACCCAAAAAGGAATGGGAGATGCATGAGGTCCCTCATGGCATCAAAAAATAAGTGTGCAAGAAAAAAACAAGAGACAAATTTCATGTCCATGAACCATACATGAAAAAATACATATAAACACAGGAGGTACACAAAGTAGGCCAAGGGACACAATACAATGAACATGGGCACATGCCACTAAGTCTAATAAAGAGCATACATATAAGGGAATTTTCAAATTTACACATATGCAAAGAGAAAGTAAGGTTGGCTTATAACCACATAAAAGGACATGTTCAAATGTCTACATACACAATAAAGAATCACACATAAGGACATGGGCACATTTTTAAATAATACATACAATGAGAAGAATTGGCCTATATCCATAAAATAGTGACATATTAAAATGCCCTCAAGTATATGTAGAAGATAAAACACAATAAAATATAAATGAGAAAAGATAGAAATGAAAGTATGCATGAACATGTGGTACAAACCCATATAATAGAAAAGATGTACATAAGTTTATTCTTTAGTGATAGTAGTCAACAAAATAATAGTGTAGTATAGAATGATATAACCTAGGAAATTGGAAGCTATTTTGTATAATTACTCCAATGATTGAATGCATCAATTTGAATCTATACATCTATGTATGTTCCCCCTATTGGGTAAATAGTATAAAATCTAGATCTATATGATGGACATGATTCTTATAATGATCTATGAAAGCTCAAAGAGAATAAGTGAAGCATGTATGTATGATAAAACAAACTATGCTAACATAGATAGCATATGTAATACCAAAAAAAAAATAATAAATATAAACATGGAAATGCACACAATTTGAAAATTTTAATATTTGAGTGATATTTGATTGTTTTTATGTTTATTTTTTTAACTAAAGGGGTAAAAATTTATTAATAAAGACTTGAAACACAGGAGAATTACATCACCATATCCTACTCAAGAAGTTGAGCCAAGGTGAGAGACAAACTTACAGGAAGTAGTTTCTGATCTTGAATACACCAATCTGGCCCAAACTCAGTGGCCCATTTAGCCAAGCAGTCTACAACCCCATTCCACTCTCAAGGAATATAATTAAAGGAGATAGACTCTAGAGATGTACTAATCCAAAGGATCTATCGAACAACCTCAGCCAATTGCCAATCCACATTGTCAAAACTACAGTTACTCAACAAATTAACAATCACTTGCGAATCAAACTTGCAAATGATCTTATGCCAACCATTCTGGAAATAGGTTTGCACAGCCTCAAGGATAGCCATCACCTCCATAAATTTGTTTGTATGATGACCTTTATAGATAGAAAATAGAAAACAAATCTCACCAGCAGTGCCTCTGCCAACTCTGCCAATCCTAGCTTCTCTTGTGTTTCCTTTTGAGGATCCATCAACATTAACTTTCAAAAACAATCTCCTGGAGGGGACCAATGCCCCACACGATTAGCTAGACACGTCTGCTATCTAATCCTTTTCCTAAGTTGCATATGAGGACTGAGGGGAGAAGCCAAACCTGACATAGGGGAAATGCGTGTAAGGATCGTGGCTTCAACAAGACTCAAAATAGCAGTCTTAACACATTTCACCCGAAGAGTTTTTTGGAGGGCAGTGAGGATTTTTAGCCAAAGTGCTCTTAGATCCAAACAAAAGTCATAGAAAATCCTCCTTTTCCTCTATAACTAGAGGTTCCAAAGAATGAAGGAGGGGCTTGTAGTCCACACAACCTAAAGTATGGGCACTTTTGAGAGTGGTCGACCCAGGCACTACCAAAACTTAGTCATAAAAGATACATGCCAGCAAGGACAAGCCCACGCCTCCCACCAAAGGTGTCATATTCATCTAGCAAAAGAGCATTGGAAGAATAGGTGAGACCCTGTCTCCTCACCACTGCAATAGAGCATACATATAGATAGGCCTTGAAAACCTATTCTACAAAGATTATCCCATGTCAGATAGTGGTTATAAGTGAGAATGCATAAAAAGAAGTTACATTTCAGCCATGAGAGACAATTCCAAATCTTCTTCCCCCATAAGAATTTAGCTTCTCCAAAATACTATTTTGACAGCTCAAAGTATCTAGATGCCACTGAATATTGGTGATTAGAATTACCTCCCCAAGCCAAGACATCTCTCCTCCTCAAAGAGCTGCAAACTCTGGCTGACAAAATCTGAGATAGCTCCTTCCTATTCTCAATAGTCCCTCTCAACGGCCAAGCAGATGAGTTCTTCCATCAGAGGGCAATAGTCATGCCCAGATTAAATCCCTCTTTGTAATGCTCTACCATATTCCATCTAGTAGTAAGAAAGGAATCACACAGGGGCTACAAGTGAGGGTGGGAGGAAAGGAGGGGAGGAGCTCCATTCTAAGAATCTTCCCAAAAAAGCACCTCCATCCCACTATTGCAAATCTAAGAGAGATTGGCCTACACAAGATAAGCTCCAAGTTTGAGGGTATTCCACACCATAGAACCTCTTCTCTCAATAGGATGCCTAGGGATATCTATCGGATCAACACCTGTAAAATACTTTGAAGACAAGATACGAGCCTAGAGGCAAGATTGGTTGGAACACCACTGCCAGTAAAGTTAAGCTGAAAGAGCTTGACTAGACAGGATAGTAGACTACAACCCAAGGCCTCCTTCCCTCTTTGGGTGGCATACCATATTCAAGTTAATAAGACTCCATTTTGACATCCTTAAATTGCCACTCCAAAGAAATTTTTGTGATAGAGCATCATATTCTTTGAAAAAGTACATTGGGGCAGCCAGAACCATACTACGAGAAATGGGTAGAGCTTGGATCATAGATTGCAACAGTGTCACCCTCCCCATAGTAAAAAGCCAGTGGTGGATCCAATGGTTAATTTTTTGCCTTAATTTATCAAGAATATTTTGCTAGAAGAGCCTAGGTTGTCTTCCAACCATAATGGGTATACCCAAATAAGTAATCGGGAGGGATTGAATTTGAAATCTTAGAGAAGTGGCAATCCTCTACTAAATAGAATCCTGAGTGTTGAATAAAAAAATGGAGGATTTGTGCTCATTGATTTTTTGCCCTATCATAGCTAGATAGGTATCCAAAGTAGCCCAAAAAGCTTGTGCTTCCCTAATCTAGGCTCTACCAGCCAAGATAGTATCATCCACAAATTGGAGGTAGGTCAAACTAGCTAACCCATTTCCCCACTGCCAGCCATGAATCTTATTCTGAGAAGCTTGTGATTTAATGAGATGGCCCAGCCCTTCAACAAGAATAATGAACAAGTATGGTGAGAGTGGGTCTCTTTGCCGAAGACCTCTAGAGGCTCTAAAAATCTTGGAAGGCTCACCGATAATAAGGATAGAATAGGAAGCTGTAGTTACACAACTTAGCACCCAACACACCCAATCCTGATTAAAACCAAAGGCCAAAAGGATTTTTTCTAGAAAGCTCTAATCTGCCCTATCATAGGCCTTGGCTAAATCGAGCTTAATAAACATAGCTCACTCCTAAGACCTACTCATAGAGTGGATTGCTTTAGAAGCAATCACCACCCCATCCAAGATTTGTTTCCCAACAACAAAACCCCCTGTTCCTCTGAGATGACCGAAGGAAGCCAAACTTTGAGCCGCTCCACAATGAGCTTGGTTATTATTTTGTACACTATGTTACAAAGAGCAATAGGCCTAAAATGATCCAACTAATTTTCCTATTCCTTTTTTGAGATCAAGACAAGGAAAATTGCATTAAGCTCTCTAATCATCTCCTTGCTGGAGTAAGATTCTCTCACCACCTCCAAAAGATCTTGGTTAATGATCTCCTAGAATTCTTGGAAAAATTTAGCTGGGAATCCATCTGGCTTGGGTGCTTTGCCTCTATGCATACTAAACACAACTTTCTCTACTTCTTCCTTAGCAATCGGTCTCATGAGTGACTCATTCATCTCAGGGGTAACAATGGAAGGAATGCAAGACAACACTGTATTTTCTTCTTGCTCAATAGGAGGTGGTGTACTTTCTAGTAGCTTAGCATAAAAACAAATGGCTTCCTCAGATATGGCATGGGAGGATGTTAGGCAAGTACCATCTACTATGACAAGGGAAGAAAGAAAGTTCTTGTTGCACCTTGCTTGAACCAACTTATGAAAAAAGGCTATGTTCTTGTCACCTTTGTGGAGCTAGTCAATACGGGCTTTTTGCTTCCAATAAATTTCCTCCTAAAGTTCCCATTTAGCCAAAGCATCCATAGCTATAGATTTTGCCCTGCAGAGATCTTCTATCAAACCAAAGTCTTGGATCTACCTGGTAACTGTATCAAGCTGATCTTGAGCTTTTTCTTTCCTAGAGTGAAGATTGCCAAAATTGTACCTATTCCACTCTTGCAACTTTCTTTTTACAAAATGAAGCTTTTTGGCAAAGGTGAACATAGCTATTCCATATTCAGGTCCTCCTTGCTTCCACCAGTGGGTCATCAGGCCATGAAGAGATAGGTCCTAAAGCCACATTAATTGAAACTTAAAAGGAGGTTTTTTGAGGCCAGTGATGTGGCTAGTGGTGAGTTTGATAGGCCAATGGTTGGAGCCTTTCCAATCCATAATTTTTTAAGCCAAAGAAATTACACTAGAAAGAAAAAAACAAGAAACCAAAAATCTATCTAAATGCTCAGAGATGGCATCCTTACCTGTCCTTCTATTATTCCAAGTGAAGAGCCCATTAAGGGGTTTAACATCTGATAGGCATAGCATATCAATATTTTGTATTAGAAGTTTAGATGTGGGGTCTAGTCATGCTAACCCTCCCCTCTTTTCCTCCCAACAAAGAATAGCATTATAATCTCCTCCCATGATCCATGCTAGGTAAGGAAAATAGCTCCGCACATACCTTAAGTGTTCCCAGAGCTTGAGCTGCCTAGAAATATCACCAAATGCATAAATAGTAGTCACCAAAATTAGCTCCCTCGATTCAATTGAGGTTACAGTCATGGAGAGGGATGAAATACTAGCCATCCAATGGAGTGGTGTGATCTTCCTAGGATCCCAAAAAACTACTACCCCTCCAGTGCTTCCTAAAGCACCCACACATTGGTGATGTCCAAAGCCCCAAAATTTTGGTACACAGTTAGCCATAGCCTCCACAAAAAGCTTGGTCTCCCAGATATAAAGGATATCAGGAGAGTCAACTTCTACATAGCTTTTTGTCTAGGAGTACTATGTAATCCCCTTACATTCCATGATAAGACAATCATTAGGTGGATTGGATGAAGTGTCCATCCAAAGTCTTAACCACTCTAGATTCAACCAAAAGATCTCCTATGATTTTGATTTTGTCGTGATCCTTCTTGCGACCCACTCTGGAGGGGGTGGTGAAGGAAACTTTCTTGAATAGTATTTACATTAATCCCAATCCAGACACCGATCCCTTCTCTTTCCTAGACACATTTTTGTCCTTAACCAAGTCTACCCAGTTGACTTCCTTCTCCTACTGATCTAGATGTACCACTAGGGTCCCCTTATCTAGGGTAGGGGAAGTCTCCCTCATTGGATGGATCACCATATCTTAGGGGGCACACTTCTCCTCAACTTTTAAGGGGCCTCCCATCTCATCAGGTGAGATGCCATCTTCAATGGCCATACTTTCTAAAGTTTCAAAATGGTTTAAACTCTGTTCCATAGACTGGTCCTGGTTTGTGCATTTTAGCCCATACCCCTTCGCACAGTGATAGACTTGAGTGAAACCTTCCTTATTTGGGCTGTTGTAACCATGAGGGACTTGGGTTGTGCTATGATTATTTGAGTGGTCTTTGCCATTTTTTGTGCTACCATGCAGGCCATTTGTAGTTTCCATTTGGACTGCTTGGCCTCTTCCTTTGCCTCCAATGGGATCTATCCCATTACCTCTCACTACTTGGGGACATTGATGGTGTAGATTACCATATACATGACAAATTTGATAGTAGAAAGGGATGGATTTGTAATCAATTTGTTGGACCCAAGATGATGCCCCCATGTAAATTTCCATAGAATCTGGCAAGGGGTTATTTAAATCCATTTCAACACAAATCCTAGCATACAAAATAAGATTCCTATCTAAGGATTGGTACACTATGGCAATAGGTGTTCCCATTAAAGCATTTATTTGATGCAAGATGTCCTCCCTCTAGAATTCTAGTGGGAGTCTCGAGAGACAAACCCATACAGGCACACAGGCTGGCATATCTTTTGCCAAATTGAAACCAACATGCCAGGGTTTGAGAAATAGGCTGATACAGTCATAAAAGTAGAGTCCACCTTCGAAAATCCTATTCTTGTTAGATACAGATGAAAAGTTAACTAGAAAATAGCTGTTACCAGCCAACATGATGTCGAGATCTCCCTCAACCTACCAAGTATAGTGGATCCAGGCTTCTAAAGCCTGTAATGATATTTGAATGCCTAAAAACTTACAAATTAGGGTGTGATCAAGTAAATAGTCAACGTCCTCCTAAACAACCTCTAGAGAAATTACTAGAATGGGCCTGTCCTAGCTCCATGGGAAGCAATCGTTTACTTTGTTCACCTTGGGCCATTTACTGAAGAAAAATGATGTTTTCTCCTGAGGAAAATCCCCCTGCTTAGTACGTTCTTCGCCAGAACCCTCTCTAGGGCTAGCATTCTGTCCTCTGCCACTCGCATCCATCCTATATTGGGTTCATCAACTATCTATTGACCACTAGTTTAGAATCATGAAAGATCTATAGTTCTAAAATGCAAAGGATTGAAACATCTTGTTTTCATGTTTTTTAACATATTATATTATTTTTGTATTTTATGAGTATAAGTTATGTACAAGTAATTTTAAAATGAAACTATGTACAAGGATCAATAATAAAGGAAACTATGTACATGTAATGTGTAAGTAAATAAGATTATATACGAATGAAATGTAGTACTTATATAGACCTAAGACCACATCCATAAGATGTGGATAGTCAAATGGTAGATTTGGTGGGAGACCATCCAATTTTAGATAATAAATCTTCCCAAACTCAAATAAATCATCATCATCATCATCATTATCATCATCATACCATGATATACATATAAGTATAGCCTTATCTTTGGAATTAATATTGATTATGTGTATTTAAATACCATGATACTCTACTATGTAGGAAGCCTCATGTGTAGTCTAGGGGTAAACCATATTGGACCATTGGATGTCTGTATGAAACCTATGATTCTCATCAAGGCCATCATGTAAGATATAAATTTTTTATCCCTCATAAATTAATGTCAGATATCTATCTATCTAATCGATGGTGGCATCCATTATGTTTAACCATATACTACCAAATGTAACTTGTATATGAGTTCCTATAATCATGATGAATACTAATTTGTTGACCACCTTAGGGACACATGAAAATGGTAGTGTGATATATCTTAAGGAGTATGAAAAATCTATAACATTTTGTATCTCAATCTCTTATTATCCTATGTGATGTAATAATTCCAATGTATAAGGCACAACAACATTAGGGATGTATTTGATTATTTGTGTTAGTGAAGATTCCATTGTGGTTCTTGTATTAGTGGAGGTGGAGGCTATGTAATCATGATGGTGCCTTGAACCTTTAATTTATTCAATTTATGTTGTAATTTTGAGCATGTTTTTGTATCATGTATGGTAATCTTATAAAAATGATAAAAGGGTCTATCATTCTATTATAATAATCTACTAATGAATATGTGTCAAATTATGAGTAGTGTTACCATTTCTCTATAAAGTAATATCTATAAAATATGGTGTCGTATGTCCTATGTACTACCTTATTTAATATAGGTAATTAGGTCAATATACATATATATAACCATACAGACTGAGTTTATAGAATAATATACCTCTAACTACAAGTGAGTGTATGGGATTGTATCTATGGAACTATGAACTGGTGGTGATGCCTATGTAAGTAAATGCATGAGTGATTTAGAATAATATATTTACTCTCTAGAGTTGAATGGTGTGAATATAAATACACATAAGTAATCATATATGTTCATTGTTGATATAATATCCTGTAGGGTGGTATTAGAATCTATATTAGAATTTATAATCTATACTTCATTTAAGATAACAAGTAATGGTAACTTTGTTATGTGAATATTATCAACCACCATGGGTGAGGGTAATTATGTTGTAAGAAGATCTAGAAATGGTGTAGGAATAGGGGTGATAGATTCCTTGATCTCATATGTATGCATATTTTCTATAGGATTAGTATGAGGTGGGAACTCTATGAGAACATGAGGTGTCCTATTTGAATATATAGTTTGACTAGTAGGCTCGGTGACTTTGTAATATCTAAATGGTTAGTTATCAACTAGACAAGTTTATAGATATCCATCATGTAAAAAAATGACACATTTGTGAAAGGTACAGGGTAAATCCTCCATGGCATGTATCAAAGGTCTCCAGAGTAATAAATTTTAATACAAATGATTATGCATCACTTAAAATTATGTGGATAGGGTTTTTGTCCCAATCATGATATCCAATGTAATTGGACCTAATGCTTATTGGAGAATTTCATCAAAACCTTGAATGTTCTTATATATCTTCTAAATTTATGTTATATTAACCCTCATAGTCTATAAAAATGTGAGGTTACATATGTTAAGACCTAAAACACTATCATTTAGAACTTATTTAATAGTTGTGGTTTTAATTTGTGCTTGAATGAAGAGTCATCGATTCTGATTGATAAATATCTATGATGGAAAATAATCATTTGTAAATAATATAACATCCTCAATGTCCTTCATAGATTTCATGATAGATGAAAAATAAGTTATCTCTATATTAGAAGGTAAATATGTAGGATTGATTGTTTGAAAAATAATATATTTGAATACAATTTCCTTTTGAATTAATTTTGATATAGAAATCTTAGTTGGTGTATTTATCAACTAATCAACAATATATTATGATCTATGTTGATCCCTAGGTCCTATTATATTATGCTAAGGACAAGGAGGGATTTTGGTATTATGCTAGTCTTGTATAGGTTTAAGATTCATTTGATTTCATCTAGCAATAACTCAAACCATTGAATCTACTATTTTCCAAGGTCAAGTAGTAGAGGTTGGATGTGAGTGAAGGTAGTTAATTGGTATAGGTAGAGGAACAAAAGGAGTCCTATGAGCTCACTATTATCAATTAGTAACTAAAGGTAACTCAAAATTGGCCATCCAAGAATACTCTCCATAGAAGGGGAGACCAAGATTGGGTGGAACAATATTTGAAGTAAATTGAGTTCTAATGTGATCCATGAGAGGAGTAACATACATGTGAATCATTATACAAATGGTAGGTAATTTGCATGAAACACAAACCACCAAACCTTGTACCAAAAAGTAGAAAATTACTTATGTCACAATAATCATGAAGAATGATTGATAACTAAAAAATGATAAAATAATGGAAATAAGAATGGAAACCCTAATGGTAAACTAGGGTATTAATTGATATGTTTGAATTAAGTCAAAGTCAACAAAGGATTTAACTTTTCTATAAAGTTATAGAATATAAAAATCTAGGTTGTTAAATTGATAAAATAATATGTCAATGAATAAATATAGAAATATAAAAAACCATTGATTTGTATAAAAATTTATTTATCTAATTATTATATAAATATAAATGAAATATAAAAGGTGTACTATAAAATTGATTTAGACAAATAAGTGGTAGGATAGAAATGTGTTTAAGAATAGTACAAGGTGCATCAATAGGAAACATGTATTATAAACCCTCCTAGGTAATATAATGGTCCTCTAGTAAATAGCAGACTGTGATAGTGTCTTTTTACATGATAATGTACTTGTGAAATATAAATAGTGAGTTATTAAGTGGACCTTCGCCTAATTCTGAGAACCATGTGCCTATGTGACCAAATGTTGAATCATTGTGTGTTCCCTATTTTGACTAATATCAATGGGAAATATTAAACATCCATGTTTATCAGGGTATTTTAGGATCACAATTAAAATAGAGTGTAATTAGTATATTAGGTTGGACATGATGTCAACATCCCAGGTTTTGAGCAATATTTACATACAAATACCTCTAAAGGGTATCAAGCCTGATGTAGTTCACCCAATCTAAGTGATAGTGTAAGTGCAAGTGAATGGTAGTATGAGTACTAATTTGAGTGAAAATTGAGACTATAAATCTAATTAATCTAATCTATAGGATCATTTATATGGTTATATGCATAATAAAAATGTAATATGGCTCATTGACCTTGATTTGCACAACTATTTCTATGTTTATTTGTGATAATTTGCATTTTATTTCCAGCTAGGGGATAAATGAATCAATATTGGACTATATATAGCATCCTAGTTCTTGTTAAGACATTAAATGTGTCTATGACAATGCTAAGGTGATTTCATAAATATAAAGATATCTTTTGGGGATGAAAAGTGCAAGGGGACATCAACACTACCCATTTTCCAATAGCATAGTGTACTATAGTTTAAAGGGTTGTGTTAATGTCCAAGTCATAATAATGGGTGAAAAAGGGGTTTGAGTACATAAGTGAATGCTTAGTGCTACTTTTGATATATTTGGGAATGGGTTAGACTTGCATAAAAACTATAAAATGATCAAGAGAGGCCTTAAGATAGGTCTAAGTCTTAGCTGAGGATAAGGTGGTCTCAAGTGACACTCATTGCACTAAATGACATTTTAGATGATGAAAATGATAAGTCCTCATCAATTTAGTAAAATTAATTTTATAGGGAAGGTGAGAAATTTTTGTTAGAGAATGCCACTCATAATATTTTAAGGGTATTGAACCAAACTAAGATAAAGGTGAATAATATTGAATTAATTAAAACTATGGAAGAGATGAAGTAATTTAAATGGATATGAATTGTATTATTCTGGTTTGGTAGATATAATTTGAATAGATTGATAAAATTACATTATGTAATTTAGTGTAGTTTTTTAAAGATGAGAAATACAAATTGCTTTTCATCAAGTCAATAGATTTAGTATTAAAAGATAAAAGAATAGAAATATACTACATCATGTAGGTCTATGAATTTTTTTAGATCTAGGAATACCATATTATATCAATATAGTTTGTGTAGCTAGTTTAAATCTAGCTAACTATATTAGGATAGATAATGTATTAAAAAATTAAGGATGATATATAAAAGTTTATACTGGATTGGTCAATATAGTTGGGAGATTATTTTTAGATTGGATCAAATTGTTCCATACAATTTGAACTATTAGAAGTGTGGGTAACTAGATCATGTTGTTTGATGTAGTCACTAGAGATGAGATGGTATCAACATATGTATATTCAACATCTATAAAATTAGATTGGTATGTATCTTGAAAAGTTTTATAAGTGGGAAAATTATTATAAGTATAAAGTGGATAAGGGTTAATTTAAGATACTACATGTTTAATGTTGTTCATGTTGGCCGCATTTTCATCATTAGTTATATAATGAGGATTGGTTGAGGATTACACCCCATTGAAGGAAGGAGGTTGAGTAGTAGTAGGTTGATGATTTTTAAGTGGGTATTTATATATGGCAAGGTGAGAATTAGCTTGATTAATAACATTATGATAGAATCTAGAGTCATGGAATTTATCTACCTTTTCATAGGTTTGTTCATGTTCATAGATCATGGTTTCATGATCAAAATTAGGACCAATGATAAAGTAAAAATAAAATTTCATAAGTTTCATATATGTTTCATGAGAATGTCCCCAACTTTCATGATACCAACAAAAAAATTATGGATCATAATAGTGTTTGATAGGGAGAGTAGGGTCAAGTTGTCTTGTTGAAGGTTAGGAATACATTTTTGAATTTATAATAGTGAAATGAATTTATGCACAACATTATTTATGCATGATGATGAAAAGGGAGGCTAGGATGGGTTTTCCATGAAAGGTTGGGAAAGAGTTGAAATCTTGGAGCCACGAAGAAAAATAGCATAAATGGCATGTATATAGTCATAATTGTTTGTATCACCATAATGGGTAACATGTTTATTTTTTAAATCTCATAACAATGATAATTCTTGAGGTAGGTTGGGAAGGCTCAAACTATTTAATGAGGAAATGTATGAGTTTAGCTTGATTAAGGGTTTTTTTCCAAATATTTTGGATAGAGAGTATTGACTCTATATTGGATTTTAGGATGGAGATAATTATTAAACAAATGCAATAAGTTGTTTTTTGACATGTTTTGTTTGTATTTTTTAGATGAGGCTTTCCAATTCTTAATGAATGTTTGTTTAGTTTCAGATTCTATCTGTTTATAGTTAATTAAATCATTTAAACTACTTGTAAGATTATAATTAGTTTTAAATTTCTAAGCCAAAGAATTAACTAAGTATTTAATGTTAGAGATAGTATGAGACTTAAGATTATTGTACCAATCTAGAAAATCACCTAGAAATATTTTGGCTAGAATTTTCATAAAAATAAAGGTATTTACCTTAATCCAATGTTTGTAAATATAACCAAAATATTTCAAATGCAAAATATGATCAATAGATCCATTATAGGTGATATTAGGAATGATACCTCCTATGTATATGTTTTCAATTTGAGGAATTAGTGGCTCATTTTGAATATGCTAGATGATTGTATTAAGAAGTGGGGGTTGAGGAATACGATTACCTTGTGTATTTCTAAGGGGGTGTGGGATTTTTTTTCCACTCCCCATTGAGTTTATTTAGGAATAATTTGTAATTTGAAATTTTAATTTTGAATTTGGATCATTTGATTAAAATTATTAGTTTTAACGGTATCCATTTGATTCATGCTATGTACAAGATTTGATTAGTATTTAGAGTCTGCTGACTAGAAAAGGTAGATTGAGATGCACTAGTGGTAGCATTAACATGATCATTAATATGAGAAATCTGAGGAGGCACACTATAGGATATATATATGACATGGTAGTCATGATACTCAACATTTTTGAATAATAAGGAAGAGAAGAAGTCATGTATTGAGTTACCCCAAATCCTATCAAATGGTATGTGTAGATGAAGGGGAACATCCTATGTGGGGTCCCATCATGAGTTTATATATCATTATGGGTTTTTGGTCCTCATGTTGAGGGTTTTAATTAATGAAGAGAATCATGTTAGTAATACACTCAAGGTCACTCTGATCCTAAAAAATAGGCATGTGTGCAAGATAGTTAAAAGGATAGAGAGGTTAAGTAATAGGGAGTGAATTGTAATATGTTGTTCAAGTATTAATGTGAATATTTATTTTATCTTTTTTAGTGATAATATTAAAATGAGATTTATGATATTTATGAGAATTTGTCAAATACATCATATCATGTTCTCTATTTGGAATCATCAAATATATACTTCATGATGGAAGGTTGAAGTGGAAACTAAATTGGGATATCCAAGTAAGATAAAATACATAAAAAAACAATTATATCATCCAAATAAATGAATTATAATAGTTAAAACCATGTCAAAAAGTTTGATGTAATTTTCTAACTAGAATGTTTGAGATAAAGACTGTATTGAACAATGTGATGTTTTATGGTGGAGAATTTTGGCTATAAATATGGAAGTGAAATATTTCAAATTGTTAAATTTAGTTACACAAGTCATAAATAATTGAATTTATTGATTTAGTTGATATAATTTGTATTGGGAGGATTGAAAGTAATAGGAAATAGACTAAGTCAAGCTATTCTATGTAGTATATAGTATAATTTTATGATAAATATAATCTATAAATAAAATGTATCAAGTTGTTAGATCAAGTTTCACTATAAAAAGGATAAGATATATGGAAATAAATTATGTGAATTTGTTAAGTAAAACTAAGGATGTAAACATGGAGACTATATCTAGCTAGTCGATGTAGTCTACCAACATAGGCAATTGTATCAACATTGGTTGATGTAGTTACAACACACAACAAAGAAATGTATCAACATTAGATGATGTAGTATATAATACAAATTAATAAAAAAGTAGCAAATTGAAATCTTCTTATATTTTTGTAACCTATTTTCCAAAAACAAGATCAGGTAGTTGTACGAAAATTATGACTTGACTAATATATATGTTCTTATAGATATTGAATCATCCATTAAATAGTGTCAACCTAATGTTTTATGACATTGAACATGGAGTAAATACCATTCCCATATCCCAATAAATTTTGTTTTGAGGGTAAATTTAGAGTAACTTCCTGATGCTAACTTATAACTGGTTCACTACAGAAACAAATGGATGGATAACTTCCTAAAGATCAATAAAAATGGAATTCTAGGCATTTTTGATATGCATGAGGTACATGGAAACTAAATTTTGTGTTTAGATATATATTATGGATATGAGTATTGGATAAAACACCTCAAACAATGATGTTTTTGAAAAATAGACAAGGTTTATAAATAGACCATTTATCGATTCATGATAATAGCTAAATAATTTGAAAACTGGTAAAACATAGTTTTTAAGGAAATCTAAATAAATAAAAAATAAATTTAAGAATTCATTATTGAAAATTAATTTGTAGTATTAATTGAATTGATATAAATAGGTTATCAACATAAAATGAAATGTGTGATTAGATCTTGAAAGACAATTTTAATTCACCTTGAGTATTCTTAAAAAGTAAAACAAATATAAGTATAGTAGTGATAGTTAATGCCATTATACATATGATACATAACTATATCGAGTATCGATATAGTCTATGTAAATCATAATTATAGATAGAGATATATGACTAAATCAAACATGTTGATTTCATTTATTAAAAATAACTATGATACAAAATTAAAGCAGACAATTTGGAATAGTTTATTGAAAAATAAATAGACTATATAAATAAATTGGATAGATTGATTAAATTAGCTGGACATAAAGTTGAATATTTAAAAAAATGAAAATATAGAACTATTGATGTGGGTGTTATGCACACCCAAGAAACCTTTGAGAGGTAGCCTCTAATGTTTAAGGATATCAATGGATGTGAACTAAACTCTAGGTTATCAGTTGTAAGGTATTGGGTTTAAAAAAAATCTATGGTGGAATGGTGGATAAAAAAGTAATTATTAACCCAAATGGTTCAAATATGGAAGAAAATCCTAGATCTACTTGAGGTGGGAGATGATGGATCTATTATAAAGTGGGTAGGACTAAAAGAAACTACAAATGGAGGGAAAGGTAAGGTAGAAAAGAGAATATGTAAACATAGATAATGTGTTATTTATTAAATAGATTTAGAATATGGACAAACTCCACCTCCTAATTCTTGTAGCTTACTACTTTGGCACATATAACTGACAAACATAGTAAGGGAGTTTGAGGAATAAAAAATGCAATTAACTAAAATTTATTAGCTAAATATTATTCTTACTAAGATTATTATTGAACATTGTAATAAAATATTATAGCTAATAAATATAAATCCCCTTTGAATAGATATAACTTAGTCTAGGAATTTGCATCAAAATTATGCTTCTACACAAATCTAAAGATTACCCTAGAAAACTTGTATGAAATCAAGACTTATCAACCTAAAATTGATACTACACATTCATAATTGATATAAACCTACTAATTATCCATAATATATTCTAAATTTATGTATCACATATCAAGAAACTAAACTAACCATTATAGAAAATCACATAATCAATATAACACATAAAGTAAATAGAAAGTCATACAACACAAACTTGGATAACAACCCAATGGATTTCTTATCTATATTAAATGTCAAAAACTCTCTTCTCTTTATAATGATAGAGATACATGTATATATACTATTGAGATGGGTATGCCTCATCTCTCAATCCATGTTCAAAGTTTCATTGTCATTAGAACATCTATCAAAGAGTCATGCATGGTATACATAGGCAATCATTCATAATAAACAAAAATAATTATAAAAACATTATTTTATAATGAGCTAATGTAATTACAAAGGAATTTAAATATGAAGAATTAGTTTTAGTTGTTGAGACTTGGGATTTTTTAGCCATTATAGTTCTAAATAGAGTGGAAGATATGGCTAGCCCTAGTGTTTGAGGAGTTGTAATTGAAATAGTAAATGGAGGTATGGTAGTTATAGATGCTTATTTACTCAACTAAATTTTCAAATAGAGAGTGAGTCTCACTTGGAGCTCCATTTAAATTTACTTGAAGACCAAAAGATGTCTTTTAAAGAGCTAGGGGAGTCTATCCATCAATTTTATGTCTTTTTAATATATCTCCAATCTCCACATAAAGATTCTCTATGTTAAGGACCTTTCTTCTAGAAAAACTTATCAACTATATCAATTCATCCTAGGTCTTATACATAGTTCCCTCTTCCTCTGATTTGAAACTATTTGTTGTTCTCTGGAGAAGGTCATCAAAGATGACTATGAGGACCAATTACCTACTTGGGTTAATCACACCATTGATTATCATTTACCCCAAAATTATAATGTCCTAGTCCTCATAAGTGATGAGTTTTAGAACTAAACTTCACATTTATTGATGCCATTTAATCAATCAACCTCTCCTAGAAGATATGTGGCTCAGGGTTCATATTACATCCAGAGTAGTTATTAAGTTTAGGTGGTTATAAGTCTTGTTTCAAGATATTTAAATTAATAAATAGAGTCTAAGCTCCATTTTATTTATCTTACCAGCAAGGGGGAATACATCTCCCCACTTGGGTTATGACTCCTTCACATCTCTTATTAACTATAAAATATCATACAACTTTTGAGATGCTCCTCGCACATTATCGATGATGTCCCTCAGAGGTTATATGGTATTTCTTTCTTTCAATTCCTCCACGTCTTGATCAAAGCCTCTAAACATTTATTTTATTACTTCCCCTATATATTATATAAAGGTTTATGGGATTTTTATGTAATTTATACTATTAGAGGGGAGTAATTTTATTCTGTTGGTTAAAAATAACACATCTTATCTTTGCTCTAATTCTACCTTATGTATTTTATCCATAATGGTTTTCCATTTGACCTTATTCATAGTCTTCATTTATCTATTGAAATGAAACATGATTATTGGTCATTCAACAATGAGAAGGTCTTGCTTGATTTCTTCTACCCATTTCATTTTCTAGATCCATTTAGGATTGTTCAAGGAAACTTGTTATTATGTAGCTTTTTCTTGCTCTATAGGAGTGGTGTATGGGTATTACCTTTGGATAATAATGGGTTTGGGAGAAGAGGTTTCTAGTTAAGGGAAAGGAGGAATAGATATCCTCTAACTAGTGACCTTATTAGGGGCCACTATGTCAATTATTAGCTTTATTTTCTTTGACCCCTTATGTGTTGTAATGGTTTTAGACTCTATTTTGGATGTATGACTAATTGGTAGGCCCAATTAAGTAGATGATCAAGAGGGAGTAACTAAGGAATCCAAAATGATGGTGGATACCAAATATTTAAAATACACTTATTGAGTTTAGAGGACTGAGGACTTGGGGAAATAAAGAATGAATAGGTAGGATGGGTATTGAGAAAATTTTGTAAATAATCCATCATTGACATGAAATAAACCCTAGTAGGGACTTTTGAAGGCTAAATGGGGGGTGTCAAAATATTGATCATAGGTGTTAGGACTAGGGCTTGGAAAACATGACTTATAGTAATTTTATTATCTAGAACATTAGTTATAATAGTAGGCAAGGAATGATGAAATTGTACACTTAACATTTGAGAAGTAACAATCAGGGAAACTATTTGTCTGTGTCATTGTTGTTCTATGAGGTGATGAGGCTAATTATATATTTAATTCTTGACCATGTTTAGAAGCTAGAGTATTAGACTCTACATCATCCCATTTATCTTCATATGGGTCATAATGTAATTTAGTTGAGACTAAATTAGTCTTTAAAATATTAGTGTCACCTGACTAAGTCTCCTCTAATAATAGTTCATCCTTGAGATCACTTTTCATGGTCTTACTAATTATTTTAGAAAATAATGTCTATATTTTATCTTCACATTCCTCTTCGATGGTCGACTCCCTTTCACTTTCTAACACTTCCATTGGTTTTACTACTTTAGAACATTTTCTTTTATCTAATCCTTCCTATGACATTTCCTATAAGGTCCTCTTTGTTGGCTTACCTTGAGGATAAACTGAAGGAGTTCCTTACTTCCTCTTCTATAAAAGCGGGGTCTGATAGGAGTAGAAGTTGATTATGGAAGTGTTGAAAAAATAGTAGGTGAATATAATGGGTAAATATGTGTAATTAGGTGAGATTAGTATTGGCTACTAAGGGTGAAATTTGGGAAGTGAACACTTATCTAGGGGATGGAGATATTGATGGAGGTAGTGCTAAAATGGTTTAGACTCGGGGGTTGAATAGAGACAAAATATAAATAGGAGGAAGGAAAGATCAGAAACTCAACTATTGAAATGTTATGAGTGGAGGAAAGGGAAACATAGAGAATGACCCACTATATATATTTAAATTATGGGACCATGTGTAGTGGTAGTCAGTTGAGTAGAGGTGGACACTAGGGAAGTTGGTGTAATGATAACAACTAAGTTGGGATGTTGAGGAGGATAATGGATGATTTCTTGTCCACTTCTCATAGGTGTTTTTCTTAATATTCCATCTTATTATTTCCCTTGTTCTTAAAACTAAGGGAAGGATCCTTAAGGGGGTTTTAAAATCCAATGCTTTGCTTTAATTCTTCTAACCTCTTCTTTGTTGGTTTTTGGATACTATTTCATATACCTAACTACCAACATAGACCTATTTATCCTATTCATTATTGTTTAGACCTCTATATCATTCAAATAATTCATCACATTTATATGATATGTGGCCATAATCTATCTTCACCTTCCCCCTTCCTTTGTTTAAGTGATGCCTAACCTTTTTTTTAGGTCACATTGCTTTTAAGGTGACCACTAGAAATCATAATGTGTTATAATTTTTCCCATTGGATAAAAATGTTCCCAACTGGTGTATTATATTCTACTAATGTTGATGGTAGGTGGATGAAAATCTCTTTCTTTTGTACTTCTTAGTATAACATCCATAAAAACAACTAGCTAAGCTATAATTTCCCACTATATATAATTAAGAAGATTCCTAGTTCCTTCTACTCTTATGACTGTATGGTATCGATAGAGCTAATAATTACTAATATTTTCAATGTTTCTTCATATTTTATTAGTCAATCTAAGCATGTCCTTACCATAAATGAATTGATATACCATTGCGTAGAAAGTCTCATTCAGTTTGGTTATATTTTCCTTGAATTTGTGTATATGGAGAATATTGAATTCATCATAAATTTGTTTCTTAGGATACTTATTTGATGACTCCTAGAGTTCCCCAAAATCTAAGTGAAAAATCCACATTATGGTGTCTACCATATAAGACATCATATAGAATTTATCATCTGGTCTATTCAATAAATTGAGAACCTAGTTGATCAAATTGGCACTAAGGATCTCACCAATATATATGATCTTGGTGGAATTGAATATGGTATCCAACAAGGGAATCCAAAAATCATTTACATATTTTATAGTAGGGAAAACTTAAATTCTATTTTTCAAATCCATAATAATCCTAATTTTGGGCCTTAATATGGAAATGGGATAGAAGAAATAGGGCCCCTAAATATGAAGTTACTAGGGTCACTAGTCCATTCCTAGAACTTATTAGTTGCATTATTTTCATACATCCATGAATTAACTAAGGCTTTATTACAAACCATTTTATGGAGGGGAAGCCTATAGTATATTTCAAAGACTAGTCCACTAATATATGTTGTTGGGTTGATGTATTGGTGGAAATGGATGTTTTTAATACAAATTTGGCCATTTGTAAAACATAAAATAATAGTTCAATGCAAGGAATTACCTTAAGTTTTGACATATAATTATGTAAGAATATTTATTTTATTTCCACAAAGTCTTCTTTGTATTTTCAAGTGAATGTTAAGAGTTGATCCTCGAGACCATAGAGCTCTACTGCTTCAAATTCCTTCCATACAGCAGAATAATATTTGAATTCACATTTGAGGTAAACCTCTTCTAACCTTGTATCCATGTAATATTAAGGCCTTGTAATGTAATATTTAGAGGGGAGAGATAGAAGATGTGAAGTAAAATCTATTATTTTACACTAAAGATCTCTAATTCTCTAAAATTATGGAATTTCTTGGTTATAATAGAGTTTAAATTTGGGCTAACAGCTACTTGTTAGATGGAAATGTAATTTAATTGACATTTTTGATCATATATATTACCTTTAGATTATTTGCCTCTATTGAATTAAATGAATTTAATTAGCTAATTAGTGCAGATTAATGACATAAATGTCCCTATATTTTTTTTCTTTCTTTTATTTTCTAATTTTGAATTTGCCTAGTGAAATGTCACCCCTTTTGTTGTCCTTAGTTCTAGGTGGTTTTTATTTCTATTAATTTGAGTTCTTTATCATATTTATTTGACACTTGGTGATATTTTTCTTCCTCAAAAATCATTATTTTTTTGTTACTTAACCCCCATGTTATTATAGGACACATGTTATAATTTCATCATTTCACTACTTCTTAGGCCCTTTTTTATTTATAATTACTTCTTTACCACCTAGGATTATAATATCATGATACATGGATGACAATGGGAGCCTTGTTATCTATGGATTTTCTTACCCTCTCTCCTTATTGTGCAAGATCTAAGTAAGGAGGATGATGACACATAGAATATTCTTGATGTTCTACTTGCCTAGGAGACTTTTATTGAAATGATTTGATAGTAGTGGGTGTATGGGATCATGAAATATGGATGGATGCCCCCAATCCACTGGCCATAAAAAAAAATTAATTTAAAAGTTGAATATACTAATTTCTAGGTGAGTGATATTATGATACTAGGCATTATCTCATTATTCCACTTGCTTGAGAATCATTTTAGAAATTTTGGAGTATCAAAATGTTATGGGATAGTAGGTTATTACTGAGTGACATACAAATTATAGAAAATGAAGTATAATACATACTTTACTTGCCTTTACGATTATGGGAGAGTGGTGAATGCCACATGGTAGGCTTTGGCAACTTGGCAGATGTCTAGGTGAAAATTAGAAAAAAAATCTAATTAAATAAAAACCTACACAAGACAAAACAAAAAAACAACACTTTTAAAAACATGTAAATTAGTTAGTTTGAAAGAGGAAAAATTTGGCATGCTTTTTGATTAAAAAAGTGAACTTCATGAATCATTAGAATTAAAATACATTGACAAATAGGTGTGAAATAAACTAAAGCTAGAGATAGAATTCCAGACAAGCCTAACCATAACTTAAGGTTTGTCATAATAAAAGAGTTGATATTCTAGTTTAATCTTCAAGAAACAAACTTAGGCTACCCCATGATCCTAAAAAATAAAGGCTACTTTATAAAGTGGGTCCTTGTTTAAAAGATTAAATGGGGGTGTTGGGACACAACAAATGGTGAATCATAGGGGGAATACTCTAAAGTATTCAAGAACCCATAATATTTGGTTATTAACCATAAAATGAATATGGATCATAATATAGAAAGATAAATAAACCAAAAAAAATGAATGAGGATCTCAAAACTAGATGAAACATACTAGCATTGCTCATACATTAGATCTATGTGTAACAGAGTGATTTTATTTTATCCTTATTTTGGAATTTTTAGAAAAGACTTGGAATATACTATATGTTTCTCAATGAATTATTTAAATTATAATAAAAAAATTCAATGGTTTAGGGATTTCTCTATTGCCATCCAAGGGTTTATAGCTTTGATAGAGTTACCTTCCACTCCCTCTCTTCTCCCTTCATAAAATTGCATGATGCATGATAAATTTATTTTATTTCATCATGTGAGTCTTCGATATCCTTTATATTTTTATTTATTTTTATTTTATCACTCTTTAAGATGCATTTATGCTCTTTTTTTAATAATACAAATGTAATAGAGAGTTGAGAACCACTGTGAGTTGGTGTATGGTAGAAACAAAACTCAATTTTATAGAACATCCCTACCAATAACATATGTATCAATGGTTATTACTTCAAAACAATTATTAGCATGGAAATCATTATTAACACAAGTAATAAAATAATGTCTTAATTTTTCATGTAGTAGTGACATAAATTTTTGTGTACTTGATAAAAGTATCCAGTTGTGATATGAACACGATCTATTTCTTATTACATACATGAATCCTAGAAGACTTGAACATAGGGGTGTAAAAACCTTTTGAATCAACAAATTTTTGTACTCCACTTAGGATCTTGTTTCACTTACTCTCCCTTTGGTAAATTTCCTCATGGATTTAGTAGAGAATCTCAAGTTTGTATATGAAGCATAGTAGATTAAATACTCTTTAATCAATGAATAAGGAGTCAATTAGGTTGTTATAAAACAAAATACACCTACTAGATATAATATTAAACCTAATCTAAGTAAAAAAAATTCTAAAAGATGGAAAGGCTAATCTTGAAAGCACATAAACTAGCCTAACGATAGTGAAATACAAAAATTAGGAAAGCTAACTATTAAAATAATAAAAATATTTTAATTTTACATCTACCATAACACATAGAGTTACTCCAAGACATAAATAATAGGATAATCTATGAAATAGTGATTTAAAAACTTCCCGTTGATTAGGAAGGATAGGTTATTACCCATAAGGTATTACAAATGGAAGGTATTGTTTCCTAAGATCTCAAACACTTGATGTGGTCCAATCTACAAGGGAGTAAACATGTCATGTTGTCCTTTATTCTCATGATATTTATCCCATATAATAACTAGGTATAAAATATTAAAGGCCTTGATCTTGGATATTTTATCTAACTACCTTTTAATAATGTCTTAGTGTTTATTGAAGTTTTGTAATGCTTCAGTCCTTGAATCCTCAAGATAGACTATTTTGAACAATCAAGACTGAATACTTGGTTCTTCTTCCATGAAATATTTCATAAATTGGTAGTTTGGGAGTTTGAGAGATGTGGGTAAAACATGATACCATCCATAAACTAATAATAAATGTGAATTCTTAAGGGCCTATTTATATTTGGTTATATCTTACCATAATGCATATTTTAAAATTAGGTTCCACTCTCTTGGTTTATCTTGGGATGACTTCTTAATAGCATCTATCAAGTTTTTGTATGTAGATTAAGTTATTCCATTCCCTTGGGGGTAATTTTTTGAAGAGGAATTTATATTTATATAATTATCATAGGCCCACTTAGTGAATTCAGTAGATTAAAATGTTGATCCATTGTCACTAACTAGATATATGGTAGGACTGAACCTAGACAATATATACTCCTTTAGAAACTTAATGAAATTTTGAGCTTTGGAGTTATTAGTGTCCCCTACTTTAGTCTACCTGATGAAATAATAAGTGGTCATAAGGATGAACTTATACCCTACATAGGAATTGGGGTTGATTGCTCCAATGAAGTCAAGACCCCATAGTATAAAAAGATGACCCTCAATGACATGGTGTAGTGGCATAGAAACATTAACATCTCCCTTCCTAAAGACTTGTAATTTGTGGTGGGATGTAACATGGTTGTGGACATATATAAAAATAGTGAGATAATATGACCCCTTTCTCAAGATCTTATGGGATTTTATGGTCCTAGAAAGATGACCACTACTTAACTTTTTATGTAGGTTATTCAAGATATCTTCAAATTATCTTGAGAAACACCTTAGGTAGATTCCATCATAGTTATTATTATAAATGACTCATCCTTTTATCATGTAGTGGGTATACTTGAGCCTAAAATCTCACCTTTATTCTCTACTTAGATCAGGGGGCATGATCCTATGATAAAATAAGTAATGATCTAAACATACCACTCACATCTTAACACTTGGACTTCATGGAATTATTTAACCTAGATGTGTGTATTTATCTTAGTCATTATATGGATAATTAATTTTCCTCTCACCATCATGTCTGGTTTGATATCTATATCAAATTATTATATCTTTGCCATCCATTTGCCTCTTCTTTTATCCAACTTATTTTGACTAAGGGTGAGATTAACTACCCAGTCTAGGACTAAGGCATAAATTTTTTTCCTCATGATAGAGTGTTTAAACATATTTATATCCTTGACCAATGCATATATTTTCATAAATATCATTTAATATTTCAATTCTACATTTTTAAAATTAGTACTCATAAAATCAATTAGGTGTTCACTATCATTTACCTTTTGGGTGAGTACTACAACAATAGTATGTTCTAAAGAAAAGGAATACATAAAGAAATCCTTGGTAAAGTAAGGAATAATCAATACTAGAGCCTAAGAAATATATCTATCTATATCATGGAAGGAACTATTAGACTCAGTTGTCCACTCTATTTTGTAATCCTTTTTCAACATAGAATTTAGTGGCTTGACAATTTATGTGAACACTAATATTAATTTGCTTACAAAAATCATTTTACCAAATAATTATTTCAATTATTTTCTACTATTGGGATGGTTTATCTTAAAAATGGATTGAATCCACTCTATATCGATGGCATTACCATCATTGGTAATGAAATGACCCAACAAATTGCCCTCTATGACCCCAAAGATACTCTTCTTTGGGTTCAGGGACACTTCATAAATTTTCCATATAACAAACACTTTTTACATGTGATTTTCATGATATTTTCTATTTTTATAAAATATAACAAGGTCATCCATATAAATTCTTATGCACTTAAAAATAATTATTTATAGTGTGTAGTCCATGGCTCACTATAAAGTTGCTTTGGCATTCATGAGGTTGAAAGGCATCCTTTTATAAGCATAAGTTCCACACTTTATGGTGAAGGTCATATTGATTCAATCTTATACCTCCACCAACACTTGGTTGTATCATAATAAATCATCTAAGTAGGAAATTATCCTATACCCACAAATGATCTATATTAGTTCATCTATCTAAGGTAGAGGATAAATGTATGTCTTTGAAGACTTATTCAGGTTCTTAAAGTATACAAATATCATGGTCTCATCATTATTCTTCTTCAATGGTACCAAGTTCATTAACCAAAAAGAATGTATAATAGGAAATATGATCATGGCATCAAATAACATATAATCCTTAGTATAGATGAGAGGTTATAGAATGGGATTTATAAGTCTCTATCATTGCCTAAAGGTTTTGTTCCCTTGATTCAAATGAATAGTGTGGGTGATTACCCTAGGATCAAAAGTATTTAAATATCCATAGTTTCAATCAATCACATATTTGTATTCCATTAGTATATATTTAAAATTTTATTTTTCACCTCAAACACAAGATAGGATGATGTTGACATACTAAGGCTATTCTTTAATCCCCAAATTCTCTGAGACAAAATTAGGCTAATTTTTGTATAGCTGTTTTTTATTTTTATGTTGTGGGTCTGTGTCAAATATTATTTTGAAGGACACATTTCATATGGGGATATTATTTTATTTGAGTTGCATGATAACATCATCCCTATAATATTTTACTTCCATACATCCAAAGTCCATCTCATCTATACTTTGGTCTTCAAAAGACCTAGAATATTTATGAATTGGATAATATGTTTATCATCCTAAAAGACATAGAAATTATATTTTGTTTTTGAGATTGAAGGGAAAAGTACTAGCTCCATGGAAAATCATTTCATCTTGGACTCTTGCAGATCTACTAAGCTGGTAGCTAAGGTTGCTAGTGAACATGCCACTTGGTTTTATTCTCTTAGAATAACTATGATATTGAAAGCCTCAAAGGAATTGATTACGCCTTAGGATTTATGTTTTTATTTCTTTATATATTCCAACTTGCATTCATATTTTATTCTAATCTAGTTAACCACCAACTCTGAGTCACTAAATACTTGTATCTTTTTGACATCCTACATTAATGCAAATTGTAGTCCTAAGATTAGGGCCTCATATCCATCTTAGTTATTGTTGAAAGGGAACTAAAATATGTATGTGGCTAGGTATTGTTTCCCATTTGAATCTATTAGATCCACCCTTATAGTAGAACCTTGTTTGTATTGAGAACCATAGAAATGTAGAGTCCACATCTATGAATGGATTTTGAATTCTTGATTATAAGGCTCATGCTTTGTGTTGAATGTATAAACACTAGCATGTGAGGATATAAAGTTAACCCTCTCATTTTAGGCATTGTACTTTGTAATCATGTAATTAATATTTATCTCTCTCTTAATGTTAAATGGATTAGGCATTCTATACCATGGTAGCCACATGTATGAGAATCAATGGCCAAGTATCCATTTAGTGTCTTCAACTGATCTCCACTATAAAAGAAACCAAAGGATTCTATAATGTCAACTATTAGGATGAATACACAATATTATACACATGGATAAGAGGCCAATTTTATCTATACATTTAATAGTTCTAAAACACAAGGTAATGAGGACTTTTCCAATTACAAGACCACTATTTTTGAATTATTTATGGTCAACCCAAGTTTCTTAAAGATATATTTAGGTATCACATTAGCTAAAGCTCTTGATTTCACTAGATAATTATGAATATTCTTATAAAAAATTCTCATTATTAATAGTATGGGTGGGACCTCAGGGTTGTGTTTATAAATCATTACATTTTTATGCAAAACCTTTGACTTATTAGTTGCAAAGTATATCCTAGTCAAGGATTTGAGTAAATTTCCATTTGCTTAGGGATATAGGCTAATTCATAAAAATTTATATTATATTTGATCTTCTTCATGTTTTCTTTGATTGTTTATCCATCTTTGATTTATGACTTAGTAGATTATAGCTGATCCTTTTCCTTTGGAGAAGGTGGATTTTTTTCACCCCTTAGACCTGGATGAGGAGTGGATTTGTTTTTGGGAGGTGTATAAGTAGTGAGAGGATATTTTTCCTTAGGTTTTAGTTAACAATATAAAACTTATAGAACTCATGGATCTCATATATTTTATCCTTTGCCTTATTCTCATTGTTCACATGGAATAAAACGTCATATGTATCACAGACCATTTCCATGTTAGGGTAACCTAGAGCATTAAAAGGAGATGGCTTAGGTATATTTTATAATATCTCTTATCTATTAATTTATATTTAAAATATCTTAAAGGCTATGCATAGCTATATGCAATATAGTTCTCCATGCTTGGTTATGATATGTACCCTACACCAATTGGAAAATTTCATCTCCAAGATGTTTATCTTAGGCTTATTATAAGATTAATACTCAATACTATTCCTTAATTTATTCAAGGGTTGGTCATAAATGTAGTAACTAAAAATATGATTTGTATTTTGGCTACCTATATTTTCCATAGTAAAGAATTCATTACTCAATTTATGTACTATCCTCTAAATAGTGTCTATTTTAGATTTATTATAATAAAAAATGATTCCTTGTGTGGTGTAAGTATTGACTAGGACTAAAGATTGACCTATATGGTGATTAGATATTTGGATAGGATTAATCAATAAACTCATACTCTAATTAATGGCAACATGAGACAGAGGCCATTACATATGGATTTAGGTTTAGTTATAAGCCACATCATTATGGTTAGCATTTTGGATTAGATTTAATGTGGGGTAGGTTTGATAAACATGGGGTCCCACTAAACCTTACAACACATTGTTTAAATTTTCTATAAACCTATATAGCCTTGGAATATGCATGGGTCAAATTAATAACTCTAGTTTCTCTACATACAAACACTATAGTTATATGATCTAAAGTTTTTTTTACATCTCAATAATTAATACAACATTTGGATTATATGAGTTGTCTATATGGATATAAATTTTCTATAATATTGCAATAAATTCCATAATGGGTTTATTACGCTCACTTTTCATGATACAAAAGAGTTTACACATAATGTTAAGGCTAGTGACTTAGTTGAATTATCCTAATATGGTGGTTTATAACTCATTCCATAGATAATTGAGACCTTGATGATATTAATAAACCACACATAGGTGACATATTATCACATTAAATGGAATATTCTATAACTTGCATCCTCATGGACTACATTTAATGTTTCTAGAATGGTCCTTAAAGATTTGACATGTTCATCAATGGTCGTACCTCCTAGAATGTTAAAGTCATAACTATTTAACCATGTTTGGACCATTAGACATGGGAAGGGTCACTTATTTGGAGAATATGATTGAGCTAAGGATATTCTAAAGACACCTTTGTTGGTCCTAACCTTTATATGGGTCTAAAAGGGTGGATGTAGTAGGTTATTGTCAAAGGTCGACCTCATAAATATTTTGGATATATCCAATACAACTCAAATGATATTTATATCTTAGGGATGGAAGTGCCCTCCTTTAGCACCAAATATAGGTCTTACACATTGATGTGGGTTTTATGCACCCCCAAGAAACCTTTATGATGTAGCCTTTAACATTTTAATATCTTATTAGAGGTGAAATCCACTCCATGACACAAGTTTTAGGGTATCAGGTTTTATAGTAACCTACGGTGGAATAGCAGATAAAAAAGTAACTATTAATCTAGATGGTTGGATATGGAAATGAATATTGGATATACTTGAGGTAGATGATGATGGATATATTATAAAGTTGGCATGACTCAAAAAACCACAAAGCAGAGGAAAGGTAATCTATAAAAGAGAATATTTAAATAGATAGAATGTGTTCCTTCTAACTGGATTTATAATAAGGACAAGGAATGTAGATTAATGCTTGTAATTTTTTGCTTTGGCACACATAATTGACAAACACAGTAAAGAAGTTTGAGGAAAAAAATGCAATTAACTAAAAGATATTAGCTAAAGATTATTATTAATAAGATTTTTATTTCACCACTTAATAAAATATTGAAGATAACAAATAGAAATCCCCTTTGATTATTTATAGCTCTGTCTAAGAAGTTACATCAAAATGATGCTTCTACACAAATCTAAATATCATCTTAGAAAACTTGTTGAATCAAATTCAAAATTTATCAACCTAGAGTTTCGAAATACACATTCTTAATTGATACAATCCTAATAAGTACCCATGATCTATTTGAAATTTTTATATCACATATAAATAAACTAAATTACTAGTTAAAATAAAGCACATAATCAATATAGCATAGAAAGTAAAGAGAGAGTCATACAACACAAAATTATAGAACAACTTAAAGGATTTCTTATCTATATTAAATGTCAAAATTTATCCTCCCTTTGAAATTCATGTGATTCATCATCTATAAGCTTGGGATGGGGACACTTCATTTTTCAATCCATGATCAAAGTTTCACTAAAATTAAGAAGTCTCTCTTAGAGTCATGCATGGCATACATGGACACAAAGTAGCCAATCATTCATAAGAGGCATAAATTACTACACCAATATTATGTTATAATAAACTAATGTAATTACAAATGAAAATACCTATGGGGAGGTAATTTTAGTTGTTAAAATTTGGGATTTATTATAAATGGAGTGGTATTTATGGTTATCCATAATTTTTGAGAAGTAGTGAAACTAAAATAGACAATGGAGGTAAGGTAGTCAGAGATGCCTACTTGATCACCTGAATTTGAAAATAGAGAGCGTGGATGACTTGTAAGTATATTTTAATTTTCTTGAAGTCCAACATAAGTATTTTGAATATATGAGGGAGTCTATACAACAATTTTTTATGTTCTTTTAATGCATCCCCAAACTCCACATTAAGAGTCTCTATGTTAAGGACCCTACTTCTAGAAAAATATATCAAATGTAAAAAGTCATCTTAGGTCATATACACAATTCCCTCAACCTCTACTTTGAAACTTTTTTTAATCTATAAAAGGTATTCAAATATGGATTTGAGGACTAATTCCTTACTTGGGTTAATCACACCATTGATTCTAATTTCCCCCAAAATTATAATGGTTTGGTCCTCATAATTGATGAGTTGTATAGCTAAATTTCACATTTATTGATGCCATTTAATCAATATATCTCTCTTGGAAGTTATGTAGTTTACATCCCATTCTAAATATAGAAAATTTATTAAGTTCAGGTGGTCATAAGTCTTGTTTGGGCCACTTAGTTTAAGAAATGGAATCTAGCCTCCATTTTCTTCATCTTATGAACAAAGGGGCATACATATTCCCACTTGGGTTATGAACCTTTATTTGCATTTATTATTAACTAGATAATGTCATATAACTTTTGAGGTGCTCCTTGCACATCATCCATCATTTTCCTCAAAGGCTAAATGGTAATTATTTATTGAAATGCCTCCATGACTTGATCAAAACCTATAAATAATTATTTTATTACTCCCTCTATAAAGTCTACAAAGGTGTATGGGTTTTATATGTAATTTCTAATATCAGAGGGGACCAATTTTATTCTCTTGGTTAAAGAGAACACATATTCTCTTTGATATAATTCTACCTTATGTCCTTCAACCATTATGGTTTTCATTTTAACCTTCCTCATAGTCTTCATTTTTCTATCAAAATGGAATTTTACTATTGAATATTCATGAATGACCAAGTCATGCTTGCCTTCTTTTACCCATTAAATTTTCTAGATCCAATCAAGTAAATTCAAGGAAACTAGTTAATGTGAAGGTTTTAATAGCCAAAATTTGGTCACCATGAATGGATGCCATTCAAAATTCTAAATTTGATCTTAACTTTATTGATAACCATTATGAAGGTCTTATATTGGTCATTAATGATCTAGGATGATAGGTAGTGTGTCTTCATTAGCATATTACAAGGTCATTTAGGATGGTCTAGTGAGTAACAAGTGTAATTCACTTTGTTTTTTCATGAACTGGTCATTCATTGTGGTTTGATTTATGTGTTTATAATTTTTTAAGGTAATTTTGACAAAGTTAAGGTTAGGTGTAAAGTTAAATCAATGAAGAATCATGCTTAAGGAGGTAAGGTGGTGACCCTTCTAGGAATATCCATTTTCTAAAGTTAACCAAATTAACCAAGGAACAAATTTAGCAATTTGATCACATTATATTTCAAGTAATTTGGAGAGATTGAGGTAGTTTTGATAAGATTAAGGTATTTCATTACATTATTATCATTGTGCATTCTAATTAGTGATGACACTTGCTAGGAAAGAGCAAATATGAAGGTTTTGTCCCTATATAGGGATGTTTTTAAGTCATCTAACACCTTGGTAATGGAATCATGATTTACATGTCTGCACACATCCTCCAAATGTGTTAAATAACTACTTTTCAATGTTGGGACTTATTTATAATTATTTATTTATCATTTTATAATAACCAAGTAAAGATATTTTGAAATATATGTAGAAAATAGATGTTGAAAGCATTTTTACACATTTATCTACCTATACAAAAGTTAAGGGAAGCTAAATAGTCACTTGGTTTACCATCTCCAATAGTTCCAAAGGGTAGACTAGGTAGAATTTAAAAAAAACATGTTTTTGGAGGTCTTTTATAGATGGTTTATATTGATTAACAACATAAAAAAACTTATAGGGGTAAATTTATTATTATCAAACCCAAATCCATGTAATATGTGGAGCTACAAAGTCAAACATGGGAAAAAACCCATTCTTTTGTCCATCAATCTTCTTGGCAACCTCAAAAGGCCAAATGATTTATGGATGATACTCGAAAGAGAGAATAAGTTAGAACTAGATATCTTTCCTAGAGGAGGGGAACCTAATTTCCCTTCACTTTGTGGAATTTTTTTTCTAGTTAGGCTCCTTACTTTATGAACAATAATAAAGAAGTTAAGGTGTAGAAAAGGGACTTAAAACCCCACCAAGGTCAATTTTCTCCAAATGCAGAGTTATAAATCATATTGAATGCATGGAGATGTTTTTTTAGGGTCTATTAAACACTATTTGACCCTTATAATATCATTTTGTTTCAATTTTCCTTATGTTCATGTTTGGTGTAGTGTCAAATAGTCTTGATTTGATAGTTTGAGCATGATAGTCTTCTTTGCAAAGAAGTTGTGAGGTATCTTGGTGTATAGAATAATTTAATGAGGTGGTTTGATTTTTTTACAATTTTTTACAGACTCCTAAAACCTTTATAATAATTATTGGAAGCATTAACTACAATAATGGAAAGAAACTATGCATACATAATTGAACAGTTGGATCTTGTAGCCATGGTGGAGATCATATTAATCAAGTGTGAATGTGTTTTAACTATCCAAGAGCCTTGAAGGAAAGAATCATATTTATATATAATTCTAAAACTCTATTAATAAGGCATTTCATGTAGTAATCCCTATAAGTGAAAGATTCCAATCTCTTTTCAAGCCAAGTCTAAAGAGTGTTTGTGAACCTATAGGTCTACAGACCTATATATTAGTATTGACATCAAATGAATATAATGAAGAGTGTAAATGGTATTTTTAAAACATAATATTATTATCTATTTCATATTAAAAAATATATAGAACATTTTAATCCCAAATAAATTATATCTCAACTCAATTTGTTTTCAAATGGACTATGTAAACTAAGAGTATTGTGTGCACATGAAAAGAAGGACTATGAAATATTCAAGTGAATGTATAAGGTGATTTGGACCCAATAGAGTGATTAAAAAGACATAAAAACAATATTTAACCTTACTCCATATTCCCATCATTGGTTAGTTAGGCTCAAAAGGACCAAATAAGGAGAAATGAAGGTTTTAGCCTTAATGACTCCCTATACGCCTATAACATGCAGTAGGAGTGGAAGCATGTTGGTGATAAGTGTGTTGATGAATAAATGAGTTATATGGGTCATAATTAATTTTTTTAAAAATTTATATCTTATAATATCACATAATTAAGTATTATTTATCCTATGAGACTAAACTTGGCAAATATACAGCTAGAAGACCTAAATGACTACATATAGGCCTACATATATGAATGTGCACTTTACGTGTTGGATATCAACCCTAGAGGTAATTTGAGTTTTTATAATAATAAATAAGTATATTTAAATATTTTCATAGGTGTTAATTATGTGAAAACAATAAAAATGGCCATTCGTAAATGTTGACAAGTTGATAGACCTAAACACCACCTACAAGTCTGTTACAGGAAAATGGAGAAAGAACATATTTGTTATTATTGTATAGGATGATATAAGGTATGAAAAGGTAATGGTAAGAGTAATAAACTTATATAACTTTTATATAATTATTAATATGGTTAAATATTTTTTATAAGTTTAGTTTTAAGGTCTAATACTCAAGAAACCTAAATAGGGCACCTACATCGCTAATAGAGAATTTCAAGTATATCTCTAAAAGTTTAAAGATAATGTGTATTTAAATTGGATTTTAGATGGTTTGGAAAGGTTTTTAGGGTATTTAAATAATATCAAATATATTATGTATCCCTTATAAGAGGAAGATAAGACCAAAACAAGACTGGTAGGTTTGCATTGGCCTATCTACCCTTAAACCCTAATTATGGGCTAACACAGATTATAATGAGTTAGAGAGGTGAAATAATGAATAAAAACACCTTAAAATATCATTTGATGTTTAAAAAACTCCAAATATAGGTTGAGATTAAAAAAAAAAACACTTGCACATCTAATTATGTCAAATGATTTCTCTCAAGTGCATAAACAAGCCTATTTTGCTTGAGAGCCTAGTTTCTTCAAGTTGGAACTTGGAGGAGAAATTTCATGGGACAATGTGGATAGTATATTAGTTATAATTCATCCCATAATTATATGTTTTTTCATTGATTTAATGGATAGGAATATGTTATTTATGACCAATACTTAATAATGATAACCACCTAAAACCCTTGCTAAACCTTGAATAATACATGATGAAGAAGATTAGATATCCAAACACATAGAATGGATTAAAATGTATCCCAAACCACTTATAATACCTCTTTGTCTCTCTTATACATTTGAATAAGTATATTTTTGACACATGTGAGCTGATGTTATACCAAAAAAGTCTTGAAAAGCTCCTTTTTAAGCGTGTATGTAGGGTTGTAAATTAGAAAAACTCTCTTAATGAGTTAAATAGAGTATTTAAGGAAAAATAGATATTTTATAATAATATAAAAGTCATTTTAGGAGATTCCACAATCATATCACAGGTTGTCAGTGTCCAAATAGGCCTTAATCAAGAAAGATGACTAATGTGGCTTCAATAAGGTTAAGTTGTAAGCCTATCTATAGGTGTGAAATAATGAGTAGGCCTATAAAGTAATTTGAATGGGAATCATGTCCCTACATAGGCTTATAAATACTTCCATGGTGATTGAAACATGGTTCCAAGCCTTAAACTAAGCCTATGAATATTGTCTCACTATTTATAATAAGAGGCCTAAGTGGAGACCATGTGAATGTAAATTGGGGTATGAAAATATAAAAAATTACAATAAAATAATTGTATAAACCCATTGAATACCCCATATATTCATAAAAAATGCCTAAAAATAGTCCTCAATGTTTTTTGAGGCTTCTATGGCAAATATGATCTTTTATCTACTCTCTTGTCGAATAAATGTGTAGATTATAGTTGCAAGATGATATTGAATGCTTGAAAAATGATATTTGACTTAATTAAATAATTAAATTAATTGAAAATTTATGTTAAATACATTTAAAACATAAAACTTTGCTTTGATTGAGTGACCAAGTCCTAATAGCAAAAAGGGTGGAATAAGAAGAAGTTTGAAACTCATGTTCAAATCTATAAGAAGAGGAAGCATTATAAAAGACCAAGGTTGGTGTAGAGGATCTTCAAGGGTGAAAAGTGTCAATTTAGGATCTTTTAAATATTCAAATAATTATATAGGTAACTCCATCATAAATATTTATGATTAAAAAAACACCAAAACTACCAATAAAGCCTCTTATGACACCCTTATGAAGAGTTACTCCAGCATAATGTTAGAAACAAGATGACTAAGAGGGGGGTTGGTGAATCAATATTCAAAAATATTTCATTCAATTCCACTTTTTATTCATGAATCATTATAATAATAGTGTACATATTATCAATCATAAATATCAAATCATAATAGAATGAAACACATGAACAAAACATATACATTGGAAAGACTCTAGGGGAAGAAAGCCCACTGATGAAGAAAATGGACTACAGTCTTATAAGACAAACTTAAATCTTTATTGAAGCACCAAATCCACATGGATCACCAACCCCAACTAGGGAAACACCGACTCATCTAGGGTTTAGCAAGGACCCACTTGTAAGTAATAACTAACCCCCTAGATGACTCATAAAAAAACAAAACCACCTAATTATTTGATCACATAAAAAATGATTTTTTGAGGTCAACATACCCCCATTTATAAAAATGGGGACCCTTGTTTCAAAATTTTGAAAATTTGTGTTTTGAATTGAAAATTACACTTGATCAAAATTATTTATTTGAATATCATCTAAACCTAGTTCTCATTTCTATTAATTGACATATTTTCAAGTGATCATCATTTTACCACTTCTAAAACTACTAATGGTTGGTTCTTATGTTTACAAGTTACAAATTTAATGGAGTCTTAGCATTTTGAACAATGTTTATAGTTTTAACCTTCAAATGATAATTTGACCCTTTATTAATATTGAAGTCTTTGATGGAATGATTGAATTCATGAGTAAATAGTGTTTAAAACCTATGATTCTATACCTTACAATTCCATTTAACCTATGACCCTTTATTTGTACCTTAAAATTCAAATTTTTGTGGGAATAATTTTCATGAGAATAAGTATTTGTACCATGGAATTAGTTTAATTTTTATCCTAAGGCTTAGTTGTGTTTATCAACATGACTAAGCCTTAGTCTAAATTTTTTATGCTTGGTCCCTTTATGTCTTGAGCCCCATTTGTTCCTATTGATGTGTGTTTTGTGAACACCACAACATAACAAGGTAGCATCTAGAATTTTATGATCTTAATGGAGGTAAACTCCACTCCAATAAATGAGTTATAGGTATACAATCTATTTCAACATGTTGATGGAATAGTGTTAGGGCATGGAGATTATTGACAGGGTTTTTGGATGGAGGTGTGAAGTGCATAGTTTATAATCTAAAGTGGGTAGCTCTAAAAAACTCAAAAATGAGGGAATGGTAAGGTAGAAAATAAATATTTATGGTTTTTAGGAATCACTTCCATGGTTGTTCTCTAAGAAAGGTTAAATGCTCTCAGAACATATGCATGTTGTTAGCAATAATTGTACACACAGTCAGGCATAGTTAAGAATTCTAAAGAGATAATGATGCAATATATTCACAAACCTTAGATAAAGGTTGTTCATTTTAGGGAAGATATTTCACACCATTAATTAGGATATTATGGCTTGGGATAGCAAAGTATCCAAGGTAGCTATTACACACACATAGAAAAATACATCCAAGAAAGAACTCATGCACAATCAAAATTAAGAATCAATTTGAACTTAATAATCCAAATCAATATATTTACCAATCCTTTAAAAGCTATTGTACATCTATATATCATCACATTAATCAAAATAATCAAGAGTCCATTCATAGATATTTCACACTAAATATTATTGAAGCATACAACCAAAGAAAGTAACAACTAATTACATAGAAATTGGAAAGAAAATATGCAAACACATTCACTAATGATCATAATTGATGCTTCTCCTATATTAAAAAATTCTCTAACAAAAATATATGTTGGAATAAAACTATTTAAATACTCTTGGATAAAGGGCTACCTCATCCTACAAGTTCATGTAAAGTGTTTACATGTGGTAGTTAGAACATGATTTTTAACTGTAATCAAAACTATAAAAGAGAAATCTTGTAGTTATTAATTAAATAAATTAACCTTTTAAAATCCATGTAATGTGTGTATGTGTACAAAATATAAAGTCAATTTTTCAATAAAAGCCTTGAAATATAAGGAAATTATGTGCCATTACAAAATTATATATGCACAAAATTTTTTCTTATCAGTCTACATCATGTGAAGCATTACATGTGCTTTAATCGGTGTAGTAGTTACAATGGTAGTATTTGAAGTTGTAGATGTCGATGTACCATCAAAATATTAATTTTTATTGGCCTCATTCTCTTGATAAACTTTATATACCATGGTAACTACTATTTGGAATACTCCTAAAGAGAATGAATTTTTTAAAAATGACCAAATATGAGCATGTAATACTCCTTGGTCAAGTTAAAAGGCTTCATAAACCATTGTTGCTGAACTTGAACATTATTGCTGAACTTAAACATTATAAACCATTATCATATAATTTTGATGTTCAACAACAATGGTTTATGAATCCTTTTAACTTGACCAAGGAGTATTACACGCTCATATATGGTCATTTTTTAAAAATTCCACATTCATAACTTTATTTCTGGCTGCACTCAACTTGGACACTATATCTTCTAGTGCTATGCCTTGTAAACTCTACTTGAATTCATCCATTGTTTTTGAATTAGTTTATCAAAATTGATCCTACTGATTAGTTTATATGTGACATAATTCACCTTTGACATATTTAAATCATGAAAAATATATAGGATTTAGAACTAATGTGGCTAATATTTGGTGATTAAGGCCCCTACTGATTTTAACCACTCATTTTCTTCTTCATGTGTTATGGCAACTATTTGATGCCTCTAGTGTTTCATTAAGTCTATATGACTATATAAGAAGTTACCTATGTATGAAACTAACATATTCTAGTTATCACTATCATCTTTCAAGGAATTATATAATTGGATGGAATTATTTACATGAGGGGCCATTTTGGCCTTCATAAATTCTATTGCCTCTAAAGATTTGTAACATCAAGAAGCTACTTCTTACACCTTAGCTTCTATACCTATAGGGATATATATAGTCTTTGTCTTCTCCTTCAACTATTCCTCTTATGCCTATAGCTCTTGTTAAACCATATCCATGTGTTGTTAGATAGATACTATATCATCCTTTTATTCTTAGAACAAGTATCCCATAATTTCAAAATAAGGATATTTATCAAGTTGTCTATTTTACCTCTTAGTGAGGGAGAATACTTCATGTATTTCCTCAAGAATTATCTCCCTACCTTTATCATCCTCCAACTTCCTCTTGTTCACTCTCTTTATACTACCAAATGGGGTGTCAAATAGAGTGGATATGTAGGGAAGATCGATGATCTTAAAGCTAGGAATTTGGGAATCCTTGATTCTCAAGTCCATGGAGGAATGTCCAACTATGAAGCATTTAAGGTTGTGACAAAAAAATATTCCTTATCCTCCTCTACTTCTAGCTATTTATTTTGAGATTTGACAATTACGTCAAGTAGGGTAGGTCATATAATCTTAGACCAATCCATTCCTCCAAATTGAGGGAGTGAGTGTACTATGATAAATTGGGGTTTGGTATTCCTTCCCCTACAATAACTTATCATAATAGTTTTTTTAATCTAGTCGTGGTGGATGGCATTAGAAGGGTGATGTAAGTGGATTGGATATAGAGTTATGGAGTGACCAATGTAGTTTATACCTTTGTTGACACCATATTATTTTTTAAGGATATGATAGTGGAATTTCCATAAGGAATAAAGGAGGTTGACATAGTGAGTAGGATGGAAGTGGAGAGTGGATCGATGGTAGTGGTGGTGAAGGGATCAATAGAGGTGGAAGTAGGCACTTCCACCTGGGCTGCCTTCAACACAAAAGAAATGAAAACATGCCAAAAAATTGGCACAAAATATAAAGGAACACTTATGAATGGTTGAGTACCTAAGGAACTAGGCATTACAAGCTCTACTTAAAGGCTCATTACCTTAGTTATTTCTAGATTTATCTCTTTATTAGAATCATCCTCAATATCATTAATTATCATAACCTCCCCTTGAACTAGTTCTAAGTGAGGAAGTGAATCAAGTGAGCCTTGTGATGATTCCATTATGAGATTTCTTATTGGATTCCTAAGATTACTTATATAAATTAGAGGGGTCTTCAGTTGTGTGGGGGAGCCTTGTTAGGTAGACACCATTGCATCTTATGCTACTATTCTAATAGATGTAGAAATATTAATTTGGGTCATAGTAGTAGTGACTTTAATGGCACTTTAAATGGTTTGTTATTATGTTTTCTTCTCCTCATGATAGTCTAAATTGATGGGTTCACCTACCTTTGTTCCCCTACTAAAATTGGGTTCAAGCTGCCTAGGCTATTTCTTCACATTCTTGAGTTTTAATTTTAAAGGTTGTCCTTGGGATGTTGTGTTTACCTAGTCCTTAGATTTCTCCTTGAACTATCCTTTCTAGAAGTTATAATGCTCCCATCCATTGCATATAGCCTTCTTACTTTCCATTTCTCTTATAGTAAATGAAGGGTCCTAGTGGATCATTCTCAAATGATCATCCTTAAATCCAAAAAATCTTTCCTTATTTAAAACATATTCATCATCCTTTTAATTAAGGAATAATAATAATAAGAATATGTAACATGGCTATAGGGGATGTTAAACCCTTGTATATTCTTTTGAATAAGTCTATGTAGATCCTAATCTTTGTGTGAAAGCATAGGGAAAGGATAACTCCTTCACTTGCCTCCCACTTCTCTAAAATTCTTCCTCATAGTAAATCCCATTTCCTAATTATTATATGGTGGAAAAAACACAAAGATTACTACTACCTAGATAGGTCTTATTCGACACTCCACCATAATTAGAAATCAATTTCTTATTTTACCAAGTTATCTGGGATGTATTTTGGGATACACATAGGATTAAACTTATTTCCCCAAATAATTATGACTATGAAGTTTCGATAGAGGAAGTAATCCCCTTTACCACCTATTTTATTTAAAATATTTCATCCAATTTTAGGAAAGCCAAAACCTATATATATATATATATATATATACATCATGTGTTATTTTGACCATATTATTAGTGTAGATATATATGTGTATAAATTTGTAGTGGTCACAAATTATGTTTTTGATATAGTTTGTGGTTGGAGTCAAATATTCCTTGAGGTGTCTATAATAAGTTCCAATAATGGCATTTAGAAAATAAGACATCATATGTAAATTACCTGAAGGTGTGGGATGCTTGTCCTTGTGAATTATTTGCTCTCTTAGATGAAATTTGATTATCTCTCCTAGGGCTTATGCAACATCATGGGTGAGCATCATATATAATAATGGCACCTAATCTAGATTAACAAAATGAATACTTGGCATACCAAAAATTCTATTCAAGAGAGCCATGTCTATGTGTATCCCTATTCTAAAGATTTTGATAGAAATAGATCCCTTTGGCTTATTCCCTTTGTATGTGATGGTCTAGTCTAGTAGTAACCATGAAGACAGTGCCTTCTCATTTGAGCTCTACGTGATGAACTACACCAATGTATGCTTATCAAAATATGAATTATGTATTCTCAAACATAGATATCACTGAAATTCAGGTTCCAAAATGTAGATGATAATTATGTTATTTCTAGAGTAATGAAGGAAATCATCCTATGATATCTTACCCAAGAAAAATAGATCATGTAGGAGGTCAATGCATGGCATCACCTCTAGCTTGATGGTATAAAAATTTAACCTTTGGAATTTGTAAACTAATAATTCTTGGAAAAACATCCTATCAATAAGTTTCATCTCATCCTCCTCTAAAAAAATGTCTGCATAATCAACTATGTCCCATAATTTTGAATAGTTGGTATATCTATTTTCTAATATGGCCGCAGTAAACATTGTATCCATGAAATGTGTAGAATCTTTGATTGAATATGGTGATGTCAGATTTGATCCCTTGAATTTCCTAGATGAAGATGCCATTGTTGAATATATTATGTGCTAATTAAATCTTCTTTTTAGGTGTTATGTATGATATATGTTAAATTCCACTCTAGATTGATCACTTTCTATTCATAATTCTCTTTCTATGGAATAGCTAGGGCTCTTTAATGTATAGGATAGTAGGAGACTTTGAATGCAAATTTTTTAGAAATAAATTAAGGTTTAGATGGTTATGTATTGAATATATATAATTATTCATTGAATAATAGTTCATGTGACATAAATTCCCAACATTAACTTTTCTTATAATTCCTTCATAATTCAAACTTTGTTAGTTCAAGTTGGTGGGGGTCTAATAATTTTTAATGGGAAGTATTTTCACCTTTTATTCAACTAGGTATAGAAAGGGATAGTAGTGTTTTAAATATTAATCCATTTTTTGAGAAAAATGCTTTGAAAAAATGTTCATAGACTAATTCCTTCAATATAATTGTTTTAGATAAATATCAACAATAATTTCCCTGAAGACTTATTTTGTCAGGTAAAAGTTTCGAAGCAATTATCCCAAAGGATCACTTTCAAATGTCCTAAAGGTTTATTTTCATTGAGAAAAAATATGAAGGGTCTAATTCATAGCGCATTTCATCCATGACAAAATTCTTGAAGGATCTACTTCATAAAGGCCAAATGGTCATTCAAAAGGCCAAAGGACAAAATACCCATGACAATTATCCTTAAGTGTAAGTTATAGAGGGAAACGGGCCTAGGATAAAAGTCCCAAATGGTACTACAATATGACAAAGGGGCTGGGATAAAGTCCTAAAGGGATAAGGGGCTGGGACAAAGTCTTGAAGGATAGGTGGCTATTTTGAAAAGGGTTGAAGGGTCACTCAAAAATGTTTGAAGGGTCATTTCAAGAAATATGAAGGGTAGGTGAAAAAATGTTCAAATGATATACTTCATGGCAAAATGGTCTAAATGGTATACTTCATAGGGTAAAGGAAATCTATCAGAGAATTTATTTTGGCAAAAATGTTTGAAGGAATGCTATAAGGGTAAAAAGGCATTAGACAAAATTCCTAAAGGGAAAAAAGTCTTAGAGAAAATGTTCAAAGGAATTTAAGTAGCATGAGGGAATGTTACAAGTAAATTTCATCAAACAAAATGTCTAACACAATAAACCTAAAGACCAATTCTTCCAAAACAAAAGTTTTGAAAACAAAATATTGGAAAAAGATAAGTTGAAGACATAAAACTTGATAGAGATAATTTTCACAAGTCTAATAAATATAAACCCAAAAAAATAAAACCCAATAGAATAAAATTGATATAAATAATGAGTCCATGAACAGAATACCAATTTTTTAAAGTATGAAAAAAGGCCAATAATTAATATTCTCCTAGATTTTGTATAAACATAAAGAATAGGGGCTCAAAGATAAGACCATATTATAAAAAAGTGGGTTCCCATTTCCATATGGAACAAGGGGGGATTATTGGGTAAAATAAATGATAACCCATAGGGGAAATACTATTAAGTATTCAATAACCTAGAACTCTAGTTTGTAATCTTAAATCAATCATGAAGTGTGTCATAGAAAATTACTTAAATCAGAAGCATGAAAGAGACTCTTAAGGTCATTCACACAACATACTTCCCTTATAATTTATTGGATCTGTGTTTATCAAATGTGTATTTTATTTAACCCTTATTGTGATGAGTTTTTTAAAATCTTTAATGAGGCTATATGTTTCATTCTAATATCTCGTTAAAGCTTTAAAAAAGAGAATATCAAGTATTGATATGTTTCTAAATAGACATTCATAGCCCCAATAGAGATACCTTTATATCTTTCTCTTCTCATTTCATTATTTTATTTTGATCATGATGCATGGTACATTAACCTTATTTCATCATGAGAGCCTTTTGATTTTATTAATATTTTATTTTGCTATTTTGAACTCATTGGCTATTTTATTATTTTGTTTTTCTTTTGTTCTTATTTTGTTATTGAATGGAAAAGAGAAGATATGGGACTCCTAGTGAGATTAAATAATTTTAAAACAAATCACTACTAGACATCCCTATCAGCCACATCTATACCCTAATTGTCACTTCTAATAGGTATTTGATATGATAAGTGCATTTGATCTAATAAAATAAGATAAATTTATAACTTTGTATGAAGTACTCTGAGATCAAATTCTACGTTCTTGATAAAAGTATTCAATTATGACACCGTTTAGAATAATCCATGATTACCTACCTTCATCCCAAAGACTCAAAAAACACAAAAATATGTCTAATTTGTAAACTAGTCCCAAAGTGTCAAGGTTTTTAATTTTCCCCTTTCTTACAAGTCATAAGATTAGTTGGTTTAGATTTTAACTTAGTTATAGTCAAAGCAAACACAATTCCAATTATCAGAGAAAGCAAAGAACAACTAATCCAAGAAAACACTGTAATCTAATCTAGAAAGCATGAAATCTAATCTATGAAAGCAAAATACTAAAAATAGGAAAGACTAATCTAGAAAGTAGGTAACTATTCTATGAAAGCAAGAAATCTAATCTATTAAATTAGGAAATATAACTATGAAATCAAGAAATTTAATATAATCCTATAATTATATCCATCTATCCCTCATTACTCAATAACATCAATAGATGGCACATCCCTGAAGTAGTGCTTCAATAACTATCCATAGATTGAATATGTCACATCATTTCCTTGGATGTACTTTAAATGAAATACATTATTTCACATGATATTTTAAATTTGATATGGTCCAATCCGTAATGTGTAAAACTTATTGTGTTTTCCTTTCTTCTTATGGTTTTTATCCCAAAGTAGCACTAGGTCTTAAATCTTGAATGCTTTGACTTTTGATATTTTATAATACCACATCTTAACCATGTCCTAATGTTTTCTAAATGTCTGTAAGGCATTCATCCTTGAATATTCCATTTCTATTATGTCTAGTAATCTTGATTCTACTTTATTTCTTTATTTTATGTAGTCTTTCATAAACTAATAAGTGGGTAATTTTAGCATAATTGGGAAGACATGCTTGCATCCATATACCAATAGATAGGGTGAATATTTAATGGCTATATTTTGTCTAGTCTAATCTACCCAAAGATCATACTTTAACAAATTGTGCTAGTCTCTGGGCTTGTCCCCTACCAATTTCTTAGTGGCATCAATCAGGTTCTTATTTGTTGACTCTGCTAGTCTATTTACCTAAGGGTAATAGTTAGATGCTAACCTGATAATGATCTGGTTTTCATGTACCCATTTAGTAAATTCTATTTCTATAAAATCTATCCCATTGTCACAAACCAAAGAAATGGGCATGCCAAATCTAGTTGTTATGTGTTCCTCCAAGAAACAAATCATGTCTTGTGATCTACAATTATTTATGGTTATGGCTTCAGTCCATATAATGCAATAGTCTATAGTAGTAAGCATGAATTTATGGCATACTGAGGAATTTGGGTTGATGACACCAATTAAATCTAAACCCCATTGGTAAAATGGTCTTCCTTCAATAACTGGTTGTAACAACAATACTATGTGTACTTCTCTCATGGCTAGAGTTTGACATTCATGACATTTTCTCACATGAAAATGAGCATCTTTAAATATGGTTGGCTAATAGTAATATATTCTTAAGATCTTGAGGGCTATGGTATTTTTAGAAGGATGAACACTGCCTATTTTTGATGCAAATTTTTTAGAGTTATTTAACTTCCTCTATAGATACACACTTGAGATAAATACATTCATAATTTATTTTGTAGAGGACTCCCTTCTTAATCATGTAATGAGTAGCTTTGAGTCTCAAATCTCTTCTCTCTCTATTGATCTTTGGGGAACAAGTTCCTATAAGTAAAATTATATTATATCAGTGTACCCTTCTCCTTTAGATACTTGAGCTTTACATAACTTTTCAACTATGATATGAGGATCTAGTTTAGTCACAAGTTGAATAATGCCTTGGCCCAAAATGATCTTTATAGGCTTGATATATATGTCAAAATCTTGTGTATTTGTCATCTATTTACCTCAACATTCTCCTAGCTCATACTATGAAAGAGTGAGCTTTACAGAAGGATTAAGCATGATGGTAATAATTTTATTCCTCAATATATTATGTCAAAACTTATTTACTACCTTAGCAAGGGAAATAAATTATTTCTCAATCATATAATAACTAAACTCTACATCTTTTAGATTTGTGCTCATTAACACAATTGGATACTTAGTCTCTTATTTCTTATGTGTGATGATAGTAGCAATTATATGCTATGAAGTGAATGAGTATAAGTAAAAATATTTCATGAAATCTAGACTGATCAATACTGGAGCCTATGATATTGCATCTTTAATGTCCTAAAAGGAATTTTGACCTTTAACTATCCACTCTATTTTGGCATCCTAATTAAACATGTCTAATTTTTTTATAAATCCTATGATGAAATTACTTATGAAGTTAATTTTTTAAAATAATGACTTAACATCCTTATTTTTTGGTGGTTTAATTTTTTAAATCACCTAAATTCTATCTGGATCAATGGTGATCCCATCCTTAGTGATGATGTGCCCCAAAATCTTACCTTCAGTCATTTCAAATATGCTCTTATTTGGGCTTAGAGAAACACTAAACATTTTACATCTTTCAAATATGGACTTTAGATGACTTATGTGGTCTTTCCTATTCTTTTAAAATATCATAAGATCATCCATGTAGATGATTATGCATTTTATTTTCAATCCTTTGAAAGCATGATCCAGGCACGTTGAAAGGTTGCTCCTATGTTTATCAAGCCAAAATGCATCCTCTTATATGCATAAGTTCCTCACTTCATGGTAAATATCATCTTCACTCTATCCTTAGATTACACTAGTACCTAATTGTAGCCTAAAAATCCATCTAGGAAGGACATCATTTTAGAACCACTTACTATTTGTATCACCTCGTCTATTGAAGGTAGAGGATAATTTTATTTTTTGAGAAGCCATGTCCATATTTCTAAAGTTCACACATAAACTAATATCACCATTATTCTTTCTTACTAGGACCAAATTGGCCACGCAAGTAGAATGCTAGACTAGGAAAACAATTTTTTCATTTAAAAGCTTTTCCAATTCTCTCTAAATGAGAGGCTCCATAATAGGATTGATTGGTATTTTCCTCTATCTAAATGGTTTATGATATGGATTTAAAGGAAGCATATTAGTAATGACCTATGGGTCATATAATTTTAATTCTTCATATTTCCAAGCAAGGACTTCCCTATATCAAGTGGGTCCCCATTTCCCTATGGAAAAAGGGGGGGTGTTAGGTACAACAATTTCTATGGGTTAGCCAATTACTTATTCCATTTAATTATGTAATAGCTTAGCCTAAATATTTAACTAAAGTTTCAATTTTATTTATTAATACGATAAAAACCTTTAGACAAAAATTTATGCCATGTCTTTTACTAAACATGGGGTCACTTTATTATGTCTCAAAAATTAGCCTAAAATTTTATCCTAAGCTTGTATCATGTTTTATCAACATAAATAAAACCTTAGTCTGAAACTTTAGACTAAGTTATTTGTATTTATTAAGCCTAAATTAATTCATTTTATTGTCTACAAGATTGATGGTGTGCATTTACTCAGGGAAATTTGATCCAACAATGTGACATGAAGTCAATAAGTCAATCATCTTTATCAATGATACGTATTCACTCGAGAAAAAAGATCTAATGGTGTATATCAACTCCTTGAATTGAGATTCTATGTAGCACATATGATTAACAACACATGATCCAATGTTGCATAACAAAGGTTAATAATTTAAGACCTAATGAACAAGTGTATTGATGACAAGTGTCATGCCCATAATGTATGATTAAATCTCAAGCATCTCTCCAAAGATTGATGATACATGGCTAGGCATACAAATTCTAATTGATGGTGTGTATTAAGTCAAAACATCAATGAATATTTAGGATGAGAAAGTGAGTGACAAGTGTCACCTTTATAGGAACCTTATTAGAGATGTAATGGAGTGAAGGATAGAACCTAGTGGATACAAATCTATAGAGCATGATTGATCCATGAAATCAAGATCAGTGGTGCAAGATCAATGCTGACATTTCAAATAAACTCATGAAAAAATGTGGAAGTGATTAGTGTCACAACCAAGGAAAATGTAGAAAATAATCCAATGGCATTCAAATTCTTGGATTTAGATCAATAGACCATGTTAATCTATGCAAGCATATCCAATGATGGGAGCCTAGGTGGAATTTTCCAAGGGTCTCGATCCAATGAGGTGTTAACATGTGTCATCAAGGAAATGATCACATTTTTAATGTTACTAAATAGAATGGCATGGAAATTCCATACTAACATACACATAAATTCAAAAGATTCAGTGGACTATCAAAGGAAAAGGTATAAATGTGAAAATTTGACCAAAATCTAATTCATGAATTTCACATAATTTGAATAGGTATCATTATTAAAGAATTGTAAAAACCTTCAAAAAATACCTAGCATAAATAGAATCCCTAATGTAACCCTATGCTCATTTCAAACAAGCCAAGAAGAAGAAAATTTTCATCTATACAAGAATAATTCAATCCATAGCCAAAGTAAAGTCCACTAGTGAACAATTTAATGAAATTTATAGCCATGATTGCTCAAAATGGTGTCTCCTAGGAGGATGTGGAGATTTATTTGACCTCAAATGTAGAAGGGAGTATTTTCAAGGACATATAATTTGATGCCATCACTCTAAATACAATAGACAATAATTGGTCTAAGATTTCTTTGACAATTAAATAACAACCAACCATTACAAGAGAGGATGAGAAGAATGTGTCTATAAAAGATAATACTATGACATAGTTGTGATACAAAGGACTAGTCTACACTATGTAGTGGTGAAAGCTGAGGTACTCCACTATATAGACATTCTTGATCCCATTTTTAAAGATGATAAAATAGATAAATTCATGTTAATTAATGGACATAATCAAATGAAAATGACCTATACTTCTCCTATAGCCTTTGAGAACTAATATAACTTGCCAAAACCACAAATAGACCTAACCTCAATCAATAATTGAGCCAAAGATAATGATTTAAAGAGAATCCTTTCCCTATATCTATGTTTTAGGAACCAAGTGTTTTTATTCTTCAATAGCCACATCACCATTAATCAATTCAGACCTGGAATAAGGGTGATCATGATAATGATGAAAAATTTGTGTGGTAATTCAACCACAAAATATGTAGGTAAAATGTGGGCTCCCTTAGTCTACTTTATGGTTGAAAATTAGATCACCACTCCTCTAAGTGAAGTAATTAACACTAATTTAAGTAGATAGATATTTAAAATTTTAAAGAGGAAGAAAACCCAATTTTATATGATGGCATACCTTTTAGATGCCCTTCTTACTACAACCAAGATTCCCAACCTAAAACAATGATAACCTAGTGGAACTCAAACTATTTCATAATATTACTCCAAACTACACATATTTAAATAAAATGACCACATCCAATTTATTTGTGCCTTTATTTATCCAACACTCAGTGGGTCTATAATAGGTCATCCCATGGAAAGGGTTATCCCACTAGTCATATAATATGTTGAATTTATGGGTTATATCTAGATTTTACAATCATTAGAATTAAAGGGACTTAGAGTCAACCTATTAGAATACCTATCTATATACCCAATAAGTTAGGAAAGTAAGAGGAAACATATCAATTATTCCATGGCATTGATGGATTATGTAGAATCAAGAAGAAAGGGCTCCTCCATAGCCTCCCAATAACTATTACAATGACTACATTCAAGCAATGGGAGAACATATAGGCAACATCGAGACATAGAACATCCTTTAAATTGAAAATTAATGAGTTGAGGTAGTGGGAACCTTATTTAAGGGTTAAGGAATATTTTAAGGTTAAAGGGATTAATGTAACTTATGGTCATCATCCTAGAGCTTTTGACCTTTTTTACACAAAAGAATCTTCATTCTTTGAGGTCACTAGGATATTGAAAGAACATAACCTCATGCGTAAATCTAAGATAGATAGAAATCAAAAGGGAGATGATAAATGACAATTGGGGCCAAGGCAGTACCATTTTCTAAGTGGTACACCTTATATACCTCCACCAGCTTAATTGGTCAGTACCCAAATAGAGACACAAGATTAACATAGGCTAGAGGAGAGGAGGCTTGATGATATTGCATCCTCTTTAGCCTAAGTAATGGAACAAGGATCACTAGTGGAGGAGGTTTATATGGTAGCATTAGACCCTGATGAGACTATATAAGATGACCTTAAAATTCTATCATTATCCTATGAGTAAGATGATGAAGAAATGGAGGAAACAAAATAAGAAAATGGGAAGGAAGTGTTGGATCTAGTTCCTATGGATACCCCTAATAGAATGGCTGAGCCAACCATTATTCTAGTGAAGACCAAAAATCCCAAGGCGACTTTCACTCCTCCTTTGAGTGAAGTTAACCTATTTAGTGTAGATAATTTGATCTATGGACTATCCATTCTCGAATGGTTCATCTATGTTAAATTATAGAAAGTGCCCACTAGGCACCATCTTTGGGTTATGATGTAAGCCATCAATATCCTTATTCATGAAGAGTTGAAGCCATGGATAGTTGCCTTATAAAATGAGGAGAAAAGGATGGCTCCTCTAAGTGAATCAAGTGGAGCACAAATGTAATTCCTAGTTCCCAAGGTAATGTAATCCTCATTTGGTTTTAAGTTTGACCCAACAATAGCTAGATTGCAAAGGGTAATAGAGAAGAAAGTCATAGTTGGTGGTGAAGATATCACTTACCAAAAGGTAGATCCACTGACTAATTTGACTCTAGTGGGAGAAAAGAGGCCTAGAGAAAGACATATATTTGAGGTTAACATGTGTGAATTAGCTGAAGAAGAAGTAGAATAATTTTAAGCTACCTTCAAAGGCATGTAGTAATAAAAATAAAATTTGGAAAAGATAGTTATCTTATTAGTACTATAGGCCATGATAAAGATGTTTAAAGCATATTTATTTGATATGTTTAAATATTTTAAAGCAATGAAGTTCACATAGAATGTGGTGAGTCAAAAAAACACTGTGTCCAAAAATTTAGTCCATCAATGGCAAAATTCAAGTAGTAAAGTAAAAAATTTTATCAATATATTGACAGAAGATCAAATCCCTAGCTTTGAAATAGTAGTTTGGCTCACCTAAATATGGCCATGATAACATTGGTAGACAAGATCAAGGGCTTGAGTAAATGGTTCAAGGATCTAGAGGAACTTCATTAATATGGCAAATAACTGATAAGCAAGATGGATAAAATACTTAAGAGTATGATCCTAGATCGCACCACAATCAGTTCCATAGGTGTAATTACTGATGTAGAATTCAAGTTGAGAGATCCCCAAGTTATGAAAGAAGTGAGGAATCAGATCTAGGGAAGGACTAGGGCTAACAATAGTAGGGTCTTGGATATGATTCTCAATGCTAAATAAAGGATAATACATTCAATAAGTATTAAAGAATAAATGGAAAGGGAATATAAATACTTCAGAGATGTAGCAATTCAAGAAGATGGACTCTTCATGGAACTAGTTGTCAATTTGAAGTTGATAGATGATCATCATGCTAGAGAAATGAAGATTTTACAGAAATAACAACAAGACACTTTAACATCAAAGGGACCTTAGGGTCAATTTAGTTAGGAATATTAATTTTGTAACTTAACATGTGTAATATTTTGAAAAGGGAATATTCTTATTTTTAAAGTCATGCACAATATGTAAAGCACACTACATATAGGTTAGTCATTTGAAATGTTTAGTAGGTTATAGAATGATTGTAAAAGGATAGTTGTCCTTGATATTTGACATGAATAACTAGATTACCTCATGAATTATTTATATAAATAGGTATTTTCCATTGTAAAAAAGGAGGGATTTTTTGAGCCAAAAACTATTCTCTAACTTTTGAGCAAATTAATATAAGAAAAGAGTTATATAAAGTTTGTCCACATTTACTTGTGTAAATTTATATCATGTCTTATCTCTCATTTATTTGGTCTCATTTTTAGATTTGAATGGTTCTTATGAATTATGTATGTGCATATTTAAATGTAGAATTTTTAATTTGCGCCAATGCTAGGTTAGTTGAAAGTTCTTAAGTTCAATTTATTTTCTTCACTTCTCTTGCATATGTGTTAATGTTGTTTTCTTCCAGAGGTGAATCTTTAAAGTGGACCTAGTTATTATTTGCATCATTTCATACCTTCCTTAGATATTTACCTAATATTTTATAGTATTTGAGCTTATGATACTTCATTTCATACATTGGTTAAATGCATGTTTAAATGAAGTTTAAACTTTGTCATAATGTTTAGGTTAAAGATCAGTAACACATTTCTACTCTGCCTTACCATTTCTTTTCCCCCATTTTTAATAAAGTCACTATAGTTTAATTCTCATTGTGAATATTCATCATAGTTTAGCTTTAGACTTAGATTTGAGCATAATCTATTCTAATCATCATAGATCACCCTCAAATTCTTAAATCAAATCTAAACCATGGTGGCTCCCAACCAAAAAATAATATAAATTTTATGAAATAATTCACTTGCTTTGCCTCCATTCCATCAAATATATCAAGATTACCACAATAGGAAACTCATGCAATGGATTCTTTGAATACTAAAATGAGAAGTGTTTCTTAAACACTCTAAACCACCTATGATACACATTTAGGAATTAACAAGAATGGGCTTTGTTGGTGCTAAAAGGAGGGCATTAGTGAGATATTTGTAAATTTGATGTATCTTTGCTCATTTTGATGAGTTTTTCTCAAATATTAGCATATTATTTGCATATTTGTGCTTATTTTAGCTCAATTGTGTAAAGATCATTGATCTCAATGGTTTTAGACTAGTCTTTATGCTTATTTAGACAAAGATAGATATTCTTTGAAGATTCATGAGTAATTATGGTAAAGATAGCTTAAAATCTATGAATCCAATGATTTTGAGGTTAGTAATAGATATTTTTTTCAAAGATTGATATAACCCTTGAAAATTTGAGTTTATTTGAGCTTAGACATGTGAAGATCATTTATATCTACATATTTAGACATATCCTTTAGATAATTTAGTTCAAGATTGATGTCCTTTGTCATTATTTATACATATTTGTGTAAAAATTTATTAAAGTGTAAGTATGATCAATATTCTTAGAAAATATAATATTTACACAACATATTTAAAATAGTGTTCAAATATCTCAAGATGGAATTACCAAGGATAAAGACTAGGCCATGTTTAGCGATGAGGGCTCCCCTTATTTCATTAGAGGTTCATAAGAGATCTAGGCAAGATAAAGGTGACCATAAACTCTTAAAGTCTTAGCCAACTTCACCAGTTCAAGGTTCTCCTATGTTTAATCCCTATCAAGATATGCTAGGTGCTTCTTCAATCAATGTATCAGGTTTAGTACATGACCTTCATCATAATCCTAAAAATATTTACCTAGCTTTAGTCTTAATGGTCTGGTCACAGCTGAAGAACACATTGAATCCTTAAAACCTTATTTAATATTATTAAATGTAGTTCATGAAGATGTATCATGTATATTGTTCCCATTTAATTTCAAAGATGTTGTATATAAGTGGTTTCTTAACCTTCTAGAGAACTATATCACTAGCTAGAATGATTTTAACATGATCTTTATTAATCAATTTGGCAAAATCATTAGTCCTTGCATTCTGTATTAGTAATTCATCATAGTTAAGAGTGATTCTAGTGAAACCATTAGAGCCATCAATTTTAGATTATATAAGATGTTTAATATAACCATATCTCTTTATAGGCTTGATGAGGCCTTAGCTTTACAAACCTATAAGGATGCTTTGGATCCCATCACTTATATGTTTCTTGAGAGGTCTGTTAATGCCATAAACACACTAGCCTTAGATTATGTTAATGTTTTAACAATCAATGATCAGATGTATCCTAAAGGTCAGCTTGCATATACCTCCCAGATGTTAACCCCAATTTCCCTACACTGAATGTCATTCCTAGTGCCAACTAGAATGTGATTTCCATAAATCAAACACTAGTATTAAACTAATTTCCCTTAATCCATGCTCATCCTAACCTAAATTTAGGATTCTTTAAGAATAATTCTATAAACGGGTCCCACTCACAAGAACAAAGAGTTTTGATGCCAACAACTAGTAATAGTAATCAAGTTCATAATTTAGAGGCACCAAACAATGAGAATGAATCCATACTTAAGATGGTTTAAAACTTGATTACTAATTTCATTCAATTTCAAAAGCAATCATGCAATACTAGAGAAATATCCAATAGAAATTACTCATATCAAAGGTTGAATAGACCTAAAAACTAGTTTCACAATGGTAACACTATTAGAAATAACAATAATGAGTCATCATCAAGCAAGAATAACCCTAAGATTAATATTTGTGATGTTTCTATAGCTGAATATTGTAGGGTTCATATTACTTTAAAGCATGGTGAGTTGGATTGTATTGAATTTTATACTACCTTTAAGTTATCTCAAGATGAATTGACTACACCTGAAGGTGGACCTAATAGAGATAATTTAGTAGGTATATCTGGATCTTCAAGATTATCCAATTCTATAGATACAACCCTTATGGTGGAGACACTTAAATTCCCATTCCAAAAAGAGAATGATCCTGAGGATATTAATGAAGAGGTGCTTGCCTTTCATTATTTGAAGAAGACCTACCCTTTAAGGAATATAGAGCAAAAACAACCATTAACCACATATACTCCACCAAATAAAGTAGACATTCCTCTTAATCCTATAACTGACAATAATCTTGAGCCTCCAAAGGGAAGTAATTCTAAGCCCAATATTGATTCTTATAATACTCATACTAAAGGTGGATAAAATATAGTTGAGGACATGAAGGAGATTAAGAGTTGAGGACATGAAGAAGATTAAGGATAACATCACCTTACATGATCTAACACAAATAATTGAACAGAGATATTTGTTGTTGGAATCTCTATTTAAAAAATCTAGTAACTCATCCAAGATTGTAAATGTTAACATTACAATGTACAAAAACAATGTAGATGTCCCACCTTTCTTACTTATAATTAGTCTATTTTGTAATAGTTTTCATAATTGTTTATTAGATTTTGGTGCATGTACTAACATCATGCCTAGAGGTATTTGTGAGCAACTTGGTTTAACCCCTATTAAATATGATATGTTTATTACTCAATTAGATAAATCTAGGGTCAAAGTAATTGGAGAATTATTAAATGTCCTTATGCAGCTTGCAACTGAGCTAATGATACAATAGTTTATTGATATCTAAGTGGTGGATATTACTGATGCTTATGGGATGATGCTCAGTAGATATTAGACAAAATCCTTGAATGGTTACATGTCTACTTGTTGTTTCCATATGTGGCTGCCATAAAAGGGAGTACCAAATCAAAATTGAAAGAGATACCAAGATGAAACATGTGATCCCTGAGTATAATTTTATAAATCAAATAGTTTACATAGCCAATTTTGAGTTGGGATTTTATACTCTTGACACATCTAGGGTATGTGACTCAAATGATACTTAGGATATGCCTAAGATATGAAAGTTATATTTTGATGGTGCAAGGTGTAAGTCGAGTTTTGGTGTAGTAATTATATTTATTAATCCTATTGGAAAATAATTTATTACTTCTTATAGAATTTAATTTTTATGAACTAATAATATGGAAGAATATGAGGCTCTAATCTTAGGTTTATAATTTTCCATCAAACATAAGGTAAAAAAACTATTGGTTCATGGTGATTTAGAATTAGTAGTTAATCAAGTGAGAAGTAAGTATCAGTGAAAATTATCTTACCTTAAGAAATATAAATTTAGAGTTTGGGACCTAATAAAATATTTTTATGATTTCAATATTATATCCATTATTACATAATAAAACAAGCTTGTAGATGAGCTAGCCTTAGTTGTAGCTAATTTGATGCCTAACTAGGACTCTAAACTTAGAAGCCTTAGTGTTGAATTGGTTCTTTATCCCTCAATCCTAGATAATATCAACCATTTCCAGGTATTCAATGATGATAATTAAATTTTAGAAATCATTAATAGTTTAGGAGAAGTTAAGGCTCACATCATTGATGAGGTCAATGAAGATGCTCTTGATAAGGGCAACATTGATGATAAAATTCTATAATTAGGTGATAATAAAACTCTTAAGGTCATGATTTCCCTACAAATATTATTTGACATAGAAAAAATAGCTAGAAATGCCAAGTTTTTTTAAGGTGAATGGGAAAAATTATAAATCAATCAACCTAGGACCACAAGGTTAACCTAAGTTAGTCAATATTAGTACAACCACCACTGATGAAGAGTTAAGAAAAACTAAATAGTTGTTAACAAAGTATAAATATGTTGTATCATGATCATATGAGGAATTAAATATCTTTGATCCTAGAGTAGTAACTCATACCATACCACTAAAAGAAGCCTGCAAGCCTTTTAGGCAAAAATTAAGACCTATTAACCCTATCTTGAAGCCATTAATATATAAAGAGGTCAAGAAGTTGATAGATGCAAAGATAGTGTTTCCCATTAGACACTCTACTTGGGTATTTAACTTAGTGTCAATAAAAAAGAAAAATGGGGAAATTAGATTGTGTGTAGACTTTAAAAATTTGAATAGAGATTTTGAAAAAGATAACTATCCTTTACCTTCTCTTGATCAAGTTATTCAAATTATTAGTGGTTCAATAATGATGGCTTTTCTTGATGGATGTTTAGGTTAAAACAAGGTGCTTATGAACAAGGAAGATATATTAAAGCATACATTAACTACTAAGTGGGGCACCTTTTCCTACAAAATAATGCCTTTTAGGATAATAAATGTAGGTGAAATTTTATAAATAGATATAAACCACACTTTCCATGGACTGATAGGTAAGTGCATTATAATTTACATGGATGACATGAATGCCATTTCTAAAAATAGGGAGGATCATATCATGCACTTGTAGTAGGTATTTGAAAGATGTAGGAGGTATGGAATTTTTATCAACCCTAAGAAAAGAATTTTTTATGTAACTGAGGGAAAGTTATTCAGACATATCATAACCAAGCAGGGGATTTCTATAGAGCCTGATAGAGTAAATCAAATTTAAAATATATAACCCCCTAATAGTAGGAAGGAACTAAAGTCTTTCTTTGGTAAAATAAACTTTGTGAGAAAGTTCATTTTTGGTTTATAAAAATTGAAAATCTATTGAAAAACATGTTGAAGAAGTATGTCAAGATCACATGGAATGAGGAGACCAAGAAATATTTCAAAGACATCAAAGAAGCAATTAGACAAGCTCCAATTCTGATAAGTCAAGAATTCTCAAAAGACTTCTATCTCTATTATTTTGTTTCAGATAATACAATAGTTATTATTCTAACTCAAGAACTAGATAAGTGTGATCACCCCATTGCATTTACGAGCACTGATTTTAATTTTTTTGAGTTAAACTATGCCCTAGTTGATAAACAAGCATGGTTATTAGTTAAGGAAGTGAAGAAATTTAGGCATAATATCCTTAAAGGTAAGGTATATGCAATACTACCAGACCTTGCCACTAAGCTCATTATTAGCTAATGTGAATTAGGGGAAAGGCGAGGTAAGTTGATGTGCATACTTTAAGAATATAATATAGATATTAAGACTACTAAATTGGTAAGATACCAAATTTAATTCAGTTGATTCACAATAATATTCCCAAGTTGATTATCGTGTAGGTAGAATAACAAAATTTTCATCCCAATGATAGGTATGATCCTGTTGTTTATTTTCTAATCAATGGCTATTATCCTATAGGGTTAAGTAGAGAGAAAAATATAGCTTTGAAGCTTAAGGTAATACATTTCCTAATCAAAGATGGAGTGATATAACTAAGGTGTGTCTCCAAGGAAGAAGTAATTGAGATCTTGAGCAATTTCCATGAAAAGTTATGAAGTGGGCATCCATATAAAATGACAAAAACCTAGAATATCCTTAGGGCTGGTTATTAGTGGCCTAATTTATTCAAGGATATTGACAAAAATGTGAGATAATGTCATTCACATCATATCTTCAACACCAAAGAGCCCAAGTCAGACATGCCATTGAAGTCAATCATGATTGATAAGCCTTTTTATCAATGGGGATTAAACTTTATGGGGGTTTTCAACCCCAATTCTTTAGGTCATAATTATATACTCACAACTATTGACTATTACACTAGGTAGACTAAGGTAGTGGTAACCAAATAAAATAGGACTAAAGATGTGATAAAGTTCTTGGAAGAGAATATATTTACTAGATTTAGAATACTAGTGTCTATAGTTATGATAATGGATCTACCTTCATATCCATTAAGATGACTAAGTGGAAATATGAAAACAACATTGTTCTCAAGTTTTCATCAAACCATTATCCTCAAGGTAATGGGGTTTCTGAGTCAATAAATAATAATTTGAAGAAATCCATCAGGAAGTCTATTGATGACAAACTAAGAACATGGCATAAGTTTCTTAGGTATTCCCTTTGGAATGAGATAAAAAGAGTCAAGAAAGATCTAAAGACGTCACCATTTCTTCTTGTATATGGTAAAGAACCTATATTCCCATCATTATCAAGCTTGCAACCTACAATTTTATGTAAGAGTACATGGAAGAGGAGGATCAGGAGTTTTCAAGTTCAAGGTTACTTGACATTATTCAAATGGAAGATGAAAGAGAAATATTTTCCAATTTTAGTAGACATCAAACCACAATGAAGAGATGGTTTGAAAAATGTTCTAAAATTAAGGTGTTCAGTCAAGGACACTTGGTTCTTCTTTGGGACAAAGCATATAAACCTAAGAAAAAGCATGGAAAATTCACACCTTTATGGATTGGCCCATATCAGATTGCTGAAATACTAGGAGATAACACCTTTAAGAACAAGGACTTATAAGGAGTTGAGTTTGCATAGCCAATAAATGGTAAATATGTCAAACGCTAATTCTCTATTCCTCCACCTCCAATATACATGGAGTAATCTATAAGACTAGTTAAGTTTAGTGTAGTTAGGCTTAGATTAGTTTCTTTCCTATTTCTTACCTTCCTATTCATTGTTTGTAAATAGTGCTTGTAAATATTGTTTTGATTCTTGTTGTTGGTTTGCTTGTTGTGTGTTTCCTTTCCTTTATTCTTGTTCCCTATTTCTAATAGGTATTTTCAAGATAGTCCTTAATCTCTAATGCATGTAATTCCTCAAAGGTCAAAAAATTAGGAATTTAGGTACAAACCTTAATCAATGGTTGATCATGGATCTTAGAATGTGAGATTGATGTTATGATTTTCAGTAGTTGGTAAAGGATTGTATCTAGGATGGTTGTTCCAAAAATATTAAACCTAGGTCTTGATCTAAGTCTGATTTTGATAAGTACTGGTTAGGTATGATGAAAGTTTAAAATATTAAGCCAAATTCATTTTTTCACTTAAAAACATTAATTTCTTGGGACTAAGTTTAAAACTAAAGATGATTGTCTAAAGATCAAACATCTAGCCAAATCCCAAAACCTAAATACTCTAGTTCTCAAACTTTGTTATAAAGTAATATATATCCCTAAAAATACAAAAATAAGAGATTTATTATAGAATTCAAAATATTTTTAAGAAAATGTGATTCTGGTAATCTCCAATGACGCTATGGTGCTTGACCAGTAGTGGAGCAAGACCTTGAGTGAAGCCAAAGGTATCTCTATCAAGGCTATGGATGCCTGGTTGGTAGTAGAGAAATGACCAAGCCTTCCCTTGAGCTAAATCATGATTCTTAATGAATATATAAATATGCTATAAGTCAATGCTAGTGCTCAAGATAAATAATATAAAATCTGTTCTCTAAACCCCATGGCATTCAATAAGTGGAATCAAATCACACTCACAACATGGCTATGTTTTGATGTTTGATCCTAATTATACATGTGTGAGACTTGTATTAATTATGGGTCGATCTTAACTATGGTACCTAGTCATGTGGGATAAGTAACCTAGTTATTATTCTAAACAAAAGTCTCTAATTTCTAACATATTGATATGTTTCCCTAAAAGTCACTATTTTTTGAGGTCAACATACTCCCATTTCTGAAAAAGGGGACCTATGTTTCAAAATTTTGCAAATTTATGCTTTGAATTGAAAATGCCACTTCGTAAAAATTATTTATTTGAAGATCATTCACACCTAGTTCTCATTTGGATTAATTGACATATTTTCAAGTGGTAATTGTTTTACCACTTCTAAGATTACTAATGATTGCTTATTATGTTGACAAGTTACAGATTTAATTGAGTCTCAACATTATGAATAATGTCTAGGGTTTTGATCTCAAAATGATAATTTGACCCTTTGTTAATATTTAAGTATTTTATGGTTTAATTGAATTCATGAGTAAATAGTGTTTAAAACCTATCATTTTATACCTTATAATTCTTTTTAACTAGGTCCATTTCAAATTAAATTTAGATTTGCATGAGAATAATTATTTGTGCCATGGACTTAGTTTATTTTTTACTGTAAGGCTTAGTCATGTTTATCAACATAACAAAAACTTAGCATAAAAATATTTTTCTTTGTTCATTTATGTCTTGATGACCCTTTATTCCTATGGGCTAACTAATTTCTTTGTCCCTTTCATTATGTTCTAACTTAGCCTAAAGCTTTATCTTAAAGTTTTAATTGCATTTATTAATACAATAAAAACCTTATGCTAAAAATGTATGCCATGTATTTTAATAAATGTGGTGTCACTTTATTATGTCTCAAAAATTAGCCTAAAATTTTATCCTAAGGTTTTACCATGTTTTATCAATATGAATAAAACCTTAGTCCAAAACTTTAGCCTAAGTTCTCTATATTTCCTAAGTCTGACTTGCTTCATTTCAATGACCACAAGATCGATGGTGCACATTTATTCAGGAAAAGTTTTTTCCATGATGTTAGACAAAGTCAATAAGTTAAGAAACTTGATAAATAATACACATTCACTAAGGCAAATGGATCTAATGGTGTGTATTAACCACTTAGATTAATGTTTGATGGAGCACATATAATTAACCAAGGATGATTTGATGGTGTATAGTAAAGGTTGAAAAGTCAAAGACTAGTGAGTAAACATGGGGATGAAAAGTGTCATGCCTATAATGTATAGTTAAATCTCGAGCATGTCCTCAAAGATCAATGGTATGTGGATAAGTATACACATTCTAATTAATGGTGTATATTAATTCAAAACTTCAATGAAGCTCTAAGATGAGTGAGAGAGTGACAAGTGTTGACATCGTAGGAACCCTATTTTAGATCTAATGGTACATGGAGTAAAAGATAGAACTCAGTGGATAAAGATTTATGAAGTGTAGTTGATCCATGCAATTAAGATCAATGTTGACATATCAACAAGACTCAAAACAAATATAAAAGTGATAAGTGTCACAACCATAGGGAATATATAATCAGCCATTGACATTCAAATTCTAAGATCTCAATTAATGGACTATATTTAACCATGTAAGTAGACATAATGGTGTAATCCTAGGTGTAATTTTCAAAGGGGCTAAATCCAATGAGGTGTTGACACATATCCTAGAGGCAATGGTCACATTTTGAAATTTAATAAATAAAATGACATGGCAATTCCAAATTGGCATATATGTCAATTTAAAAGATTTGGTGGACCTAGAAAGGCAAAGGTATAAAAGTGAAAATTTGAGCAAAATCTAAGTCACAAATCTCACATAATTCAAATAGATACTACCATTAAATCTTTATAAAGACCTTCAAAAAATCCCTAGCATAAATAGAAGCCCTAATTTGATCATGTGATCATCACAAATGAGCCAAGTTGAATCAAATTATCATCTATGCAAGAATAATTCAATCTAGAGTTGAATTACAATCCACCAATGAGTAAATTAAAAAAAAATCACATCCATGCCAATTTGAAAAGGTGTCTCTATGGAGGATGTACATCTTTATTTGACCTTAGATTTATTAGGGTGGATTTTCAAGGACATAGAGTTCAATGCCACTCCTCTAAATATATTTGGAGACAATTGGTCTAAGATTTTGTAGACAATCAAAGAAAAACCAACCATTATAAGAGAGGATGAGAAGAATGTGTCTACAAAAAGACTATTCTATGACATAGTTGTGATACAAATGACTAGTCTACACTATGTAGTGGTGAAACCTGAGGTATTTCACTACATAGAAATTCTTGCTCCCATTTTTAAGGATGATAAAATAGATAGAGGTATGATAATTAATGGATGTAATAAAAATAAAATGACCTACATTTATCTGATATCCTTTGAGAACTAATACAAATTGCCTAAAACATAAATATGCCTAACCTTAATCAATAACTCAGCCTAAGAGAATGATTTAAAGAGCATCCCTATGCTTTAGATATATTATAGGAACTAAGTGTTTTAAGACTTCAAAAACAACATTTCCCTTAGTCAATTCAAACATTGAACAAGGATGATCAAGACAATAATGGATAGGTTGTGTGGTAATTCAAACACTACATAGGTAGATAAAATTTGGGTGAACTTAGTCTACTTCATGGTTAAAAAATAAATCACCATTCCTCTAGATGAAGTAATTAGAATTACTTTAAGTAGATAGATATTTAAAATTGTAGAGGAATAAAACTCAATTTTATATGATGTCATACCTTTTATATGCCCTTCTTGCTATAACCAAGATTCCCAAACTAAGGGAATGGTCACCTAGTAGAACTCAAATTATTTCATAGTATTACTCTAAATTACACATATTTAGAAATAAGGATGACATCTAATTTATCTATTTCTATGTTTATCCAACACTTAATGAGGCTATAATAGGTCATCCCATGGAAAGGGTTAGCCCACTAGGTAGGAAATATGTTAAAGATATGTGTGATATCTAGTTATATCTAAATTATACAATCATTAGAATTGAAGGGAGTCATAGCCAACCTCTAAGGATACCCATCCATGTACCTAATAATCTAGTAGAGCAAGAGGTAGAATATCAATTATTAAATGGCATCAATGGCTTATGCATAATAAAGAAGAAATGGCTCCTCCACAACCTCCCAATAATTATTGAAGGAACTACATTCAAGCAATGGGAGAACATATAGGTAACATTCAAACATAAAACATCCTTAAAAATATAAATTGATGAGATAAGGTAGTGAGACCCTTATCTAAGGGTTAAGGAACATTTAAAGTTTAAAGGGATTAATTTACCTTGTGATCATCAACCTAGTGCTTTTGACCCTATGTACACAAAAAAGTATTCATTGTCTAAGGTCCGTAAGAGATTGAAAGAACATAAAATCAAACATAAGTATAATTTAGATGGAAATCAAAATGGATATGATATATGGAAATTGGGGCCAAGGTAGTACCATTTTCTGAGTGATGCACCTTATAGACCTCCACTAGCTCAATAAGTTAGTGCCCAAATTGAGACACAAGTTGAATATAGGCTAGAGGAAAAGAGGCCTAATGAGATTGCATCCACTTTAGCCCAATAAATGAAACAAGGATCACCAATGTAAGAGGTTTGTATGGAAGCATTAGACCTTGATGAGAATATATAAGATGCCCTCAAAATGCTATCATTATCCTATGAGTCATATGATGAAGAAATGGAGGAAATAAAAGAAGAAAAGGGGAAGTGTTAGATCTAGTTATTGTGGATACCCCTAAGATAAATACTGAGCTGGCCATTGATATAGTGAAGATGAAGAAGCCCAAGGTGACATTCACTCCTCCTTTGAGTGAAGCTAACCTCTTTAGTGAAGAGAATTTGATTTATAGACAAACCATTCTAGAATGGTTTATGTATGGTAAATTGTATAAAGTGCCCACTAGGCACCATCCTTGGTCTATGATGAAAGACATCAATATCCATATTCATGAAGAGTTAAATCCATGGATAGTTTACCTACAAAAGGAGGATGAGAAAAGGATGGCTCCTTTAGGAGACTCATGTGGAGCACAAATGAAAATCCTAGAACCCAAGGTATCTGAATCTTTAGTTGTTGTCAAGTTTGACCGAAAAACAACTAGATTGTAAAGGGTAATAGAGAAGAAAGTAATGGTTGGTAGTGAAGATATCCCTTACCAAAATGTAGATCCATTGACCAATTTTCCTCTAGTGGGAGGAGAAAGGCCTAGAGAAAGCTAGATATTTGAGGAGAATGTGCTTGAATTACCCTAAGCACAAATAAAATAATTTCAAGCTACCCTAACAGGCATGCAAAAATATAAAGAGAATTTGGAAAATATATCTATCTTATCAATACTAGAGGCCATGATAAATTTTTTTGAAGCATCATTGTTTGATATGTTCAAATCTTTGAAATTAATGAAATCTAGACAAACTGTGGTGAGTCAATAGATCACTATGGCCAAAAATCTAGTCCACTAATGGAAAAATTCAAGTAGTAAAGTAAGAGACTTGATCAATATCCTGATAGAAGATTAAATCCCTAGATTTGAAATAGTTATTTTGGCTCCCCTAAATTTGGCCATGAAAATACTAGTCAATAAGATCAAGCGCCTAAGCAAATGGTCCAAGAACCATAAAAACTTCATGAAGATGGAAAATAACTAATAAGTAGGATGGAGAAAATAATTAGGAGCATGATCATAAATCCTACCATGCTCAATTCCATGGGTCTAATTATTGATGAATAATTCAAGTTGAGAGCTACCCAAGTTATGCAAGAAGTGAGGAATCAGATCCATGCAAGAACTAGTACTAACAATAATAGGGTCTTAGATATGATCCTGAATGTTGAAGAAAGGATATAAAATGAAAGAAGTGTGAAAGAAGCCATGAAAATGGAAGACAAATAATTTGGAGACCTAGTAACTCAGGAAAATGGACTCCTCATGGATCCAGTTGTCAATTTGAAGTTGATAGATGGTCAACATGCCAGATCAATGAATATTTTTCAATAATAGTAATAGGGCACATCAACATCAAAGGGACCTCAGGGTCAATTTAGGAATATTCCTTTTTTAATAGAGAATATTTTTCTTTTTAAAGTCATGCACAATTTTTAAAACACACTACCTATAGGCTAGTAATTGGGAATGTTTAATAGGTTCTAGAATGATTGTAAAAGGACAACTATCCTTAATATTTGACATGACTAACTAACATACCTCATGAATTGTCTATATAAAACTTCACTATCCATTGTAAAAAGGAGGGTGTTTTTAAGCCAAAAACTATTATGTAACTTTTGAGCAAATTAATATAAGCAAGGAGTTTTACAAAGTTTGTCCACAATTGCTTGTGTGAACTATTATCATGGCTTATGTCTCATTTTTATAGTCTCATTTTTATATTTTAATGGTTCTTATGAATTTTGGATGTGCATATTTAAATGTAGAATTACTAACATGTGATAATTCTACATTAGTTGAAAATTCTTACGTTCATTTTATTTTCTTCACTTCTCTTACATATGTGCTAATGTTATTTGCTTCCAAAGGTGAATATTTAAAGTGGATTGGGTTCTTATTTGCATCATTTCATTTCTTGCTTGGATGTTTGCTTGATGTGTGATAGGATTTGAGATTATGCTATTTCATGTCATACATTGGTTAAATGTATGTTTAGATTAAGTTTTAACTTTGTCATAATGTTTGGATTAAATATCAACAACATATTTATTCCATAGTTATAATTTCTTTTAGAATGAACTCAGATTACATCAATTTCAACATAGATCAGGGTCAATGAATAATCTAAATAGATCCCCCTCAAACCATACATCCATCATGAATATATCTATAGTAGACATGAAATATCATCTGTAACAATTAAAATCACACTCTTCTCCCTATGATCTAATACTATCTCTCGAATACATTAAATGAAATATAGTCTTTAAAAACTATGGTAAGCACTTATGACAACCAGTCTATGAAGCTTCTCTATCAAATCAATATCTCAGTTGATTCATCAAAATCTCAACAAATAAAGTATAATACAATAGGATGAGAAAGAGAATAATAAAAAATAATAACTTTCTTGACACAGAAAACATAGCTACCCAAGCTCCCCCTTAGACCAAACATATCTTCTTTCACATAACTAAGTACTCAAGATAACATACCTTTCTTGACATGGATAAAGAAGATATCAAACTATTGAGTATACATATGGCTATCCCATACATGATAAAAATTGATATTAACCAATAATAATTATATAAATAGGGACTCCCCCTTTGTCTTCACATATCTAGGTCAATTTATCATAATGAGTAGATTTTAGAAGCTTACCTCTTATAAGCCAATTTTTTACACTTTGACTTCATATATTTGATACCAACCTTAGATCTCTCATCATGTTGCCTTCTTATTTGACTAAACCATCATAATTTTTATGATAGAAGAATTTTTCCATGAATCTTAATGAAGCCACCCCTTTTTCATAGAGAACTAAAATAATATGAACTCAATAGATTCCTAGATCTCTATATCCTTTTCACAAGACTAAATATTCTTCAACATTATTCTAGACTTGACTAGAACTATAGGTTTGATCTCATCAGCAACCTTGTCATCCTTCTTTTGTTTGACTTCTTTATTAACACATGCAGATAAAAAGTGTTCTTGACATTCCTTCATTTCTAATTAACAATATATAGTAGCAAACATACCACTTTAGTTTATGAGTTGATCATGACTCACCTTGTCATCCTTATTCTTATTAGTCAACTCTTCATTATTAATAATTTTATCAATCATATGAGAACCAAGACCTCTTTTTTCTCTTGACATGTGACTTGAGCAACCATAATCTATGCTCTAAGCTTTCATAGAATATTCTTCTCTAGTATTTTTCTCCATATTTACCGTATATACAAAGTTTGAATTCTTGATCCAATTCTGAGTGGCATGACTATTAACTTTCTTGTCTTGATTGGATGACCTTATAACTCTATTATAATAAATTCTTACAATATGTCCTATATTATGACAAATGTAATAGACCACCTTATACATACCATTTGAATGATGATGATTATGATCTCCTTGAAACCTATTATTTCTCCTTCCATAGTTATATGAGTATTCATTATTGGAGGGTCTTATACATTATCTTACTCTATGACCAAATTGACTGCATATAAAATAATAACCATTGAAATAATTAACATAACTTGTAGCATTGGGCTGCCTGATAGGTCTTTTCATGCTGACCTTTTTATATTCAATATTCTATTTGACTTGAGGCACCTTCTTTTGGTCATCTTTGAATCCAAGACCTATCTTTTCACTTGCATAATTTTGACTACTTAAAATATCATCAATATCTTTAGTTCTCTTTTCAATCTTTAAAAAATTCTTCACCTTAATAGAAGCTTGATCCAACTCAGCTCTCAGACATTAATTTTCATTTTCATATCTACTATAGTCTTTCTCTTAAGCCTTTTGGCTTGCTACCATAATTTGTATCTAAGTTTCAACTTGTTATATGATCCCTTCATATTCATTGGAAGTGTTTCTCAATCTTTCCTCAAATAATCCAATCTACTCTTCATAGTTCTGAGTTAATGATTTCAATTTCTTATTCTTATTTTTGAAAATATTCAACTCTTCCAGGGAACTTACTATCTCTAACTCATATCCAATTTAGTTTCTCCCTCTTCACTATCATAGTATACCTCTCCATCTGATTCTGCATCAATCATAAGCCCTTTCCCATTTGAGAAACCCTCATTGTCTGACTCTATGCCTATGAATAGGGTTTCATTACAATCATGTTTAGATTCATTATCATTGTCAGATATGTCTGAATCACTTACATCTGATGAACTATCTTATTTTATATATAATCTCTTTTTCTTTTTAAATGGACATTTTCTTCCTTCATTTTCTTTGAGCTCTCTCTTGTTCTTGTAGAACTTATAGGCTTTTCAAATCATCTCCATCAAGTTAATCATTATGTTTAAATATATCCTTTTTAAGACATTTCATTTCAAAGTGACCGATGTTGCCACTTATAAAACATTTGAAGGGTAATTACCCTTGTACTTAACTTAGCCAAACCTTCATTTCCTAGCAAACATAGGTATTAGTTCATCATCATCAATATCTGAACATACCTCATCTTTGTCTTTATTTGCCTTTGAATTATTTTTAACCTTGAAATTTTATTGCTTATTTATATGTCTTCTTTCATTTGTTATCATCTCATAGGTAGTCAAGATGCCAAGAATCCCATTTATCTCTAACTTGTCTAAATGTTGCATCTCTTCTACTATAGACACCTTAGAGTCAAACTTAAGAGTTATTAATCTCAACACCTTTTAGATAATAGTATAATCTTTCATTTCTTATCCCAATAATCTTATTATATTGATAAATTCATCAACCCTTAATAGGTAGTATGTAATAGTTTCATATTCATTCATCTTTAGGCTTTCAAACTATCTTATGTGGTCTACAACTTGGCAACCTTCACCTTGGTGTATCCCTCATATATGGCATTAAATTTTTCCAAAATATCTTGGATGAAACACAATTCATTATTTTTACAAGATTTAACTCTAATAGGCCACCCATAATGGCATTCATTACCTTGGAGTTATTCCCACTATCCTTCTTACCTAATGCATTTTTTGGTGGAATTGGAAGTGTAATATATCCATCCATAACTAACTACCAAATATCATGTCCTTAAGACATCAGTTATATATTCATTATAAAATTCAAAAAGGTATAGTTATATCCATTAAATAATCTAGCCTTACTGGTAGAGAAACCATCTTGAGGTTGTTGACTAGTCATCCATGCTTCTTAGGATCTCCTTTAGGTTATCAAGCCTATTTCAAAGGACCTAATTTGATACCAATTATTAAGAATAAGATTATTGAGGGGGGTGAATTAGTCCTCAAAAAAATTTCATTCAATTCCACTTAATCATGCATGAATTAATCTAATAAGCATGCACATCTTAACAAGCATAAAGATCAAATTTTAAGATAATGAAACACATGAACAAAATATAAGTTGAAAAACCTCTAGGGGAAGAAAATTAACTAATGAACCAAATGGAATACAGCCCTATATATATATATATATATATATATATATATATATATAGTGAATCACTAACTCTATATTGATCACTAACCCCAACTATCTCAACACCAACTCAACTAGGCTTTAACAACCACCCACATGTAAGAAATCACCAACCCTCTAGATGACTCAATACCAACTCATCCACTTGATTATTTGATCACCTTATATACTCTTATTTATTAAACATTATATGATGATCTATTCCCTTACCTCTTATCTCTCTTTTCCCCTCTCAAACTAACATTTATCCTTATTTTCTCAACTAGCCCTCCTCCTTTAGTTCTTCTCTCTCTTTACTCCCTCTCAAATGGACAGTAAACCTTATTTTATTAATTAGGTCTTCTAACCTTGATCCCATATGTAAAAACTCTATTAGATATATGCATGACATCACTTTGGTGCTCTACTTGACCTCATTTTACTCATATATTATCTATATCATTACTTTATTCTCTCTCTCTCTCTCTCTCTCTCTCTCTCTCTCTCTCTCTCTCTCTCTCTCTCTCTCTCTCTCTCTCTCAGCATCCTCTATATGGATCACTAACCCCAACTATCTCAACACCAACTCAACTAGGCTTTAACAACAACCCACGTGCAAGAAAGCACCAACCCTCTAGATGACTCAGTACCAACTCATCCACTTGATTATTTGATCACCTTATATACTCTTATTTCTTATATAGTAGATGATTATCTATTTGCTTAGCTCTTATCTCTCTTTTTCCCCTCTGAAACTAACCTTTATCCTTATTTTCTCAACTAGCCCTCCTCCTTTAGCTCTTCTCTCTCTTTAGTCCCTCTCAAATGGACATTAAACCTTATTTTATTGATTAGGTCTTCTAACCTTGATCCCATATGTAAAAACTCTATTACATATATGCATGACATCACTTTGGTGCTCTACATGTCCTCATTTTACTCATAAATTATCTATATCATTAATTTATTCTCTCTCTCTCTCTCTCTCTCTCTCTCTCTCTCTCTCTCTCTCTCTCTCTCTCTCTCTCTCTCTCTCTCTCAGCCTCTCAGCATCCTCTATATGGATCACTAACCCCAACTATCTCAACACCAACTCAACTAGGCTTTAACAACCACCCACATGAAAGAAAGCACCAACCCTCTAGATGACTCAGTAACAACTCATCCACTTGATTATTTGATCACCTTATATACTCTTGTTTTTTATATAGTAGATGATGATCTATTCCCTTAGCTCTTATCTCTCTTTTTCCCCTCTCAAACTAACTGTTATCCTTATTTTCTCAACTAGCCCTCCTTTAGCTCTTCTCTCTCTTTAGTCCCTCTCAAATGGAAATTAAACCTTATTATACTGATTAGGTCTTCTAACCTTGATCCCATACGTAAAAACTCTATTAGATATATGCATGACATCACTTTTGTGCTCTACATGACCTCCTTTTACTCATAAATTATCTATATCATTTATTTATCCTCTCTCTCTCTCTCTCTCTCTCTCTCTCTCTCTCTCTCTCTCTCTCTCTCTCTCTCTCTCTCTCTCTCTCTCAGCATCCTCTAAGCATACCCTTTAGACATTCCCTCTAAATTCATCTAAAATATGCCTAACTACCTTGCTTTTATACAAGTCACTAGAACATATCCTTCTAGGTTGGATACATATTCAAATAACTTAGTTCAACCATGAATAGGTCTTTTCATATTATAATAACATGCCTTAATCATGAATCAATCACTATAATATGTCATCGATACATCAATTAGCCCTTATTCCTCTTTTAGGCTTATGGAGACCTAAAAGACTTATTAACAACATGTTACCCTTTGATTTTTATTTAATCATATAAAACACCTAAAATTATAGGAAAAAATTATAATACACTCAAATATCCCTTATACAACTTTAATTTATGTCTAAAACACCTTTTAGGTCCAACCACCACTTGAACCCTTCTTCAAATCACTAATTATAAAAGGCCTACACATATACAAAAACACTCTCTTGAAGAATTGAGGCATATACTCATTTTTTCATGAAAAAATGGAAAAAAATTATATATTCAAAATACTAATGACCTTAGGGTTAGTAAAAACTTCATCTGATGCTTCAACTCAAGGGAAACAAGCTCAAACACTTCTTTGAAATATGGTCACTCAAAACTACCAACTATTTCAATCAAGGAAATAAGAACATCTAATAAAAAATTGGATATATTAAAGGGATTTCAATACATGAATAGGATATTATAAAATAATCATATAAACCTTAATTAGTTAGATCATGAGATCTAATGAATTTTTTTGGTTTTATAAACTAATTTGGTAACCTTCTCTCTCATAAACTCCACTTAGTTAGATAAGCCATTTTGGCTTCAATGTTTCAACCTCTTAAACTAACTTATAATCCTCTAAAAATCATGGATAGATCATTTAATACATAAAAAACATCATCATTTATTTCAAATCATCACTCTTACATGAAAACACATTAGGAAACATCTTTTTGCTTTTACCTAATTTCCTTATTGTTTGCACCACATGGTCTATTAGTGACTAGCCAACTTGGATCACCAAATTCACACATATGAAATATGGAACCTATCTATAAATATTCATGAAAAATAACTACAAGTCTCACACTTTGATCTTCATCCACTTTATCACTTTGACTTGGTCAACTCTATCTTCTATAACAAATCTTTAAAAGACAAGTACTTTTATATAGGGTTTTGACACTCACTTGAGAAACCAATCAAACCTAGAGGTGCCTAGGAGAGTTTAACTTAACATATAATCACTTTTTTGATAATATAAAAGTATTATAAGATATTTAGAACAATATTTTCAAAATTGGGTTATAATTAGGGTTTTATGAGGGTTTAGACCATCTTACAATCTTAATGATGATTCATAAAACTTAGATCCTCTATCCAAAAACTAATTCTTATAACTTTGAGCTAGAAACCTTGCTCATTTACCATGAACAGTGTATGTTCTCATGTAGATAGTGTATGTGCCAACGAGCACTAAGAAAACCTTATCAAGTAGACAACTCTTCATTCTATGCACTCAAGAAACCTTGAAATACTTTTAAATCCTTTTTATTTCAATCCTTGATTTGAAACTTCATGAATATACTTATAATAACTTAAATCACCTATATCAATGCTCACTTCCTCACCCATTTCATGGAAATTTATCTTGTTACCTCATTTGGCCACCATCTCTCTTCTTGATTTTTTAGCCTTGACTTGCAAGTCTTATTAGTCCCTAAATCTGACCTTCTAACTATACTGTAGACTTCACCTTCAAAATTTCCTATATTTAAATGTCTCTTGTGTATGATAAAGAAACCTCATACACACATTATTCTTTAGAGTTTCAAAATAACTTATTTGAAGCTACTTACAAATCTTTAAAGCTTAATTGTAGCATCTTTGGAGGTGCATACATAGATCTTCAGAGTTATCCTTTTAATCATTTTCAAGGTCCTCAACACTTCATGTATAGCCTTAGATAATCTCTCTCATGCTCAAAAATTGTGAAGTTTTCTTTAGATCATTCTCTTTAGAGTATTCTCACCTTCGTAGCTTATTCAAAGCATCTTCAGAACTGCTTACATAGATCTTTGGAGTGCACAATTTTTACTTTATATCTCACTCATTTCATCATGTCACCTACAAATTCCATCTCACAAGGTCTAGACAAAATATTACAAGATTATTTATAATTTTTGTAATGGCTTGTATATAATCAATGTTGATTCTCAATGATTTTACTAAAGCTGACATTAGAATAGTCTTTAAACATTATTTTCACACCATTTCTCTTCATATAGTAACAACATTTACTATGCTAGAAACATAACTCATTCATATACATACTTCAAGGATTACTAGACTAGGCATTTACACAATAACTTTTGACAACAAATGAAATAACCATGCATATTAATTAGAACATTTGACATCAATGACAAAATTACATATCAAATCTTAACACTTAAAGATAATTCTCAATAATCTACTCCTTAATGAATTACAATGTTCAACATACATGTCCTAAAAGACTAAAAGGGAAGATGACAACACATTCTTTGTAGCTTGGTGTCACTATTTCTCTATTTTTATTGATCTCATCATGATAGGCATCTCATGAGTTATCTTCTTATAATATCCTTATTTATTATTCCAATTCATCTATAAATAAATACTTGATAGGCATTAAATGTATCCTCAAACTCACTATGGAGAATATCTACAAATTTTAAGTCTTGTACTTGCCTTTGAAATTAATTAAAGCTATGTGTTACTATTGTCATCTTGTATACAATTATTTTGAGTGAGTTATTGATGTATGTTTTGTGATAGTGATATTATTTCCATGCATTTGTCCTTCATTTTCATGCCTCTATGTAAGTTATACTTCTTTCCATAGTTCATATGACATGAAATACAAGGATTTTTGAGTTTAAGTGTTAAAACACCATTAGTGTATATTCTTAGTCCTCTTGACTAATCAACTTAGTTATTGTAACAACTATAACCTTAATATAGAAACACTAGTGTCGTTGAAATTGTGAGATCACATTGTAACTTGTTATTTCATAGTGAAAATAATAACAAGTTGAGGAATCTATATTTTATGCATCACCTCCATACTTTATTATTAGTTTTAGGTCATTTATATCCTTTTTAATTGAAAGTGTGATAAGTTTGTTAGAGTTTTTTAGGTGAATCATTAAAGGAGATAGCCCAACATAGACGTTCAATTTACTAAATAGGTCACCCACAACCTAGGATTATTTACATGCTATCATATAGTTAGGAAGGCTTAAACAACCATCCTAGGGGTTTAAATTATATATATAATAGGTTATTCCTTTCGTTTCAGAGTGGTATATGAGGATTACACTGGGGGAATCATGGGTTTAGGAGAAGAGGTTTCTAGTTAAGGAAAAGGGGGAATAATTCTCCTCCAACTAATGACCTTCTTTGGGGTCACTATGTCAATTATAAGCTTTGTTTTCTCCAACCCCTTATATATTGTAATGGTTGTAAATTGTATTTGGGATACATGACCAATTGGTAGTCCCAATTAAGTTTATGGCTAGGAGGTACTAGCTGGGGAAACCAAAATGGTGATGGAGACAAATGTTCAAAATACACTTGCTTATTAAATCCAAAGGACTGAGGGCTTGAGGAAGAAAATAATGAATAAGTAGGAGAGGTATTAAGTAAAATTTATATATAATCTATCATTGATGTGAAATAAACCCTAGTAGGGTCTTTTAATGTTTATCTAGAGGGTGTGATAATATTGATCATAGGTGTTAGGATTAGGGTTTACAAAAATGACCTAACAATAGTTGTAATAACTAAAACATTATTTATAATAGTAGGTGAGGAATGAGGAGCTTTTGTACTTACCATTTGAGAAGTATCAATCAAGGGAAACTATTTATATAGGTTTTATTGTTGTGCTAGGGGGTGTCGAGGCTAGAGATAGATTCACTATTTACTTATGTGTATAATCTAGAGGGTTAGATTTTGATTCATCCCTTTTATCTCCATCTAGGTCCCAAAGTAATATAGTTGAGACTAAAGTAATATAGCTGAGACTAAACTAGTCTTCAAAATATCGGTATCACCTAAATGAGTCTCCTCTTATAACCATTCATCCTTATGATCATTTTTTGTGGTCTCACTAATGGTTTAATAAAATGATGTATCTTTTTTATCTTCCCATTCCTCTTTGGTGGACCACTCCATTTCATTATCTAACACTTCCATGGGTTCCACCACTTTAAAACCTTTTTTATATCTAATCCTTCCTATAAATTTTCTTATCATGTCTGCTTTGTTGGAGTGTCCTAAGGAGAAATTGAAGGACTTATATTCTTCCTCTTGTATTCAAAGGGGGATATTATAGGAGTACAAGTTGATATTGGAAGGGCTAAAATAGTAGTAGATGAATATGATGGGGAAATAGGTGGTGATGAGGTGAGAGCATTAGTGCATATTGGGGGTGAACTTCATGAAGTGGGAACTTGTCTAAGGGAAGGAAATATTGATTGAGGTGTTGGTGAAAGGGTTAGGATTAGGGGGATGAGTGAAGCCAAACCAGAAATAGGATGAAGGAAATATGGGAGACTCACATGTTTTACTATTATGAGTGTAAGAAAAGGTAACATGCAGAATGACCCATCAAATTGAGTTACATTTGTGGGACCCTATGTATTAATAACTAATTGAGGAGGGGAGGATACTAAGGTGGTTTTTGTAATGATAACCACTAGGATGGGATGTTGAGGAGGTTTATGGTTGATTTCTTATCCACTTTCCATAGGTGCTTATCCTTATATACTAGCCTATTATTTTCCTTTTGCTTCAGCCTATGGGAAATATCCTTAAAGGGGTTTTGAAACTCAATGCTCTACCTAAATTCACCTATCCTCTTCCTCAATGGTATTTAATTTACCTTGCTACCATTATGGACATATTTAGCTTATCCATTCTTATGTGGACCTATATATCATTCAAAGCATTCATTAATACTTCATTGTATAGATATGATACATTAATATAATTAGTCTTCACCTTTCCCCTATCTCTATTTAGGTGTTTCCTAACCTTTTTTATTGGGCCCCATTACCTATAAGGTTTCCACATGAAATCATAGTGTGTTCTAATTTTCTACACTATATAGAGATACTCCCATATGTTGTATTATATTCTACCAATGCTGATGGGAGGTATATGTATAGCTCATTATTTGGAACTTCTTAGTGTAACATCCACAAAATCATCTAGCTAAGTTAAAATTTCTTCCTTTGCCACATTGTTTAGGACCAACTAGGGTAGATACATAGGAGGATACCTAATTCCATATATTTTGATGACTATATGGTCTAAATAGATCCAATATTCACCAAAATTTTCAATGGTTATTTAGATTTTATTAAACAATCTAGTCATGTCCATTTGAAGATGGCTTGGTATACCATTGGGTATAAATTCCTAGTTAGTTTGGTCATATTCTTCCTAAATTTGTGTATATGAAGAATACTTAATTACTCACAAATTCAATTCTTAGGATACTCAATTGAAGGCTATTAGGGTTCCTCAAAATCTAAGTGAATAATCCTCATTATAGTGTCTACTAGATAAGATAACAAATAAAAATTTCCTTCTACTCTATTTACTAAATCAAGGGTTTGGTTGATCAAATTGGCACTAAGGATCTCACCAATAGCTATGCTCTTAGTAGAAGTGATAATGGTATCTAATATGGGAATCTAAACCTAATTGACATAGGTTATACTATGCATACCATAAATTTGGTATTGAAAATACATATAAATCCTAAATATAGGCCTAAAGATGGAAATATGGATAGCAAAAATAGGGGCCATATCTATGAAGGTACTAGGGTTGAAATACCATTATTGTAACTTATTGGTTGCATTGTTTGCATATATCCATAAATTAACTTGTGCTTGATTATAGACCATTTTTGGGAGGTGGATCCTATAGTATTTTTCAAAGGCTAGTCTAATAATATATGATGTTGGGGTGATATATTTGAAGAAATATAGGATTTTTCCAAAAATTAGGCCATTTTAAAATAAATTAAATAATAGGTCAATATAGGGCATTACCTCAAGTACTATCATAACATTATGTAGACCTACTGATTATATTTCCATTGGGTCTTATCTTTATCTTCATTTGAAAGTCAAGATTTGATTCTCAAGACCACATAAATCTATTGCTTCAACTTCCCCCATATATAATAATAATTTTTGAATTCATAGTTGAGGGAAGCCACATCTAACCTTGTACCTATGTACTAATCAGGTCCTACAATGGAATACACTAAGGGGGAGGTAAAATATGTGAAGTAAAATTCATTATTTTTTTCTTAAGAGCTTTGGTTATTTGAAACTGTGAAATTTATTGGTCATAATAGAGATCGGATTTATACTGCTATTTACTTTTTAGATGGCAATGCAATTATAATTGACTTCATTGATGACATTTATTGCATTTGGATTATTTACCTTTGCTAAATTGAAATCATTTAGTAGGACTATTCATGCATATTAATGGAATAAATAACCATAGATTTATTTGATTTATTATATTTTCATATTTTAAATTTGCCTTGTGAAGTGTCACCACTTTTCTATCCTCAGTGATAGGTTTTTTTTCTTTCTTTTACTTTGAGTGCTTTATCACACCTTTTTTTTTCCTTTTACTTTGAGTGTTTTTCCGTCTTTATTTGATTTATTCTATTTTCATATTTTGAATTTACATTATGAAGTGTCACACCTTTTCTATCTTCAGTGTTAGTTGTATTTTCTTTCTTTTACTCCAAGTGCTTTGTCATCTCTATTTGACACTTGATGATATTCTACTTCCTCCAAAAGCATAATATTATTTTTGCTTGGGCCCTATGTTATTCTTGGGAGACATGAGAGAATTTTATTTTTCGTCTACCTCTCAATCCATTCATTTTCTTCCACCTACTCATTTAATACCTTAGGCTTACATGATCATGCCATGTAGATGTCTATCACTACCAAACTATCCCAAGAATGCCATATCCTTTCTCCTTACTATGAAGTCTCCGAGTGAGTGGGATAATGAAACATGCAATCATCTTAACACTCCACTTTCTTGGGAGATTGAAAAACTTCTTATAATGATTTAATAATATTGGGTTTATGTGATCATGACACATGGATGGTTGTCACTACTCTACTCATCCTACAACCTTTTTACATTAAAACTTAATTTTTCTAGTCATCAAATGAGGAAGATTATGACATTTGGAATTATCTCTCTATATTACTTGCCTAAGAGAGTTTTATAAATTTCTAAGTGTCAAAGAAATTATAAGCTAGTAGGATGTTGTTAATCAACATAAAATTTTTAGAACACTAAATTATAATGCATACTTCACTAAACATTAGTGTTTTAGAAGAGTGAATTAATTCCACATGCAAATATTTAGTGACTTGGTAGGTATCTAGGTGAAAATTATAAATAAATCTAAGTACAACCTGCACAAGATAAAACATAAAGTAAAAACACTTAGACAAACACATAAGTTAATTAGTATGAAAGAGACAAAACCCAAATTTTTTTTGGATAAAACAAGAAAGCTTCATGAATCATTAGAATCTCAAAATCTTTATGGACAAGTGAGAAATAAACTAATGACTAGAGATAGAAATTGAGACAAGCTTAAGCATAGATTTTGTTTGTAATAAAAAGGTGCCTACATGATGGTTTAATTTTAAAGAAAAAAATTTATTCTATGCCACCAATCCTAAAACATAAAGTCTACTTGAAAAAGTGGGTCCCTATTTAAAAAATTAAATGTAGGTGTGTTGGGACACAACATGAACTATGTCAAGTAGATCAATATCATTGACTAGAAAAGTGTGATGGAAAAATAACTATATTGGTTGGTTATATATAGTTTATTGTATATAGATTTAGAGAGAATTAAATCAACTAGGAAGATACAGTTATCTGTAAAAATGTAGTCATGAGAATAAAACTATGTCACACTAGACAAAATAATTCACTAGTTAATACACATACATGAAACTATGTTGTATTTTTAGATATAGTTTATTTTTTGTACACATTGTAGCCAAGATGTATTAGTTTATTAGATATAAATTATTCAAAGAAAAAATAAAATATAATTAGACTAAATTTTCTGATATAGTTCATTACAGAGGTAAAAGCAATGGTTAGCTTCACATCAAGTTCACTAAAAAGTATGTCATTAGCTAGCATTAAACTTAAACCATCCTATATATACATATACATATACATACATATATATATATATATATATATACATATATATATATATATATACATATACATATATATATATATATACACACATATATATATATATACATATACATATATATATACATATATATATATATGTATATATACAGATATATATATATATATATATATATATATATACAGATATATATATATATATATACAGATATATATATATATATATATACAGATATATATATATATATATATGTATATATATATATATATATATATATTTGTATATATATATATATATACATTATATATATATATATATATATATATATATATATATATAAGATAAATAAAGTATATCCCATCAATAATTAATGAAATTAATATATGACCAATGGATCTATTAAACATAGTAAGGGTAACACCTACAACACAATGTCAATAGAAAGGGTTCCGAAGCCTCTACGTAATCAACCAATGAAATATCCCTAAATAGGTATATATTTATAAAAAAATAAAATATCATAGTAAATAAATGTAAGTAAAGGAAAGGTTTAGAAACATATTAAAATGAGTAAGGAGCCATAGTCAAAAAATGGGGGCCTAAGCTACCTAAGGCATATAAATGAAAAGTTTCAATAATCCTATATCCAAAATAATATTAATTTTACACATAATTAAAACAATGACATATAAATTCATTAACAAATAAATTATGCAACTTATATCTACTAAAGTATAGAGCTAGGGTTAGAATATAATTACCTTGAACAATACCTGTCAAGCCTTAATCTCTCCCTTGACCAATGGTGTTTTGTAATTTATTATTGTGGTTGTAAGGATATCAATGGTTGAATAAATATATAGGCTAAAATTAATCTCATATTGCATCTAATACTCCACAAAATAATTTTTTCCCTCCAAGATAAGATCTAAACAATAATTCATCTGAATGTAAGCATGTGATAGAAATGACAAAAAAAATTGAAAATGAATGTTATTCCCTATTAGATTTAAATTGTGACTTGTATTTATAGTGATTAATGACCCTAATCCATAATATATATCTATATAAAAATATATAATAGTTTTATTTAGTCATAAATAGACTGACTATCCTAAGGAACATATCTGTAATTTCCCCCTATTTATTCTCATTGAATAGAAGTCTCGTTTCTTTCAAGTATCAAATTGTCACTTACTTAAATATGTGTTGGTTTAGTTACAACAAGATAACACAATTCAAACTCTTCTTAGTCTCAAAACTTATCTCTATGTGCATTGTTGTCACCTATGAAAAATTTCATGGTCCTTGTGGCATAGATCATTGGTATGAGATCATATATCTGAGAATAAAACTATGTCACACTAGACAAAACAATTCACTAGTTAATACACATAGATGAAAATATGGTGTATTTTTAGATATAGTTTATTTTTTATACACATTGTAGCCAAGATTTATTAGTTTATTAGATATAAATCATTGGAAGAAAAAATAAAATAAAATTAGACTGAATTTTTTGATATAGTTCATTACAGAGGTAAAGGCAATGATTAGCTTCACATCAAGTTCACTAAAAAGTATGTAATTATCTAGGATTAAACTTAAACCATCCTATCTATATATAAAAATTTATATAAGATAAATAAAGTATATCCCATCAATAATTAATGAAATTAATATATGACCAATGGATCTATTAAACATAGTAAGGGTAACACCTCCAACACAATGTCAATAGAAAGGGTTCCAAAGCCTCTGCGTAATAAACCAATGAAATATCCATAAATAGGTATATATTTATTTAAAAAATATATATAATAGTAAATAAATGTAAGTAAAGGAAAGGTTTATAAACATATTAAAATGAGTAAGGAGCCATAGTCAAAAAATGGGGGCTTAGGCTACCTAAGGTGTATAAATGAAAAGTTTGAATAATCCTATATCCAAAATAATATTAATTTTACACATAATTCCAACAATGACATATAAATTCATTAAAAAATAAATTATTCAACTTATATTTACTAAAGGAAAGAGCTAGGGTTAGAATATAATTACCTTGAACAATACATGTCAAGCCTTAATCTCTCCCTTGACCAATGGTGTTTTGTAATATATTATTGTGGTTATAAGGATATCAATGGTTGAATAAATATATAGGCTAAAATTAATCTCATATTGCATATAATACTCCACAAAATAATTTTTTCCCTCCAAGATAAGATCTAAACAATAATTCCTCTGAATGTAAGCATGCGATAGAAGTGAGAAATAAAAATTGAAAATGAATGTTATTCCCTATTAGATTTAAATTGTGACTTGTATTTATAGTGATTAATGGCCCTAATCAATCATAGATATCTATATAAAAATATCTATTGGTTTTATTTAGTCATAAATAGACTGACTAACCTCAAACTACGTTAGTTAAGTTGACCTATTTAAAAATCATTTCACAAAACATTTGTAATTTGCATCGATCTAGAAAATGTAGTTGGGATGGGATTGATAATGGATGTCATATACATTTAATGGTTTGAGATAGTATTAAAATATAGGTCTTGACATATTTAGAGGATACAAGGTGGAAGGAGTTAGCTTATGGGATCAAATCTAGGGAAGCTAGAACGGATATAAGAATGTTAAATAAACAAAAATTTATCTCAAAAAACACCATTAGCTTTCCCACCCATTTACCATTGCACCCTTTAAAGTGTGTACCCATAGATATCTAAACTTGGTATGTTGTTATAATATATAAAGTGTCAGTAAATATGTAATGAGTGAAGATTGACCTTAAACTATCATATTTTAAGATCTAGACTTGAAGATTATAAATCAAGTAGAACCCATTGGTACTTAATGAAATTTGGATATGACCAATGGATATGCTAAACCTAGAAAGGGGACAAAATAAAACATAATGTCAAGATAAAGGAGTTTAAACCATGTAGGTAATAAACACAATAAAATAGCCCTAACTAGTTTTTTACTTATAAAGTAATAAAATATCATAACTAATCAATGTAAGTAAAGGGAAGGGTTAAAAATATATTAAAAAGGGAAATGAGCCATGGTGGGAAATTGGGGGCCTAGGCTACCTAAGATATATACATGAAAATTTTGGATAATCCTATAAACACACTAAGCTAATTGTAGAGAGAATTCAAACAAGGAGATATACACTCATTAACTAATCAATTATGCAACTTCTATCTATGAAAAGTAAAGAGCTATGACTAGAATATATTTACCTTAAATAAGACACGTCAAGTATCAATCTCTCATTTATACAATGGTTATTTTAAATATAATGTTGTGGTTGTATGGCTATCAATGGTTCAATCATGATATAGGTTAAAATTACTCCTCATATTGCATCCTTGACTCCACAAGATAATTTTTTTCCTCCAAGACAAAATATAAGCTATAAATCCTCCAAATGTAGACTCAAGGAAAAAGTGTAAGAAGTAAAAATAGAAAATGAATGTTTCTCTATATTATATTTAAATGTTTACTTGTATTTATAGTGATGAATGATCCTAATCCCTCTTAGATATTTAGGTAAAAATAACAACTAGCTTAGTTTAGTCATAAATAGTTTGACTACTATCAAATTAGAAACTAGCTCAATTTATTCCTAAATAGGTTGCAAAAGATACACCATAATGTTTGAAACTACATAAATATGATTGATGTAGTTGGAATGGATAAATAATGGTTATAACTATATCAAATGGGCCAACATAGTAGGAAGATATAGACCTTGACATAGTTATAGGATACCATATAGAAGGAGATGACTTAGGGGATAAATTATGGGGAAGTTAGACTGGATACATGATTGATAAATAAACAATAATGTCTCTCTTCAAGCATTATTGGTTTTTCCATCCCTTTCCTAGTGAAACCTTTAAGGAATGCACTCAAAGAGATTAAAACTTGATAGGTTACTGCAAGAGATAAAGTTAGTAAATGATGAAGTTTAAAAATATTGTGTTTAGACACATGCACTTGATATTACACCATTTAATGGTAAAGGTGATCTAATATAACACATTATATACTTCTATGTATCATCTTTAGATTAGGCAACTAATGATAGTTTACTAAAAAATATTATTCTCATGAGCCTTAAGGACTATTATTAGAGATGGTTTTATGACCTTCCTCTTAGATTAATATGCACTTTCAATACTTTGTATGGCTAGTTATTCGTTAATTTATCTATCAACATTTTTGATAAAAAATCCTATGCTGAAATTTCAAAACTAAATCAAGAACCTAAATATCCCATTACTTACTATGTGCTTCACTACAATACTATGATTTTAAAAATGAAAAATCTTATAGCTAACAAGAATTTATAATAAATTTTAAAGAAAAACCTACTTCTGGTATTTCATGAGTCTATTTTGTTCAAACATTTTCAATATTTTGATGTCATGTGCCATATTTTCAAAGGTTATGGGGTCAATATTATTACCACAAAAAATTAAAATATGTGAACAAACCTTCTCACATCTTCGAATGTTAAATTTAAAATAAAAAATCCTTTCAGAGCTAAGTCAAAAAATGGTAAATATAACGATAAAATAATAATTAATGTTATTTCATAACCTACTAATAAGATTGTCCTTTTTGATACTCAATGGATAAAAATTACATTAATATTAAAACTTCCTCATAACATGTTATAAATGTTACTTGAGTGAAACCTCACATCCTTTTCTAATTTTTTTGAAATTTACGTAACAAAGACACAACCTAATAATTTTAATATCAATACATATTATGATTTCCATGGGTACATAATAAATTCAACTATTGGATGCTTTGGTTTAAGATATAAGATCTAGGACCTGATTGATAAAAACACTATTAAGTTTAATAATGATACATGTAGCACAAGAAACCAATACTAATCCTTAAGTACATCTGACTTAATATTTGTATCCTCCTTTGGCTTCATATGATTCTAAAGCTACAAAGACTCATCTATAGATGGAATTATTACTACACATACAAATACATATGTATAATGTCCTATTATTTCATTTGGTTACCATAATATCATAATAATATAAACTTGATGATAATAATATAAGCTTGAATTTGTTCATGCATGTATTATTTTACTCACACTCCATACAGAACACTATGGTGGACAATGGTTCAAGTGAAAAGTATGCATTATGACATTAATTATATCATTGTATACACACATAGATAATTTATTTGTATAACAAAGATAATAAAATTATTATATGGAAATCATCACAACCCTCTTGAATCCACTATGTTACCACTTACGCATAATATCTACAAATATCATTATTTGTTTCCTAGTTTTTCCAAACACTCATGCATTTAGAATTTTATTAGTATGACCATGGATAAATAATATATGTGAAATCCCATACTTATTACATTTATGGTTGAATTATATCATAATTGAAAAGTTTTTATAGTTTTTATTGTTTCGTATGAGTACCCATCTAGCCTAAGACATTTCTTACTATGATTCTATAGTAACATTTTTAGAACCCTACACAAGTTTTTATATCATATATAATTTGGATTTTATCATATCAATAAATGGCTGATCGTGATCGATGATTGATTCTCCAACATTCAATACATAAACAATGCATTCAATTTTGGCATACATTATCTATTCCGTCATATACTACATTCGTCTTACATTATATTTATGAGCATGTTACACAAATAAAAATAATATATTATCCCAACATATAAATAAGTCTACAACTTAATAATATTAATTAAACTAATGATATCATATATTATATAGGTCATGATTTTTTCATTTACATAGTGATATATGTGTTAATTTTCACCCATTATGTTTGATGTTTACATTTATTAGGATGGACTAATAAAACCAATTTTGGATACCCTATCCTAAGTTATAATGTGAATTTAAACAATAATCCATGCAAATAATCCATCTTTTTTAAGGTTGATATTATCCCAACAAATAAATCTTTCTAGATTCAACATGTGATGAGTAGAATCAACCATCTTATAACCAAGATTGACTATGTAAACACCAAACTTGGAACTAATATAATTTAGTTCATCTTCATTTTCATTTAGTAAGACCTTTCAATTATTTAAGTAGTCAAATATCCATGATCATTGCTCTATTAGGATATCAAAATCATCAAAACTCTTTTAACCTCCAAAAGACACACCATTAGACTATGGAGTTCCACATAATTCACAACCAAAATGCCCCCTGCTAATGATAGAGTACATCAAGCCTCCTCTATATGTGGTAAATTATCTAGATTTATATGCCCATTCAAATAATCCACCCAAAATTTAGTTTTACATCCATTTTTTATCATCCAAGAGACATGATCTAAAATCAAAAACCTATAATTTAAAAATAAAAAAATCCAAAAGTGTGAACCATTGGGAGGGTTAGTAATAGAGACCATGTTCCATGGATTATTTATGTTAAATTATTTACTTCTCAAAATCCTATAATAGAGAGAGTTAGGTTTAGAGAGCATTACCTAGATAAGTTTAGCTTTGAGAGCTTTATTTTGAAGACTCAAGTTTTTCACTCTAGCTCCTCCCATCTTATTAACTTTTCATACCCTTTCCCATTTCATTAAATTATCTTATAATTCTAAATTACTTTCTATAAAAAGTCATTCATGATTTGATTGAGCCTCTTAACTAAAAGACAATGTGGTTGGATCACTGAGAGACAATAAATAGGAAGAAAACTCAAGATAGATTTGATGAGCATGATACATCCTACTAGTGGTAGTCAACAACCTTGCCATGAAGCCATCTAATCTTCAAAAGAGTTAACAAGTCCTTCCCAATTAATATTTTTGGCCAATCCAAAAAAATTGGTACACCTAAATACTTGGAAGGAAACTTTCCAATGGTAAAACCAAGGACTATAGAGGTATCTTGTTGTTCTTGTTTAGAATAATTAATGAAAAAAATTAGATCTTTTGGTGTTCACCATTTATCTAGAAGCCACCTCATAGATGTTCAATATGGAATTGAAGATTTTATCTTCTCCTATAGAAGCTTCGATAAAAAAAATGTATCATAAGCTAATTTTTGGATTGAATGCCCTATAGTAAAGAAGTTTCCTTAGTAGATTTTACCTCTTTACTAGAGAAGGGGAGAGAGGATCTCTTTGTATAATTACCCTAGAATATTTTTAAAAACCAATTGGACTTTTGTTGACCAAGATAGAGTATTTAGGGCTTAATATACAATTGAAAACCCAATCACAACACCTCTTATCAAACCCACATTTTTCTATAATTTTGATCAAAAATCACCAATTAACCGTGTCATATGATTTATCGATATAAATAATGAGCATCATACCCTTCTAGAGAGTAATGGATAAAGAGTGAATAATTTCATGGGACATAATGATGCCCTCTTTGATATTCCTTATAGGGAAAAAACTAGCACATTCCTATGAAATTAGAGAATCTAGGATAGGCTTGAGTCTTGTAGCCATTGTTTTAGAGATGATTTTATAAACCATATTACAAAGATAGATATGTCTAAAATCATTAAATATTTTTTGAGTATCCCCTTCTAGAATGAGTGAAATAAAGGTAACATAGATATAAATTAAAATATTATTCATCATTCTAGATTCTTCTACCATTTCTAAAACCTCTTCCCCCACCAGACCCCAAAAAGTCTAAAAAAGATATGAAGGAAAACCATCTGGCCTAGAGGCATTATCTTTTTCCATATCAAACACCAATGCTCAAATTTCCTTCGAATAGAAGGGAACCAATAATTTCACATTTGTATAAGTGGAAACCAACTTGGGGATAAAAATTAGGTTCTGATTATGAGATTCAAGGTATAAATCCTTATCACTATTAAGAACATTACTAAAAAAAATAACTACCTCAATCCAAATCTCAGGGTAAGTGACTAGATTAATACCTTTATAAGAAATAATTTGAGAAATGTGAGATAAATTATGATTAATATTATAATATTTATGAAAAAATTAGATTTTCTCTCTCTATTTAAACCAAACTATTCTAGATTTTTGTTTCCAAAAGACTTCTTCTCTCTGAAGCAGTTCTTCATACTCTGTTAGTAAAAAAAATTCCTTACCATAAGAATTTTTGTCCAGTCGAATTTGATATATATTTAAATTGAGATTCTTTAGCTTAGATTCAACCCATTTTTTCTTAGAACATGTTTCTAAAATAGTTAATGTTCCACTGTTTAAGACAACCTTTGATAAATTGAAGTTTTTTTTGTCATTCTAAACATTACAGAGCAAGATTGAATGTGATAATTCTTACACCAAGATTTCATGAGTCCTAGAAGATAATGGTCCTAGATCCACATATTCTCAAATTCTAAAGGCCAATGAAAGGTTTTATTATCAATATTGACACACAAAGCAATATGCAAGATATCATAACCTATGAAAAGAAGGATGGATCTTTTTGTAGTCCAATTTTGTGACATCCAATTATTAGAAACTAGAAATCTATCTAGATGATCCATAATATTATGTTATCCACACCTTTTTTTATTCCATGTAAATAATCCCTACTTTGTTTTAATGTCTAGAAACTTAATATTAGAAATCAATTAAATAAAATCATGATTACCTAGAGTCCTTGAGGTTTTGCCACCATATTTTTTTGAAAAAGATAAGATGGCATTAAAATCACCACCCATCATAATATTTGAGTTCATAAATTGATAAAAAAAAGGTTATCCAACTTAGTCCATAGAATAAACTTACTATTGGAATAATTAGGTCCATAAACATTACAAAGGAAGAAGCTCAAGTTAGCCCTGAAATAGGTGATTTTACAAAATTACCAACAATTACCAATTTCTAATATATCCACTTTAACTTTATAAGCAACCCATATAATAGTCAAATCTCCAAATTCCCCATTATCTTCCACAAAGGAACTATTCCAACTCTTCTAACTAAGTTGCATCAAATTATAAGCTTGCACCAATTTTTGTTTTGTTTCTTGAATAAACATGACATTATGATTTTCTATAGAGAATAAATGTTTAACCAAATGTCTTTTGTTAGGGGCATTTAAGCCCCTAAAATTCCATAAAATAATCTCCATGATTATCAAAGGAATATTTCAACCTCCTTCTTCTTAGGTCCAAAGTATTTAGAGAGAATTCCTTACTTACCTATATAGACTTAACTTGCAACAAGCTCCTTGATAGTTTCTCTACCTTTTATTTTAGGTTTTCCATAATTTAGATTCTACAAGGCACTTTGTGATTGGGATATAGATAAACATTCTCTAGAATTTATTTCTTACTATAAATCATACTCTTCAATATCTAAATCACTATCTAGAGCCTCAATCATAGGATTACCCTCTCTCAAATTTGGATCATCCTTCAAGCTATCAATATTTACTTCCATTTTGAAATCTAAATTCTAAATAATAACTTTAATATTTTATGACTATTTTGAGATAACTTCACAAGAATTAATCATCATGTTTTGGGAGAGTTCATCAATTTTTCCTAATTTGTCAAGCATAGCCTATGTCTCCATGATTATAATAGAAGAGGTCCTTGAAGTATTTTGATTTTCATGTAGACTCACTTGAGGATTTGTAGGATAATCATTCTTGGATCCCAAATATGATGTATTAGCCTATTCAAAAGACTGATTTGAAACCAACTTCTTACCTTTTTTATCCACAAATTTACTTATCCATTTGAACTAATAATTCCTAGCATTATGAATTCAGAAATCCTTGGAAGATGCAACAACTAGTTTAGAAACCTTTTGAGTATTCCCCTTGATGTTATCTAAAGTTTTCTCACTTTTGTTTAAAAACTTCTCATTATGACTAGTACACCTATAATTAAAGCATTAGAAAGGGATATTTTAAAATTTAATCAATTATTTACACAAATGCCCTTGTGTTTTGACTAGAATATTTTCTAGAATTGTATCATCCAAATCCATTAAAACCCTAATTTTTGCATATGAAGCCAGACAAACTTCCTTAGTAATCAAATCCAATTTTATAAATTATCCTAGAATATTTTTGAGAGATGATAAATAGTTAAAACCCTAGTACTCTATAAGGAGACCATAAAATATAATCTAGATAGGGTAACTACCTTGTTGAGTTGAAAAAACATTAAAATTAGGTTTACAATGAAGGCAAAAACTAGTGTTGCACAAGGCCTAAGAGGATTGTTTGAGGACCTAATTTTTAAGATCACTATTAGATAAGATGGATATGAATAAAACTATTGACATTAATTTAATATAGATATCCTTGCCCCAACTTTCCTCCACCTAAGCTTCAACTTCACCAATTACTAGCCATTTCATAGTAAATTTTCCTATAATAGCCCTTTCCTCCATGAGTGAAATCACTTGGGCATATTCATTAGACTCCCATATAAACTCCTTATCTCTAAAAGTCTTCAATCCTTCCCAAGCTCATGGTTCTAAATTATCGAACCCTTCAAAATTAGTGACCATGGCTTCCACCTCAAATTTTTTATATCTGAGTCTTGGGGATTATGACTTTGCCCTACAGCTTAGGATTTTAACATGCTAAAATTCAGAGTCCTTTTTGACTCCTTTTGAAACCTCCCAAGTCCCCTCTTTTAGCTGATTTTCCACATCTTATGTTTCATTACCCATTAATAATCTGATCCATTTCTTCATCATACATAAATCTTCTTTTGTAAGCAATTGACCAACCTTCATGTGTTTACATCCGAGCCCTACTATGAAAATGAGGGATTCCTATTTTTTATTATCCCACTCATGCGCCTTTATCTTTCATTTTTTTATATTGTTTAATTAACCCTTTTTTCTTGATCTCTTATTAAATTGTATACATTATCTCTACCTATCCTAAGATAACACTACATATACACCATTTACAATATTAATTGTCATGTTACACATTGAGCTTACATGATCACATATATTATAAGCCTACACATCTTATGAAAATTTCAAATTGACTATTTCCCACTATTAAATATATGTATTATGCACCATTTCACATACTCCTTTTAAACTTGACTTTACCATACAATGGGGGCATATCACTTGCCTTCACATTCTTGAGACTACTTCACTAGTACACTCAATGCACAATATATTTTGACATATGTCATTCATTATCTGGATCCCTCGTATTCATTTATTTTTTAGCCTCTCCCCTTGAACTTTCTTTATTAACTATATTCATCTTATATAAATATTTTAAAAATTATATATTTAAATTTTGAAAAATATAAAATTAAGACCTATGCATACTTACTTTGATTGTAAACACATTTACATAATGTCATTTTTAATATACATGGAAATTTATGCCACATCCTCTAAAAATCAAACAAAAAAACTTTAAGAATTTTAGATTTGTGAATTTAAATTCAACAAAATGCATTTTACATGTATAGTTAATACCATCAGTTCAAAATGAATAACATGTACATAATTATTGTAGCTTGATCATTGTAACCATAATAATAATTTAGCCACATATAGTTTAAGTAGTTAACACAAGTTACAACAATAACCTCATGGTTATATCCCTTTAAAATATTTAGTCATCTTATTCTCATGAGGCTTACCTCTACACCATTATAGCAATGGAATACTTATAACGATATTAGATCTATTTACCAAACTAGTAAAGATACATGACATAGATTTATGATTTATCTAGATTCATAACCACTTAAATAAATATGTTATAATATTTGCTAACTCAAGTTCCCTATAAATTATATGAATAAAAGATAGGTTAAATATTTAATTTTGTTAAGAAATGCAACTTTAGTCCTATAGTTTAGTCATTTAATAATAATTTTAATTACTAAAAATATATATTAACTCCAATAAACTCATATTATGTAAAGAAACCTTTTAACAGCATAACCCATTTGACCCATACATAAAATGCAAATTTATTAATAATGACCTTAAGCTTTTAGTCTCCATTGGAAATGAAAAACCTTGATCTCAGTCTATTTTACAAGTTTAATCATGGACTATAAATGTCATTATTTCTCATATATAAGTAATTTAATGATAGAACATGTTTAATGGTTTCATATATTAAATATTTGAATGATACTATCTTAAAAATTTTAGGGTTTCACCCATTTGTCCATCTCCTTAGAAATTAGTCATGTTAAACCAAAGAAATTAATAAATTATCGAAATAAATTCAAGGATTTAATTAAGGTATGCTAAACATCTACCAAAAAGTCTCCCAAGTTTTCAATCATAGATATTTTTGAATTATTTTTTATCCATGACCTCACACAATACTAATATTCATCAGATTAGGATACCTTCTTTCTAATATTCCAAATCCAAGTTTATTTTATTTCATAGAATCACTTATTGTGATAGTCTAGGATAGATGATAATATCTAATTACACATTAATTATATATAAAACCATTTTCTAGTGTTATTAAATATCCTAGGGAATATTTCAACTCTACCCATGCATTTATCTATATCTTTTAAAAACAATATAAATGTTTCTTTATAACAATCCCACATAATTGAGCCTTTAATTTCATTTATCAAGATTTATGTAAAAATAAATATATTAATGATATTAAAACCATCTCATAAACAATCAATCATTCTTAAGGTTTGCATAACAGTACCCTTATTTCCACCTTAATAAGACAATACAACTTATTAATGAAAATAATCATTAAGTCCATTGTTATTTTACCAATATTTATTAAATTATTCAATCTACGTAAATGAAAAAAAAATATAATATTGAGTATATAATATAATAATTGAGTCATATTAAGATTATTTTTATGCCACATCACTTTGATATGAGCAAAGGTAAATTTTCAATTGTCATATTATAAAAAAAAAGGAATCAAACTAGAATATAAATCATTACATTCACCTTTTATTTCCAAGTGTTCAATAGTTATCAATTATTTGTAATATCCATACACTTTCATGTTCATATATCAAGCATAAACTAACTTGATAATATATACTAAAATTAAATCAAGAATGATATTCACTACCTACACTTAAATCAAATTTCCATGAAACAACTCAACACATAAATATAACATATCCAAGTAACATTCCTCACAATTATTTTATACCAATAATAAACTAAAACCTTTATTCAAGTTATGATCAGCTATGTAACCAAAATAACTCAAGTTTGAATTTGTAAAAACAAGGATAAACTCAATTTGTCTAGACATTTTGTCAAAAAAAAGTTTACAAGTAAAACCTAACTCCAATTATGAATTAAAATATTTAACAACCAAGAACATGAATGTTTTAGCACACCATTTCTCACATGATTCATATTAATTTATATAGTTAAAGATATGATACAATATTGCATACATATTTTATGTAAAAATATAACATTTAATCCCTTAAAACTAAACAAAATAGTTAACCAACCCACTTTAGTATTAATAGTATCACATTTATAGTAAGAATCCTAATATAGAATCATAGATGTTAACATCTATATAGTAATTAAATCCATAATAGAGACTAATATTTTTTGAACCAACACAAGATAACTACATAGACAAAATATTACCCAAAGCACAATCCTCCAAATAATAATATAAATGCATATTTATCATAAGACTAAATCCTTATCAAGAAATCATTACATTTCAAGCACTCAAGTTACCCAAAACCATCTCTCTAACAATCCTTACCAATCTCAAGACATTCTTTATCAATTGATAAACATTTATAATATATTATATATATGTAATAATAACTTAATGAATTTCATTACTAATAATACAATAGTATAATATCCACCAATAGATCATATAATGATTTTATATATAACAACTAAATTAAATATTCAACTATGTAAACAAAGTCTTAGTTTCATAGAAATTACAAGTAACCATAACTGATTAGTAAGTGACTACCCAAATATATACTTGGCTCATAATTAAGCAAAAATAACAACAAGGTCTTTGCCAACAATGGTATTTATATGAATTTATTTCAAATACATTTTTTTTCACAAAAAAATTATATTGATTCAATATTTAATTCAATGCTTCTAAATGTCATTAGTATTATCAAAACCTTCCAAAATTATAATTAAAGCATCTATATCATGTTTATCTAAACAGAGAATGTATATATTTCATTATCAGTTGTAGTTATACAAAATCCTAGTAGTGTGTTGAGGAAAAGGAGGCATAATTATGATGATGGTGTATCATTAACTGAAGAGAGTAACTTAAGACGTTTTCAAGAGAACATTCAAGAGGGAAGGGAAGATATAACTACTAAAGGGATTCATTTGTTAAAAATATCTACTATTGTCATGGGTGTGACAAATAAAGAAAAGAGTAAGGGGAATATAAAGGATATGTATGATGTATATCATGAATAAGTTCATCTTAGAGTGGATTTATTTGATAATAAAAGGTGACCCAATGTGGATTCAATTGGGTTGCTAAGTCATTGAAAATGGAGAATAAAATGACTAAAATGCAAGAAGAAATTAAGCTCCAAAAATATGTCATAATATGGTTTATGAAGGCTCATACACCTTTTAACTATTACGTTAGAATAATATCCCAAGAAAACATGGAGCTAAAATATGATAACATGTTTATGGTAGGAGTGAAACAAAAATACTATGGCAAATAGCATTGTAACATTAATGTCACTCATGAAGCTTTCAAGAGACCTGAACAAGAATGGGGAGGACAATAAAAAATTCAAGCGTAATTAATTTGATAATACAATGTTTTGACCAACTCAACTACACATGACATTAGATATATAGTTGAAAAACATTCTTAGTAAGTGGGATGAAATTTTGGGTAGCCAAAAACTTTAGTTATTTAAACATTGTGTTCCTGATTTGTTTTGGTTGATTTATATGTATTTTTGTAATGTTTCTTCTTTGAAGTGGACTTTATTTTTTAATTTGATTTGATGACCTAATCCATAGCTTATTCTATAGGGTCGAGTCCCTAGTCAAAAAGACATTTTTTACCCATAATAAAAAACATGTTTATCTGAATAATAAAAATAATGTAAAACCCAATCCAAACCATTTAGTGGGTTTTCCATAACCAAACTAACCATTTGTTTGGGGTTGAAATAAGTCACTAAATAGAGGCTTAGAAACATGAATAATGGAATACGAGGGCTTAGAGACCCAGTCCACCACTATCATGTTTCACATAAATAAAACACACAATAAGGTCATAATAAACAAGACAATAATTACAAAATGAAAAAAAAAAATTGAAACAGGTTTTTAAAAAAAATGCACAACTTGAAAACATGATGATAAATCAAATAGAATGTTTTCATAACTATATGCTAAATCATATAGCATAATTTTAGAATAATATGTTAGGTCAAATAAGATAATATAAAAACATGATACTAAGTCAAATAGACATTTTAATAGCATTTAAAATATTTATACATCTATATACCATCTAAAAGGAGACATGAGTCAAAAGCAATAACACCCACTAGGTTTTTTTATAATAAAACAACTTGGTTATACATTCAAACCAAATTTTAGTTACATTAACTTGCCACTATAGCTATACACCGTGAACCACTTATAGGGTGATGGAAACATTCCACATAGGGATATTCTCCCTTTTTATAAATTTCACATCCAATATGGATTCTAAATTTATTTATTTATTTACAATAATAACTATGCACACAAAAAATGGAACCCAAAGTAAAACCAATTATATGTGAATGAAAATGAATGTCATTATTTTAATTATCTTATTTATTTTTATTTCCTATAACTTTTATCTAATTTATCATTAAACATTGTGTTTCCCACATTTGACCTTAGACATTTTATAAATTTTTCCACTCCACTATTATTCAAATAATGCAATAGTAGTGACAAGTTTAAGTCCCACCCTTTTCTTCTTCATGGTGGTAACTATCACATAGACCAAACCCTATTTTTTATATTTATTCTTAATAATTCCCTTCGTATTTTCCAAAAATCAAAATACTTCAAAATAAAATGATTTATTTATCCATGCCAGCCACCAAAGAGCATAATCAATCGATTAGGTCATTTGAACAATGGTGAAATGACAATAAAAATTATCATGTCACCCAAGGTCTAAAAATGAACTTTTAAAATAATAATCATGGAATTTAAACAATATAATTACCCTTCAAAGTATATAAAACACATGCCCAAGTAAATTTACAAACATAGTTTTCATTGCAATGATAGGTCTTTAATACAATCAGATAAACCATGAATACAAATTCATAAGTATGCATAGTCCACAAAATTAAGGTAACCATCTTAAGCAACCATCATTATTATGATAAGATGAAAGTTAAATTTTTTAAGCAATAACTTTACAAAAAAAATTAACACCTCATAAACATATTGGAACATTTGGATTTGAACCAATAATGGCTCAAATAAATAATCACAAAATTAATCATGTCATTGGTTATTCACAACACAAGATAATATGAAAAAGACATGGTAGACTGAATGGATCTCATTTTAATAATTTTCCATTTACCAATATAACCTTAAAAAAATTTCTAATGGAATATTCAAAGCCCAAGCCTAAATAATCTCACATTGTTGTTACGTATAGTCATCAAAGGATATCAGTACTACTAGTTCAAAACCAAAATATAAATAATATCATTTATTGAATAGAAATATAGCTATCTATATGTATACATAACTAAAAAGAATCTAAAATAACATAATGCATGAAATAAACATAAAATTTATCCATAGTACAAAATTTCACATCAAAATAATATAATAAAACACATCATTGCTACATGTTTTAGGCAGGATATGATAAATTGCATTACATGAGCTAGATGCAATATGTATAAGTTATACATGAGACATGGAAATATAAATGTGTGATATTAAACACATACATGATAAACCTTTATAAATTGAGAGAATTCACATAATAGGGAAATATTGACACATTTTTAAGGTAATATCTTTCTATGCTAGTTCATTGATCATATTGAACTACTTAGACTAATTATAAATGACTTAATCTTGTCCGTCTCCATTGATCAACAAGTAGATCAATGTTTATATCTTTATATTATAATCAATTGATCATATTTATAATTTATTTTCATGATGATTATGACATTTCTTGATCATTTATGTGTTATATATTTATTTTGTATATTTTTTGTAAGTACATTGACCATTTATTCTCACGTTGTGTGTTTTTTAAGTCAAAGGATCCTCTAGTCCATATTATGGTCATCACATGTCTATCTCATATTAGATTTGTATCATGTATTGTGTGATTGTATTATTATTGATCATTATGTGTGTGATAATGACTTATATATGATATTATGTGTGTGGATGTTTACATACCTATCTATAGAGCTAAGTGACTAGTATCATGTGTCTCATGTCATGGTCTATACCATGCACATATCTATTGTGTGTTATTTATTTATATTAATTTTAAATGATTTATATCATGAATCTATTATGATTATTATTATTTAATACTTAATTATATATATAATTGATGCTAAAACCTATTTATAGATGGATTATCATGATTATATCATATTTGTTACTAGAAAAAAATTCCAATTAACATATATTTCATGCTTTATACATGATTATAATGATAAAGATTATTATGTAAGGACATAAATTATCATGAATTTTTATGTAATTTACATGAATATAATTTATTTATATAAAACATAATTTTCATAACTTTTTTCTTTTGAGGTGAGTGAATTATAGGATTTATCCCTGATATTAAAAGTGGGGATTGCATTGGGGTTGTTTGAAATATTTAAACCATGTCAGATAGATAATTTGACATTTTGAGATATATTATATGGTTCAGATGGATCATATTGAACATGATGATACACATTCACATGATTTGAAATAAAAATTGAGACATTATAAGAAAATTTTGAAAGATAAATATTGACACTCTATATCACCTTGAGGAACATTTTGGACATTTTATGTCATGTTGAGAGACAATTGATCATATGAGGTACATATTTTATTGATATAAACGCTTTTTGTATCCTATATATTGAGGATAATTTGTGAATAATGGTATATATACATTTAAAGTTGTTTTAAATTTTTATATATGAATTTATTTTAAGTTTTCCATAATAAAAATTTGTTTTCATGACACCATTATTAGATTATTTGTCTAATAATATAATAAGTATAGATAAATTTTTATCCATTTGAATAAAGTTTATTTATAATATATAGGTAGTTTAGTTAAGGTTATTCTATCTCTCAAATTTTATCATGACATTCTCTAATGGTAGTTGGGGAATTTATACTCCTCAACTCATAGTTTTAGCAATTACATCTTCTTCAACATTTTCACCTCATGATACTCCCTAGAAATGTTCATGTTATATATTGGTTTGCACATTATTAGGTGTACTCATTCCATAAATTTTCAATTTGAATATATTTAAATGAATCATATTATTTTATATCACATATCATGTGAGGACATTAGTATAACTATATTTTATTTTAGATTTAAAATGGATAAAATGTTACATTTTGATTACACCTATCACAAAGACTAAATTCTCATTATCCTTATAATTTATAAATTTTAATAATAAATTAAAAGGGGGTAAAATTCACACCTAAATTTTGTATTTAGATATTTAAAAAATTTAATTTGGACATAAATCTGAATACTTATACAAAGCACATATATCTAAATTCTAAACACACATTATTTTTATCTATCTACCTATAGACTATCTTAGACACCTATATACACTAGAAATATTTATTCAAGATCATATTAGTAAATAAATTATCACATTTATAATCTTATAAAAATATTATTCATACTTGAGATCATCATTTTCAATCCTAGGACAATATCGGTAAACCTTGACAATATTAGCTATCACAAGGGTATCGCTCTTTTGGGAGTTTACTGGGGCTCTCAATAGGTATTTTTTCAATTGATAAATCTCTATTAGGTTAGCATAGACAAATATCATGGGTAATTTATGGTGGTAAATAATGAATATTCTCTTATATATACAAAATATCCCTATGTTTATTAGGCACCTTAGATTATATCCACACCTCTAGATATCTCTCTTTCTCTAGTATAGTTAATCAAAATTAATGTACACATATCAAATATTCAATTAAAAACCTTAAATTATATCATTATACCAAATATTAATACGAATATGTCAAAGTTTCATGGTTCCAAATGTCAAATCTCAAAGATGAGAATAACTTCTAGATTGTTGAGGCTTTTGCACACTCACCTAAGTGGGAGAAATAAGTGAGGTTTGAGCACTCTTTAGGGTAGTGAAACATAGGAATAAATTATGAATTTAGAATAAAGTGGTTATTTAAACCTTAAACTCTAAACCATTTTTAAAATATATTATGTTAAATTAAGTATAATCAGGGTTTTTTGACAAAAGATATAGAAAAGATGAATCACTACATAGGATCAAAGAGTTAACACATGTAGGAGAATACTTTAAGAATAATTGAAGGAATCCTAAAAGATAAATAAGGGTGATTTAAATCTAATAATTTTTTAAAATAGGGTCTTATTGAGGTCAACAAATGCCCATTTTTTAAAAATGGGGACCACTGTGCCAAATTGTCCAAATTTATACCATAATTAAAAATTCACCTGACCAAAATATTTATAGCATGTTTGCACATTCTTCATAACTCTCATTTGGATTAATGGACATGTTGTTAGATAATATTTTTTTCACCCCTTATAAGTTTTCTAATATTTATTCTTTATGTTTTAGGTCATAACTCTAGTGGAGTCCATTTATAATGAGCAATGTCTGGGTTTTATGATTTAATAATTATTTGATCTTTTACTAGATTTCAATCTATTGAAATCAAGTTAAAATCATGTCTAATTTAATTAAAAACCTAACCCCAATTACACTAGATCATGCACTTTGAATTAAATTTCAATTTAGTTATAACATTTTATGTTGGAACATTTCGATTTTTCCATGGACCTAGTTTAAATTTTATCCTAAGGCTTAGTTGTATTTTTCAACATGACCAGACCTTAGGCTAAATTTTTTATGTTTGGTCCCCCTATCACCCATGACTTCTTATTATATTTTATTATTATCATGGTATAAATAGCGTATGGTCCTTTTATCATAAAACTTAGCCTAAAAATCCTTACCTTAAGGTTTATCATATATGTTAATACAAACATTAGGATAGGTCTTTTATTTCATAGGGTCCCCTTTAACATGTTTAAAAATGTAGCTTAAGACTTTAGCCTAAAGCTTTATTCATATTTATTAATATGAATGAAAATATTAAGTCTAATAATTTAGCTTAAATTTTATATTCCCTAAGCACTGAATTAAACAACATTTTTATTTGTAGGATCAATAGTCCACATTTGCTCAGGTGATCAAGATTTGATGGTGTAAGTTTAAACACAAATACCCTAACCTTAAGTTAAATCTTGAGCATCTCTCAAATATCAAAGGCATGTGTTTTATCAATCAAGATTAATCTAATGATGTGTATTGACTCAATACTTCAATAAAGCCCTAAGACAAGCGAGAAGGTGACATGTGCCACATTCATAGCCAAAGAACACTAAATAGCCAATGACATTCAACCCTATGGATCAAAATCCAATGGTCCATGTTTTCTTGTACGAAGATGATTGGATGACATGTAGAAATTTTTTAAAATTTAAGGAAAAATGTAGAGATGACATGTGGCATACCTATAGGACATGAATTAATGATAGAGTATATATCAAAGATTGAAGGTATATGATGTAACGTATACATTCCAATTAATAGTCTATGGAATAGGAAGCACTATTAAGCAGATTAAGATCAATAGAGCATGATTATTCCAAAACATCAAGATAAATAGTGTATAACAAACATTGAAAATTAGGCTGAATGTTGAAGTGATAGGTGTCACAACCATAGAGATGTAGCAAGTAGCCAATGGAATTCAAGTTTTTAGATCAAGATCACTGATCCATATTGATCTATGTAGGGATGATCCAATGGATATATATTAAGTAGGAGTTTTCAAAAGATAATAGTCACCTTTTTAAATATTAATGAGTAAGATGCCATGATGATTTTATGCCAGATCCACATAAGCTTGATGTGCCAAGTTAGATATTTTGAGACCTAGGAAATGAAAAGGTATAAATGCAAAAATATAAGCACAATCTAAGTCATGAATTTTTCATAAGTTTAAATAGATACCACTATTAAATCACTATAAGGGACATTATAAAAAATCCTAACACATCTAGAAGCCCTAGTTTGACCTTATGATCATCATAATTAAGCTAATAAAATTGGATTGTCATCCAAGTAAGGATAATTTGATCCAAAATTGAATTATAGACCACTAGTATGTAATTTAGAGATACAACCATGATAGCCTAAAAAAGTGTCTCCAAAGAAGATGTAGAGATCTAACCTTAGATGTATAAGGATGAGTCTTTAAGGATATGTAAATTGATACCATAACTTTAAATATTGGGGACAATAATTGGTTGAGCTTGTTATAGACCATTGAGAACAAACAAACCATCATGAGAGAAGAGGAGAAGAATGTGTCAGCAAGAAGACACTACTATGACATAGTTTCCATTCTAATTATGGGTCTCCATTACACCATAACAAAACCTAAGGTACTTCATTATATAGATGTTTTATCTCCTATTTTTAGAGATGATATAATTGATAATGTCATGTTAGTTAATTAGCATACTCACAATAATATAGATTATTTTTTTGTCATAGCATTTGAAAACTATTCTATGATACCTAAACCCCAAATACACCAAACCACAATCAACATTTGGGCTAAGTAAAATGAATTGAATACCATCCTTTCCCTATGGTTATATTCTATAAATCAATTATTTTTAGATTTCAATGACAACATTCCCATTATCTAGTTCAAACCTAGGATAAGAATGATCATGACTTTAATGAATAGGATATGTGGAAATACAACCACACATTTGGATAATATTTAGGTGTCTTTAGTCTATTTTATGATTGATAAATATCTCACCTCTCCCCTTAGTGAAGTGGTTATCACTTGTTTGAATAGGCATATCTTTTCAGCTAAGAAGAAAACTAGGAACTAGTTCTACATAATGTCACACCTCTTAGATAGATACCTTATTTGATACCAAAAATATCCCCAACCTAAGAAAATGGTTATGAATGGGATACAGACACTCTCCAAATACTATTCAAAATTTCACATATTCAAGATACAAGGACCACATCCAATTCATATGTAACTATGTTTATTCATACCTAAATACAACCATAACTAGGAATCCAATGCCAAGAGTAAGCCCCTTGACTAAAAAATAAATTGAGGCAATAGGAGATATCTAGTTATATCTATATTAAAAAATAATTAGGATCAAAGGAACATAATTCACTCCCTTTAGATTACTAGTCCATGTGCCAAATAAGTTAGCTAAATAGGAGGTGCCTTACCAAATGTGTAATGGTATAGATGGTTTGTGTAAAACCAAGAGGAAAGGATTGCTACATGGATTCCCCTTAACCATTAGAAGGACTATTTTTTTACTTAATTCTCCTAGTAGATGATATAAGATATAGGGATCCAAAAGAAAAGGTTAAAGAAAACTTGAAGGCCACGGTAATAGACATACCCTATGATAATCAACTTGGTGCTTTTGACCCCATATATATAAAGGCCTCTTCATTCTAATAGGTCACTTTCAAGCTATCAAAGCACAACATCAAATAGAGTCACAAATTCAAAGGGAACAAAAAAGGGATGATGATCAATGGTAATTGGGACTAAGGAAGTACCATTATCTAAGTGGTGAACCTTCTAGACCTCCACTAGCCTAATTACAAATAGAATCTAAACCTAAGGCACAACTTGAGCAAAAGCAAAAGGAGAGAAGACCCATTGAAATTGAATCTTCCTTATCTCAATTAGAGGAGCATAGATCAATAAATATAATCCAAAACTGAGGTATAACTTGAGCAAAAGCCAAAGGAGAGAAGACCCATTGAAATTTCATCTTCCTTAGCTCAAGTAGAGGAGCATAGATCACCAATGGAGGAAATCCATGTGGTAGAATTATTACATAGTGAAATAATTAAAGATGATATAAAATTACTATCATTAGCCTATGAGTCTAAGGATGAAGAAAGGAAATTATCCAAAGAGGAAAAGGGGAAGGATGTGTTGTACATAGTTCCTATAGACCCCCAAAAAATAAAAGCTAAATTGGCCATTATCCCTATGAATGCCAAGAATCCCAAGGTGACCTTCACTCATCCTTTGAGTGAATTTAATCTCTTTCATGAGGAAAAATTGATTTAAGGTATAACTATTCTTGAATGATTCATCTATGGAAAATTACAAAAGGTACCTACCATGCACCACCCTTGGGCATTGACATAATAAATCAATATTCTAGTGCATGAGAAAGCCAAACCATGGATAATTGCATTGTATAGGGAGGAACAGAAAACAATGGTTTCTCTAGGAGAATAAATTCGAGGTCAAATAGAGATTGTATCTACTAAAGTGATATAAAATTTAGTTATTATCAAATTTTACCAAACCACTACAAATTTACAAAGGGTAACTGAGAAGAAAACAATTATTGGTGGAGAGGAATTCAATTTACAAATGTGTAAACTTTTGTAGGATTGACTCTAGTTAGAGGATAAAGGCCTGGAGAAGATCCAATGTTTGAATAAAATGTCCTTGAAGTTGATTAGGCTCAGACAGATCAATTACATATAATAAATAAAGGCATCCTAAAGAAAAATAAAAACCTAAAATAACAAGCCATCCTATTATTTGAAGAAGATAGGTTTAGATAATTTGAAGGCACCATGAATGATTTATTCAATTATTTAAAATTATTTAGAACAAAGAAGGATGCAATAAATAAGCAAAGTACTAAGGCTACATGCCAATTTGGCCAATGACAAGCTTCAAACTACCAAGTAAAGGATTTGATCAAGGTCTTGACTAAAACTAAAATCTCTAAATTTAGGATATTTAACCAAGCCCACCTAAATATGGATATGGCCATATTAATTAATAAGATCAAGGCCCTTAGTAGCTAGTCCAAATAGCTGGGGGACATTTCTAAGGACCTCAAGCATTAAGAAGAGAAAATGTTGTACATTTTGGATACATTGGTCAAGGAGTATACCACACTTAGTATTTTGGGTCTGATAAATTATGAGGAGTTCAAACATGTAAATACTCAATTCATGCAAGAAGGAACTAAAGACAAGGGAAAATAGGGGATGAGAAAAAGAAGGTTATGATCCTATTTTTGTCTTCAAAGGAGAAGATGGGAAATCCCAGGGGCATTAATAAAGCTTTAGAAAGGGTTAAAAAGGATATCAAGGGACTTTAATATCAAGAAAAATAACTCTTCATGATATTTATCATTGATCTGTAGCTTATCAATGAGAAGCATTATATGATGAAGATCACATAAGGGAAGCAAAATATTGCATCAACATAAGGGCATCCTAGTTAGTTAAGATAGGAATACTCTATTCTATAATTATGATTGTATAATTTTGAAAAAGGAGTATTATTTTATAAGGTAATTTTCAACTTGTAAAGTACATTGCCTATAGGTTAGTCCATTGAGGAAAGTCTAGTGTATTCTAGAACACTTATGAGAAGGATAGCTATCCTAACACTTGTACTTTTGTAATTGGATATAATTTACTAACATGTTTACTTGAATTATATAAAAGGATAATTATCAATTTAAAAAATGGGGGATTTCTTACATAGAAGAGTTAATTATATATTTTGAGAATTTAATATAAGAAAGGGATTCTACAAAGTTTGTGCATGGTTTTTTATGCCTTTTGTTATCCTAGCTTCTCTCTCAATTATTCGATCTAACATCTAGATTTGAATGGTTCTCATGAATTTTTGATGTGTACATTTGAATTTAGATATTTTAAATTATTCCAATGCTTGGTTAATTTAAAATTTAGGTTCATTTCATTTGTTTACTCTTCTTGCATTTTGGCTAATGTTGTTTGCTTGCAGGGGTAAATTTTGAAAGTGAACATAATTATTATTTACATTATTTCACACAATCCTTAGATGTTTGTCTAATGTTTGATAGTATTTTATATTATGTTACTTCATGTCATACATTATTTAAATTCATAATTATACTATATTTGAACTTTATTGTGATACTTTGAATGAAGATCAACATCTCTTCTTTGCCTTAGCTTTCCTTTTGATCTCTCTTTTTTAAATAGATCATTATAGCTTGAATTTAATTATAAATGCCTATTTTATATTAGTATTTATATTAGTTCTTGATCATAATTAATAATTTTTAGCATATCATAATTTATATTCTATGTAGACTAACTATTAGGCCATAGGGGCTCCCAACCACTAAACATTATAAATATTGTGAAATAATCCACTTATTCTGCCTCTATTTCATCAAGAAATAATAGGAATATCACAACCTATAACTCATGCACTAAATCATTATAATTTTACAATGAGAAGTATTATTGAACACTCTGAACACTTGTGATACATATTTAGGAATCAATAGGTGGAGCTTTCATTGGTGTTAGAAGGAAGGTTGTCAGATCTTTCTAGATTTAAAGTATCTTTACTATTTTTTTATGAATTGTGTTCAAATATAGGTGTAACCTTTTCACAATTGTGTCAATATTTTTTAAATTGTGTAAATATCATTGATATTTATAGTCTTGAATTCATCTTTGTGCTTCATTTAGATACATATCAATTTTCTTTGAATGTATATGCTTGATTATGGCAAATATGGCTTAAGATTTATGAATTCAATAGGTTTGAGGTTAGTAATATTTATTTTTATCAAATACTGATAGGTCATTGGTTAATTTGAGTTTATTTGAGCTTAAACATGTAAAAATAAATCATACTTATGTATTTAAATACATATTTTATCTAAATTAGTTAAATTTTATTGTCATTTGTCATCATTTATATAAATCTTTGCATAATTTGCTAAATGGACAAGTCTGATCATTGTTACCTACAAAGATAAGACTGACATGTCATATTTCAAACATGATTCAAAGCCCATAAGTTATAATTACCAAAAATTAGGATAAGATCATGTTCAGAGACTAGGGAACCTCTACTTTCATTAGAAGTTCATAGGAGAAGTAGGTGGGATAAAGGTGTAGACTTTCTAAGTCTTTGCCAACATCACCAATTTAGAGTGCTCCTATGTTTGATGCCTATAAAGGTATGGTTTGTCTAGGTCGTTCTTCAATCAATGTGCCAAGTGTGACACATGACCTTCCTCATAATCTTGAAAAGTATTTGCCAACATATAGTCCTAGTGACATTAGAACTATTGAAAAACATATTAAGAGTTTCAAAACTACATTAAGATTGTTGAATTTGAATCATGAAGATGTAAATTGCATACTATTTCCTTTTAATTTTAAATACGTTTCATATGAATGGTTTCTAAACCTCCTTAAAAATTAAATTAATATTTGGGTTGATTTTAAAAATATTTTCATTGACTAGTTTGGTAAAATCATTAGTCCTTATGTCCTATACTAGCAATTCACCATAGTGAAAAGGGATGAAAATGAGCCCATAAGAGCTTTCAATGCTAGATTTCAAAAAATGTTAGTAGGACCATAACTCCTTATATACTTGGTGAGGCTTTAGCCTTAGAAATATATAAGGATGCCTTGGATCCTATGACTTTTGTGTTTATAAAAAGAGATATTGGGCCCATGAATACATTAGCTTTAGCTTATGCTAATGACATGATCATTAATGACTAGATGAAACCCCAAGTACAATTGGCATACTATATTCCTAATGTTAGTACACATTTACCCATTCTAAATTTTATTCCTAATGCTAACGAAAATTTTCTTGCCATAAACCAACTACCTTTGTGATATGCTCACCCTACTTAAAACCTAAGATTCCTCAACAATGCTACCAATAGATCTCATCCATAGGATCAGAAAGATTTGACTCCTATACATAGTGCTAATACTCAAGCTCATAATTATGAGGACCTAAAGAATGAGAGTGATAATATCCTTAAGATGGTTTACAATCTTAGCACTTAATTCCTTTAATTGAAAAAGGATGTAAGCAATACTAGAGAGAGCTCTGGTAAGAATTACTCTTTTCAAAGGTTCAATATGTCCACAAATATATTTTATATTGATAGTTACCACAATAACATGAATACTGATTAATGTTCTAGAAATAATGTGCTTGATATAAATCTTATTAATGTTGCTTTACTTGACTATTATAGAGTTCATTGCATTTCTAAGCATGGGTAAATAGACTATCTTGAATTTTCTAATGATTTTGAAGCTTTATAAGAATAATTAGATACTTTTTAGGTTGTCCCTTCTAAGGATTGTGATACAGGTACATCAATATATTCAAGGTCATCAAGATCTACTAATTCAACTCTCATGGTGTAGACATTTAATTTCCCTTTCCAAGAGGACAATGAGGCTGAGGATATTCTTGAAAATATTCATGCTCTTAAACAATTTTTGAATAAGAATTATCCTTTGAGAAATTGGGAGAAAAATTAACCATTGAACACTTCAACTCCTCTAAATAACTTTTATACCCTTTTTGATACTACCTCAAATAACAACCCAGAGCCTCATAAGGGAAGTACTTCTAAACCTAATGTTGATACATCTAATTCTTCGAATATGATTGGGTATAACATAGTAGAAGACATGAAAAATATCAAGGATAACATTACTTCACATGAGTTGACATAGATTACTAAGTAGAGGGATTCTTTTTTAGAATATTTATTTAAAAACCCTAGTAAGTCTCAAAATTATACACATGTTAATGTTGAAATACACAAGAATAAGGTAGATGTTCCTCATTTTCTACTTATAGCTAAGATATTTGGTAAGAATCTACATAATTATTTATTAGATTATAGTGCATCTACAAATATTATTCCTAAGGGTATTTGTGAATAATTAGGTTTGACACCCATTAAATCTGATAGATATGTAACTCAATTAGATAGATAAAGAGTCAAAGTGATTGGTGAATTATTGAATTTTCACATATAAATTACCTCTTAGCCAAGGATCCAAATGTTTATTGATATCCAAGTAGTGGACATTCGTAATGCTTATGGGATGTTATTGAGTAGAGATTAGACTATGATCTTGAATGGTTATATGTCAATATATTCTTTACATATGTGGTTTCCTTGGAATTGAGTCCCCAACCAAATCAAGATAGAAAGGGGGACTAAAATAAAGCATATGATCATTGAGTATAATTAAATCAATGAGAGGGTCAAAATGGTTAACTTAGATATTGATGTTTACACTCTTGACACCATAAAGGTATGTAACTCTAAAGCTTCTCATACTTTACCTAAATTATGAAAAATTTATTTTGATGGTGCTAAATGAAAACTAGGTTCTAGAGTGGGATTGGTATTGATCAATCCCATGAGTAAATAATATAATTCCTCTTAAAAACTTGAGTTCTCATGTACCAATAATTTGGCTGAGTATGAAGCACTAATTATTGGATTATAATTTGTAGTTAAGCATGAGGCCAAAGAACTATTAGTTTTTGGTGATTATAAACTAGTGTTGAATTAGATAAAAATTAAATATCAATGTAATTTTTCCTATCTCAAGAATTATAAATTTAGAGTATGGGACTTGATTGAATATTTTGATGTTTTTAACATTGTGTCATTCCCTAGGGAAGAAAACAAGGATACTGATAAACTTGTTATAGTTGCAACCAACCTTATGCCCAATCAAAGTTTCAAGTTATAAAACCTTAAAATTTAATTAATCTCATGTCCCTCAGTGTTAGATAACATCAACCACTTATAGGTATCCATTTATGATCTATAGATCATAGACTTCATGACTAGTTCAAGAGTGTTTGAAGGTCATGTTATTGATGGAGCTAGTTTCCTTGATGCTAAAAACATTGAAAGCAAAATTAATTACAAGTTCATTAAATAGAATGACAATAAGATCCATAAAGGCATGATAGCCTTAAAGAGGATCTTTGATTCTAAAAGACTAGGTGAGGCTACCAAAATTCCCAAACTAAGTGGGAAGAATTATAACACAATTGATCCTAGATTTCAAGGTCAACCTTAGCTAGTTAATATTGGTACACCTTGTACAATCATTGAGTCCAAAAGAGCCAAATAAATACCAACCAAATATAAATATATAATAACATGGCCCTATGATGACTTAAATATATTTGATCCAAAGATCATAACCCACACCATACCTTTATAATAAAATTGTAAACCTTTCAAACAAAAGTAGAGACATATCAACTTGATCTTAGAACCATTAATATATAGAGAGGTCAAGAAGCTCCTACATACTAATATTATATTTCCCATCAGGCATTCATGTTGAATTGCTAATTTAGTACTAGTTAGGAAGAAAAATGGTGAAATCAGACTGTGTATTAATTTTAATAACCTAAATAGAGTACCTTCTCTTGACCAAGTAATACAAATCATTTTTGGTTCTATCATGATGTCCTTTCTTGATGGTTTTGTAGGGCATAACCAAGTATTAGTGAATCAAGAAGAAAAAATGAAAACTATACTTACTACCAAGTGGGGTACCTTTGCCTACAAAAGAATTCCATTTAGATTGATAAATGTTGGTGTAACCTTCCAAAGGGCTATGGATCATGATTTTTGAGGTCTTGTAGGTAACTAAATTATTATATACATGGATGATCTTACTATATTTTATAATAACAAGGAAGATCATATTCTATGCCTAAAATATGTATTTGAAAGGCATAGAAGGTATGGGATTTCTCTCAACCCAAAGAAAAGTATTTTTTGTGTTACTGAGGGAAAATTATTAGGACATGTTATAACCAAGGAGGGAATATCTCTAGACCTTGATGGATTAAATGCAATATTTAATATAGATCCCACTAATAGTAGGAAGGAATTGAAGTCATTCTTTGGTAAAACAAATTTTTTAAGGAAGTTTATTTTTAATTTTATTGTAGAAATAGTGAAACCTTTGAATGACATGTTGAAGAAAGAGGATAAGATCACTTGGAATGAAGAGATAAAGAAGGATTTCAATTATATCAAAGAGGTAATTGGACAAGCCCTTGTACTAATAAGTCCAAACTTCACTAAAGATTTATATCTTCACTCCTTTGATTTATATCATATAATAGCTATAATTATAACTTAGAAGATAGATGAATGTGACCATCCAATAGATTTTATGAGCACTAAACTTAAAACTATTGAGTTAAACTACTATTTGATTGACAAGTAAGCATGTGCTTTGGTCAAGGTAGTAAAACATTTCAAGCATTATATCCTTAGCAATAGGTGCATGATATTTTATCGAACCCTACTACCAAGCTCATGCTAAGTTAAAATGAACTAGGATAAAGGAGGGGTAAGTGGATGTTTTTACTCTCGGAATATGAAATTGAGATGAAAACTTCCAAATTGGTAAGATGTCAAGATTTAATTCAATTGATTACCAATACTAACCCCAAGATAAGTGTTATTCAAGTAGAACAACAAAGCTTTATACCTAATGATTGGTATGATCCCATTGTCCATTTTTTTATCAATGGTTATTGTCATATAGGGTTAAATAAAGAACAAAGAAGAGATCTAAGGCTCAAGGTTCCTTAATTTTTGATCTTGTATGGAGTGTTGTACATGAATAAATTTGAAGGCATTTACTTGAGATGTGTCTCCAAGATTGAATTAGTTGAGATCATGAGCACCTTACATGAAAATCTAGGAAGTAGACATCCATCTAGAAGGAAAAAACACAAAATATTAAGGGTTGGTTACTATTGGCATATATTCTTTAAGGATTCTCACAAGCATGTGAGAGAGTGACACTCATGCCATGTCTTCAAAACCAAGGATCCTAAGGTAGCCATGACATTAAGACTAGTAATGATTAGCAAACCATTTACCTAATGGGGGATGGATTTTATGGGGGTCATTAACCCTAATTCCTTTGATGGTTACTAGTATGTTATAATTGCTACTGACTATTGCACTAGATGGACTAAAGAAATGGAAACTAAAAAGTGAAAGAATAAATATATGATTGATTTTTTAGAAGAAAACATATGCATTAGGTTTAGGACACTTGTATCTCTAGTTTGTGATAATGGATCTACTTTTGTATCCATAGAGATGACATAATGGGCATATGATAACAACATCATCCTTAAGTTCTCATCAAACCATTATCTTTGATGTACTAGAGCATATGAATAAAAAATTAAGAACTTGATGAAGGCTATAATGAAGTTTGTAGCTGATAAAGCTAGAACATGGCATAAGATGCTTAAGTATTCCCTTTGGGTAGATATAACTAGAATCAGACAAGATCTCAAAGCATCATCATTCTTTCTATTTTATGGTCAAGAACCCATCTTCCCCATCACCTTCTAGATTCTAACCTCTAGGTTCATGGAAGAGTAAATGGAGAAAGACCAAGAATTTTCAAGTTCAAGGTTACTAGACATCATATAGATGAAAGATGAAAGAGAAGAGGCTTTTGACAATTTTAATAGACACCAAACCATAGTCAAGACATGGTTTGATAAACATTCAAAAATAAAGGTGTTCAAGCAAGGAAACTTAGTTATTATTTGGGACAAGGCATCTAAGCCTAGGGTAAACATGGGAATTTCACAACCTATGGAAAGGTCCCTACCAGATAGATAAGATACTTGGAGATAACACCATTAATATGAAAGAAGTATAGGGAGTAGATTTCACATTACCCACCAATGGGTAATACCTCAATAACTAGTTATCTATTGTCCCAATTGGGGTCTTTAGGGAATGATTGTAATACTAGTTAGAGTTAATGTAGGTAGGCTAGATTAGTTTCCTTTTGTTCTTTCCTTCCTATCCCTTGTTTATACATATGTTTATATATATATATATATATATATATATATTTCCTTGCTTTCTATTTTTTTGGTGTATTTGATTTCTGTACTTTGTTCCTTACGCCCAATAAGTCATTTTAGACAAGCCCTCAGCTCAAGATTCATATAATTTCTCAAAGAAACCTCATATTTCAAGATGTGGGTATGTTCTCTTAGCATTGGTTTATCATATATTATTAAAGTATGAGCTTAATGTTATAGTTTAGATAAACTAGTAAATAATAATGAATAGGTTAATCACTCCTTGAGATTATAAACTTTGTTCTGATTAGATTTTGTTTTTAAGGAGGATTGCGCATGTAGGTTAGAAGACTATATTATTAGGATACAATCATGCTTGCACTTAAAAAAATTAATTTCCTAGGATAAATTATATAGTCAAGGATAATTGTATGAAGACTAAATAATTGACCAACCTATTTTCCAAATTTTTCTATAAATTCAAAATGACTTGAAAAATACAAAAAATAAGAAACTCATTGTAAAATTCAAGAACTTTCTAAGCAAAGATGATTCTAGTAATCTCGATCAGGGATATGGATGCCTAGCTAGTAGTGTAACAAGGCCTAGAGTGGAGCAAAAGGCATCTCTATCAGGGCTAAAGACACTTGGTTGGTAGTAAAACAATGCCCAAGCCTTTCTTGAGATTAAACATGGTTCTTAATGAATATCCAAACATGTTTAAAGTCAGTGTTAATGATTAAAGTCATGAACCTAGAAGTTGTTTTCCAAACCCTTTGGCAATAAATAAGTGGAATCAAAACACACGCATAACATGACTATGTCTAAATGTTTGGTCCTAGTTCTACATTTGCAACATTTGTTCTAACCATGAAGTGAACTTAATAATGGTTCTTGATCAAATGGAATAAGTAGATTAATTATTAGTCTAAACTAGAGTCTCTAAATTATAACATATTTCTATGTTGCTCCCAAAATTTGCCACTTGTTGAGGTCAACATACCCTCATTTATGAAAAATGGGGACCCTTGTGTCAAATTATGAAAATTTGTACCTTAAAATAGAAAATTAACTTAACCACAATATAAATAGCATGTTTGCACATTGTTCATAACTTTAAATTAGATTAATGGAGATGTTGTTAGATAATCATAGTTTCACCCCTTTTAAATTTGTTAACATTTGATCTTTATGTTTTAGGTCACAGCTCTATTGGAGTCTATTTGGAATGAGCAATGTATAGGTTTTATGATTTAATAATGAATTTATTTTTTACCAACCTTTGGTATGTTGAAATCAAGTTAAATTCATGTTTGATCTACTTAAAACCCTAACCCCAATTACTCTAGTTCATTCCCTTTGAATTAAATTCAAATCTGGTAGGCACATTTTATGTGAGAACATTTCATTTATGCCATGGACTTAGTTCAATTTTTTTATAAGGTTTAATCATATTTTTTAACATGACAAAACCTTAGGATAAAAATTTTATGATCGGTCCCTCTAGGACCTATGACCTCTTAGTCTATTTTATTATTAGCATTGTCTATCTAGCACATGGTCCTTTTATCATAAATATTATCCCAAAAAGCCTTACCCTAAGGTTTATCATAAGTATTAATACAAACATTAATCTAAGACTTTAGGATACATATTTTATTATATGGGGTCCCCTTTAACATGTTTCAAAACATAGATTAAGAATTTAGCCTAACATTTATTCATATTTATAAATACAAATCAAAATATTAATTCTAAGACTTTAGATTAAATTTTATGTTCCCCAAACACTCACTTAAACATAATTTTTATTTGTAGGATGAGTTGTATATATTTACTTAGGCAATCAAGATCTAATGATACAAGCTTAAAAATAAATACCCTAACCTTAAGTTAAAGCTTGAGCATCTCTCAAACATCTATGACACACATTTCAATGATGTTTATTGATTTAAGACTTCAACAGAGCCCCAAGATAGGTAAGAAGGAAAAAAGTGTCACACTCATAGCCAAATAACATTGAGTATCTAATGGAATTTAACCCTATGGATCAAGATCCAGTGGTCCACATTTGTTTGTATGAAGATGATTAGATGGTGTGTAGTAATTTTTTAAATGTCAAGGACAAACAAGGAGATGACATGTGGTATAACTATGGGCCATAAATTAAAGATTGATTATCTATTAAATATTTATGGTACATGATGTAACATACACATTCCAATCAAAGGTCCATAGAGTAGGAGGCATAATTAGGTTAATTAATATCAACAAAGTGTGATTATTCTATGCAATAAATATCAATGGTGCATAGAAAACATTGAAAATTTGGGGTGAATTCAGAAGTGACAATTATCACAATCATGAGGATGTAGTGAGAAGCCAATGGCATTCAAGTTCTTGGATCAAGATCAATAGTTTACATTGATCTATGTAGGGATGATCCACCAAAGCAAGATCAAGTGGGATTTTTCAAAAGATAATGATCACCTTTTTAATTATTAATTAGTAGGATGTCATGGTGATTCCTTTTTAGATCCACATAATCTTGATGTTCTAAGTTAGATATTTTGAGACCCAGGAAATGAAAAGGTATAAATGGAAAAATATAAGCACAATCTAAGTCATGAAGCTTGCATAAGTTCAAATAGTTTCTTCTATTAAATCATTGTAAGGTACATTCAAAAAAATCATAACATGACTGAAAACCCTAGTTTGACCTTGTGATTGTCATAATCAAGATAATAAATTATATCATCATCTAAGCAAGGATAATTCAATTAAGAATTGAAATACAAACCATATGTAAGCAATTTAGAGATACTTATATCCATGGTAGCCTAAAAAAGTGTCTCTAGAGAATATGTAGAGCTTCATCTAACCTTATATGTAGAAGGATGAGTCTTCAAGGATACATAATTTGATGTAACAACTTTAAATACTAGGGACAATAATTCATCAAGATTGTTTTGGACCATTGAGAGCTGATAGCCCATCATGATATAAGAGGAGAATAATGTGTAAGTGAGAAGACTCTACTATGACATAGTTTTCATTCAAATGATGGGTCTCCATTATGTTATAACAAAACCCAAGGTACTGCATTTTATAGATGTTATCTCTCTTATTTTTAGAGATGATAAAATTGAAAAAGGAATGTTAGTTAATGAGCATACTAATATGAATATATCTTATATTTCTATCATATCATTTAAAAACTATTATAAGCTACCTAAACCCCACATTGACCAAACCATAATCAATAATTAGGCTAAGGAAAATGACTTGAAGACCATCCTTTCCTTATGGTTATTTTTTGGAAATTAGGTATTTTTAGATTTCAATGGCAACATTCCCATTAGCCAGTTTAGACCTACGATAAGAATGATCATAATTTTGATGAATATTAATGTGGAAATCTAACCACCAAATATGTGGACAAGATTTGGGTGCCCTTAGTCTATTTTATGGTTGAGAAACAACTCACCTCTCCCTTTGGTGAAGTGGTTAACACTTTTTTGATTATGTAGATCTTTGTAGTTAAGAATAAAACCAAGAACTAGTTCTACATGATGTCACACCTCTTATATTCTTTACTTGCTACCATAAAGATCTCCAACCTAAGAAATTGGTCATCTAATGGGACATATATAGTCTCCCAATACTATTCTAAAGTATACATACTAAAATATAGGGACCACATCCAATTCATATGTGACTATATTTATCCAGCCCTAAATGAGGCCATAAGTGGGAATCTAATGCCAAGAGTCAATGCCTTGACCAAAAAATCAATTAAGGCCATGGGATATATCTGGTTGTATTCAAATTTTAGGAAGGAACATAATGCACTCCCCTCATATTACAATTCCATGTGATAAACAAGTTAGGTGAATAGGAGGTAGATTACCAATTATGTAATGGAATAGATGGTTTGTGTAAAAACAAAAGGAAAGGAATACTACATGGCTTCCCCTTAACCATTAGAAGGACTATTTTTGCATAATGGGACAACATTGAGGCTGATTCAAAACATAGGGTGTCCTTCAATTTCCAAATGGATGATCTAAGATATTGGGATTCATAGGAAAAGGTTAAAGAACACTTGAAGGCTAAGGGAATAAATGTACCCTATGATCATCAACTTGTTGCTTTTAACCCCACATATATATAAAGGCATCTTCATTCTCAAAGGTCACCTTTGGGATAAAAATAATAACATCAAACTAGAGTCTAGAATGCAAAGGAAAAAAAAGATGATGATAAATGGCAATTGTGACCAAGGTAGTACCATTTGTTAAGTGGTGCACCTTTTAGAGCTCCACCAGCCTAGTTATAGATAGAATCTAGAACCGAGGAACAAGTTGAGTAAAATTTAGAGGAGAGAAGGTCTAATGAAATTTCATCTTCCTTAGCTCAAGCATAGGAGTAGGGATGACTAGTGGAAGAAATCCATGTGGTAGTAGTAGACCCTGGTGAAAAAATTGAAGATGTTATAAAATTGCTATCATAATCCTATGAATCTAAGGATGAATAAATAGAGGTATCCAAAGAGGAAAAGGGGAAGGAAGTTTTTGACATAGTTCTTAAATACCCCCCAAAAAAATTTGAATTGCCCATTATCCCAGTGAAGGATAAGAAGCCCAAGGTGACCATCACTCATAATTTAGGTGAAGTTAATCTCTTTAATGAGGAAAAAATGATTTAGGGTCCAACCATTCATGAATGGTTCATATATGGAAAATTTAAAAAGGTACCTACCATGCACCACCCTTGGGTATTGACACAAATAATTAATATTCTAGTGCATGAGAAAACCAAACCATGGATAGTTATAGTACAAATGGAGGAAGAAAAAATAATGGCTGATCCAAGAGAATTAAGTGGAGCTTAAATGGAGACCCTAGCTCCCAAAGTGGCAAAATATTTAGTTGGTGTCAAATTTAACCCATCCATTACAATTTTACAAAGGACAAATGAGAAGAAAGCCATGATTGGTGGAGAGGAATTAACTTTCCAAAAATTGGAACCTTTTGTAGGATTGACTCCAGTTGGAGGCTAGAGGCTTGATAAAGATCTAATGTTCACCTAAGATACTAATATACAATACACTAGACTTTCCCCAATACACTAGATATATATAATGATTCACCCCCACCTCTCAGTATATTTTGTGCTTAACAATTGGTATCAAAGCAGGTTCCTTTTTGAAAAGTTTTACAGCTTGAAGGTAGATTAGGAAAGCACAGGATGGCCATACATAAAGGTGCCTTTGCAAGCAAAATTATAGTTGATCAAGATGAAGAAGAGATGAAGCCGAAGTGAATATGTAAGAACTCATTTATGCCTTAGAAGAGTTGAAAATTATTAAAAAGAAAAATCAAAGATTAAAGCATCAAATCGACAAAAATGACAAGGAGTCAAAGGAGATAATTGAAGATTTGATGGCACAGTTGGAAATATCAAGGAAAGAATGTGAAAGGTATGTTACTAAAATTGCCTCTTTAAAAGAAGAGATTGAGAAAGCAGTCAATAATAAAATAGTCAATGATTCAAAATTTGAGAATAGCACTAATATGCTGAATAAGATATTAGAAAGTCAAAAGGCAATATCAGATAAGACATGTATCAATTTTGAAAAGAAGAAAAGCTATGTTGAAGCTCTTACAAATAAAGAAACAGGAAGGGAAGGAATGGATAATACAGAGGACAAAGAAGGCTGGAAGGAACAAAGCTATAAAAGGCAATCAGGTTAGAGATTCACAAATAGTTCCTATTTTTATGGTTACTATTTTTTTTTTAATGGATATGGTCATAAGAAATTAGAATGTATAAAAAGAGCTAATAATCTCAAAAATAAGGAAAAGGAAGGTCATGTAGAGTTAAGCAGAAGTTATAACTCTTTTGCTCCTCTATCAAGCTTTGATGAAGAGACCATAATTCGTTACAAGTGTAACAACTTCAGACACATAGCTTGGTATTGTAGAAGCATGTTTGAGTCAGCCAAGAAGGACCAGAGTTTTAGGGCTCTATTCATCACAAAAAAGGTTTAGACATGGCAAAAGAAACAATCTCGAAGGTTTTATGTTGGTCCAGATAGCTCTGCATGCAAAAAATGAAGAAAAGCCATGGTTTATTGATAGCAGATGTTCAAGGCACATGATAGGAGACAATAGCAAGTTCATAACCCTAAAGAAGTTTAATGGTGGCACAATGAAATTTGGGGACAATACTACTACCAAAATTGCTGGCAAAGGTACACTAAGTTTAGATAATGGTAGAACTAAAACTGAAAATGCTTTATATGTAGAAGGTCTTAAGCATAATATTTTGAGTGTAAGTTAATTATGTGATTAGGGGCACACACTAAAGTTTTATGTAGAAGGTTATGAAATTAGAAGAAAAGATTTAGATGTATTAATTGCAGATGCTTGGAGAATAGGTAATAACTTATATATGTTATCAGACATCAAAGGTCAAAAATGTTGTTTGAGTTAGATTGAAGAAAGTTGGTTATGGCACAAGAGAATGGGGCACATAAATTTTGATAATCTTGTCAAAATTTGCAAAAAGCAAGCAGTCAGGAATCTTCCAATAATCACAAAGCCATCTAACACGCTTTGTGGACCTTGTTAGCATGGGAAGCAGGCTAGAAGGTGGTTCAAAACAAAAGAGTACTCGACCACTCAGATGCTAGAGCTTGTTCACACTGATCTATGTGGACCTATGAGGACTCAAAGTACTCAAGGTGATAAATATTTCATGTTGCTTATTAATGATTTTTCACATATGACTTGGATAATGTTTTTAAAGAAAAAATCAGCAGCTTTTAGACAGTTCAAAGCATTCAAAGCATTAGTTGAGAATGAAACTAATCTAAAGATTAAGTGTCTAATATCAGATCGAGGAGGAGAATTCATGTTAGAACAATTTAGTGAGTTTTGTGAAGATCATGGAATAAAGAGGCAGTATTCAGCAACAAGAACTCCACAACAAAATGGAGTAGTTAAATGGAAGAATAGAATAGTTCAAGAGATGGTGAGGACAATGCTAAATGAATCTAAGATACCAAATAAATATTGGATAGAGGCAGTTGGTACAGCAATGCATATTTAGAATAGATCCCTATTAAGAGTCAATAGTGACAAAACTCCTTATGAGCTATGGAAAGATAAACCAACAATAGTTGATTATTTTAGAATTTTTGGTAGCAAATGCTTCATAAAAAGAACTGATGAAAAACTTGGTAAGTTTGAATCCAGAGCAGATGAAGGTATAATTCTTGGTTATTCTTGCAAAATTAAAGCTTATAAATGTTATAACAAAAGAACTAAAAAAATTGTTGAAAGTGCAAGTGTCAGGATAGAAGAAGATGGAACACAAAAGATCAATGATCCAGTAGACATTCCTAAAATCATTGAAGAGGAAGGCTTTGAAGAATCAGATGAAGATGAGGAAAAGGAGAAAAACGGCACCAAGACTCCATCCAAATATGTTCAAAAAAATCATAATGAAAGTGACATCATCAGGGATATAAAAGAAGGAATTCACACTAGAAGAATGATGGTAAGTGAATCTGAACAAGTTAATTTCTCTTTGTTATCTAAAATTCAGCCTAGAAATTTTTTAGAAGCTAGACATGATGAGCATTGGGTTAAGGCTATGGATGAAGAACTAGATCAAATAGAAAAGAATGATACTTGGGAATTACTGCCTAGACCAAAAGATCATAATGTGATAGGAACAAAATGGGTTTATAGAAATAAGCTAAATGAAAATGGAGAAGTAACCAAAAATAAAGAAAGATTAGTATGTAAAGGATATGCTCAGATTGAGGGAATAGATTTTGAAGAAAATTTTGCACCAATAGCAAGGCTAGAGGCTATTAGAATGTTTCTTGCATATGAAGTATTTAAAAATTTCAAAATATTTTAGATGGATGTCAAATCTGCCTTCCTAAATGGGAATCTTGAAGAAGAGGTCTACATTAAACTACTCGAGGGGTTTATTCTCTCAAATATTAGTAATCATGTATGCAGATTGAAGAAAGCATTATATGGATTAAAACAAGCTCCCAGAGCTTGGTATGCAAGACTTGATAAGTACCTACAAGATCAAGGATTCAAGAGAGGATTTGTTGATAGTAATCTGTACATCAAAACAGAAGGTGAGCATTAATTGATTATTGTGGTTTATGTTGATGATATCATTTTTGGAGAAAATATTGAAAAGATGACAAAAGAATTTTTTGATAGAATGCAAAAAGAATTTGAGATGTCTATGCTTGGAGAATTATCATTTTTCTTAGGATTACAAATATTTTAATCAAATAAAGGAATTTTTATATCTCAAGGTAAATATGCCAAGGAAATGTTGAATAAATTTGGTTTTGAGAATTGTGTACCAGTTGGCACACCTATGTGTATAGGAAATAAGGTGAGCAAGGATGAAGATTCACCTATTATAGATCAATCTTTGTATAGATCTATGATTGGTAGTCTTTATATTTGACAACATTGAGACCCCCCCCCCCCCAGACATCATGCATGTAGTAGGTATGGTTACAAGATGTCAATCATCTCCAAGAGATAGTCATGTTTAGTTGGTGAAAAGAATATTTAGATATATCAAAGGGACATTGGATTATGGATTATGGTATCCCATAGGTAAATATTTCACTTTAGTTGCTTATACAGATTCAAATTGGGAAGGGTGCTTAGATGATATAAAGAGTACAAGTGGAGGAGCTTTCTTCCTTGGTGATAACTTAGTATCATGGCTAAGAAAGAAGCAAAACTCAGTATCACTTTCTACAGCTAAAGCAGAATATATTGCAGTAGTATTGTGTTGTACTCAAGTGCTTTGGATGAAGCAAACTTTGGAAGATATCAAGGTAAAGTATGATGAACCTATTTCCATTTTTTGTGATAACACAAGTGCCATAAATATTTTGAAAAATCTAATGATGCATTCAAGAACAAAACATATTCCCATTAGATATCACTTTTTGAGAGAGCAGGTTGCAGATCAATAGGTTAAGTTGGAATATATTAGTACTATAGAGCAAATTGCAGATATTTTCACAAAGGCACTACCAAAAGACACATTTCAGTATCTATGAGAGAACTTGGGAGTAACTTTCCTTACTTTCTGCCATTGAGGTTCAACATCAAGTGAGGGGGAGCTAAGTGTTAGATCCAGGTAGGCCCTTTGCCATTGATGTCAAAGGGAGAGAATAACAAGTACAGGTATAGGTGCAAAAAATAGGTACTAGAAATAGGTACAAGTTGCTATAGTAAAGGGGAGTTACTGTATTCTTTTAGATGATAGTATGTGCAAGTGACAAGATGTGGCCAGGTGACAGGATGTGGTAGTTTTAGAATTGAGGTTGCCATCAATGACAAAGGGGGAGATTGTTGGAAATATTGTCATTGATGTCAAAGGTTTAGTATTATTGGTGATAAAGGCCCCATTGCATTTAATATTGTTTATCTTGGCTAATATGAGTTAATATTTATTTAATATTAGTGAATATATTCTTGGTTGCATATGAGACAAAATAAGGGCCCATGGAGAAGACAAAGAGTCACGGGATAAAGAAAAAAGAAGGATGGGATGCATTTTCCCATGAAGAGTCATTTTGAGGAATACCAAGAGTCACCAAGTGAAGACAAAAGAGTATGGGCAAATTTATCATGAAGGGACACTTAAAGGAATACGAAAAGCCACCAAAGATAAGGACAAAAGTGAGAAAGACGTTTTTTGGTCATGAAGGGTCACCACATGACTTTTCAAATGCTTGGATATGAAGGGTCATCCAAGATTGGTGCCATTTTCCATGAGGAATGAAAGGTCACAAAGGGGGAAGGCCAAAGGTCATTTGGAAAGCTATAAATAAAGGCTTGAGTAGCCATTTGTAATATGAGTGTGAGAGGTTGATTTGATATTATATTATCTAGCTTAAAAGAGAAAAGGTGAGAGAGAGGAAAGAGATGTTGTATTGAACTATCATTTGTTGATTAGCAACATTGAGAGATAGGCATGTGGTTTACACAAAGTGGATGATGCTCATGTGAGTTGGTGCTCACAAATGATAGCTAGGTTGGTGCTCGGCAAAGGAGTTTGAAGCTCATGTGGGGTGGTGCTCATGAATTGTAGCCGAGGTTGATACTTGGCAAAGGGGTATGGTGCTCCTGTGGGTTTGTTCTCACTAATATACTTGAGATTGTTCTCTATGGCTTTTCCCACATTGGGTTTCCACGTTATATCTAGTGTCTCTCTCTTTCTTGTGTGATGTTTATTATTTGAGTTTTATTGTATATCTTGAATGTTTG